>CM066923.1:12643978-13004041 GCA_033964015.1 Scolanthus callimorphus | reverse complement strand
GCAGATTGCTAACATAATCGCTTGTGGTTTCGGAATTCCTGTGGCGCGCCAATGCCTCCCACTCCCCCTCTCAATTGCTTGCCACAGGAATCCCGAAAATTTTTTTTTCGCCCACGGGCAGCTTGTCCGGCAAGCAAGCTACTGACGTGAATTTGGCATTCAGACCTGGCAATAACTTTTGAAGTAGGGGTAACACTGGAAATACACCTGTATCATCAGGGGCTCGTTCAGTACTCTGAGAAGTATTAGGGGCCGACCATTTGACTTTAGAGGGGGGGGGGGGGGTGGATGATTTTTTTTTGCAAGATTTTTTTTTACGTCTCTAAGATATTGTAGGATATTTATTTCGTAAAATTAGTTGAGGATTATGACAAATATGCTGTGCAGGATATTTTTTTCAAAATCATCCAACCCCCCTCAGAAGTCAAATGGTCGGCCCCTTATCATCCATAGAGCGAAACTGCGGCAAAACGTAGTACGCACGCGGAGCTTCTCACTTCCGGTCCAGGTCTTTCCTGACACCTTGCGCGAGATTCAAAAACGTAAGCCGTAGAAAGAAAACGTAAGCTTCGAAATCCCAGAAAAGTTAGATTTTTAGTTCTTCAACAGTATCTTTTGCACCTCATAGTTTGGTGCCCGAGGTGAAACGAGAGTTGAAAAAAAAGTCATGTTGAAAAATCAGCGAATGGGGAGAAAACCCGGGAGGGGGAGACCTCCCATATTTTTTGGTCGGGGATGATCGTCGGAAATTTTCAGTTTCACCCCTAAAAGATACCAAACATGGCGTGGCTCAAATAATTTGTTACCCTAAAAGATGAGGCCTTATGTGCCAAGTAGGTGCGAAGGAGACAGGTAACAGGTAAAAGATACCCATCAAGAAATTTCCGTGTTTGACTAAAATGCTGCCTTTAATGTTACCTAATTCAGTCCCTAATTCATCGTCTTCTCATCGAGTAATCTCTCTTTCCTACACGGTTTTAGAAGCACCATCACGAGACGGACTTATATTTCGGACCAAAATTTTATTGAAGATCAAGATCATCCCTAAAAGAGACCAAACCCCGTGATTTAACCCCTAAAAGATACGACGATCATCCCCGACCCAAAAAATATGGGGGAGAAAGGACCATGGTCGCCATGCTTGTGCCACACAAGCAAACTCTGGTTTTCAAGCAGTTTAAGCTTGGATGAGAATACACCTTTGGACAGCTAGAAAAAGGCTAAAATTACTGATGAAATTTGCTTTGGAAGCCAATCCAGCTTGTAAAATGTGACAAACCACCACAGGAACTCGCGCATGCGTAGTCGTTTTGCCGCGGTGTCCCATAGAGCGAATTATAAATTTCACAAGACTGTCGAAAGTAAATAAGACTTTTGTTTTCTACGCGTTCCTATTGGTTCAGGTCTTGGGAATGTGTTAATTAGCCAATCAGAATGCAAAAAAAGACCAAAAACACAGCGTCTCTTGTTTCTTGGTCATGACTAAACGCAAGTCGTAATTACTTCGTCCCCTGTAGGTTGCATTTGAATGGGTTTCGTTTCTGATTGTACGAGTGTATTTACTTTCCGTTTAGTTTTCTACACTCATCCGAAATCCGCTCTAACAATATGATGTAAATTGGAAAAAATTCCTGACCTTGCCGTCAGCAGTTGGTGGAAGGCATATCTCTTTGTATCCATGTGGAATGTACTCTTGGCTGAATCAAACTGTCAATCAACACGGAACCATCAATATACATGCCTACACTATCATTCCCATGCCTGTCGGCACTCCAGCCGTGGCTCTGGAGTGTTTCGGACTTTCTTCTCGGTGTTATTATTCATACCTGTAAGACAGTGAACTTGCTGCTGATTCTAACACTTTGTGGCTAAACTGGAGTTTGAAAAGCTTTAGTAATCGACTCATTAAAAAACGTACTTTAATCGTAGGATAGAGTTTGCCCAATTCAACGAGATTGATGTTCACAAAGAATATATCATATGAAGCTTGAACATCAATTCTCCCAGGGAAAGCTATCTCACGATAGCGCATGAGATGGCAGAACCCTCTGTTTTTACACAGACGACCTAATCGGCCAACGTTGTTGATATTATTGATATTATCAATGACAGATAACACAGGCACAAGGTTTGCTAATTCACATTATTATTCAGCCATGCCACTATCTCGATTCTGATTGGCTAAGAGTACACAGCGAAAGCATGTTGGCGCGCAGTTCGTGACGTCAAACTCCAGACATTAGGATTGATGCACTCTAATGACGTCATAACGCAAGCCAATAGGCTTGGCCGCTATCTTGGTTTTCATTTCGAAGGCGAAAGCAATTTAGCCAATATTCTCGTTGAACCTGCTATGCTTTTTGCCGAGAGATCATTGCTCAGGATATCTAAACATCAACAATGGCTATTTGAATAGAATAGGAAGAGGAAAATACTAATGGACGTAAGCTGAAGTCGAAAAACCGTTTCGCCTTGCAAGGCCTCATCATCGACGTCGTTTAGTTAGGTAAGAATTCCTGGTTGCTGAATAATAAAACAATTATTGAATTCGGTGTTCGCATGATAGTGAGATTTGGCAACGCCGAGGTTTGTGTTATCCGCCTCAGCTTCGCTTCGGCAGATAACACAAACCTCGGCGTTGCCAAATCTCACTATCATGCTCAACCTCATCCAATAAGTGTTAATTATTACGCGCAGCACATCGATGCACTGCCCAAATGTGGTCATTGGAACGCCAATAGCTGTCTTCTGTACACGACAGATATTTACTAAATAAACCAATGGTACGAAAAATGAACGTGAGAAAACCACGAAACTGCAGTATGGCGCGAAAAGGCAAATCGTAAGCGGTATTTTTATTCGAGCTGTGATTGGTTGACACAAAAACTGTCAATCAAACCCTAACGTGGGGCTAGAAGAAATCAGAGCGAATTACAACGCACAAGTTCTAGTGCTTTCCTGAGTGCTTTTCTACAGAAATCTAGCACAGATTTCGGTTTTCAGGTCGAATTCCTTGCCGGACTGTTAATTAATTGTTCTGCTTCGAACTGAAGTATAAACAGCCGTGAAATGCAGAGTTGCAGGGGCGTAGCCAGGGGGGGGGGATTTTCTCGGGAGATTTTCCCATACATTTACTGTATTGCTGAAGGAAATTTGAACATTTTCGTCCATGTTTTTCACTATCGCCCCCCCCCCCCCCCTTCAGAAATTCCTAGCTACGCCGCTGAGTTGGAAAGATTTAGCCGCTGCTGATCGAACTTGGAAGTCGGCTTGTTAGACTACACTCGTGTAGTGGTTGAATTTTGGTTGAGCTGATTGCAAGTTGTTTTTCTATTTGCCAAGCTACGACAAAATGGTAAGTTTAAAAACAAATCTTTTATCGTAATTTTGCTCTTTTTTGTTTAGTTCTTTCATTTTTTCGCGAACGTCAAACCGAATGTCAAACCGAATTGAAACAACAACAAAAAACTAAGCTTAACAACTTTGTAAACCATTCAAACATTCACGGCCTGTTTAGTTGACTTTTTTGTGTTTTCCAGTGTCGCCTCAGCCACCAATTTCGTATTTCATCAACATTCTTAGACAAAACCTTGGTTGCTCGTTTTCCATTATTTTTTAGACAGAAAATATTCAGTTTTTGCTTAAAACATTTCTCCCAGGACGGATATCACTTCCGACGGACAATATCGTCTGATATCTGTCCTGTGAAAATGCACCTGATACGTTTCGACCAATGAGCGCGCGTTAAAATTGATCACTGGGATATAATTACTGCGATATCCGTCGTCTGAGGGAAATATGATGTGTTGAGCTCGTAAATAATACACAAAAGTAATGTTTTTTCAGGGATTTTTGTGCTATCGATGTGCTGAATAATAAAACCATTATCCTCTTGATTTTGCAGAATATCGTCTGATTTTAGCCAACTCGGGACTTCGTCCCTTGTCGGCTAAGTATCAGACGATATTCTGCGCAATCTCGCAGGATAATGGTTAATTATCAATGTCACGTGATCACTCTCAACCAATGAAAATGTGCCAAAATGAAGGCGACATTTTTTTTGTACATACACTACATAGGCGACATGATTATTGCCCAAAAAAATGAGCACCGAATAGTGAGGATGACATTGCCTTTGCGACTAATTGTGAAATCGTACACTTCACATTTACTTCCACCACGTGTAGTTCATACAGTATTTTATACTGTTTTTCATTCATGTGACGTAAAAAAAAAACAGAAAAAAAGGGTAGCAACACAAACCAACCAAACATATGCCTCTGCAAACTGATATTAACCGGTGTTTATACATCATACCTTGGTCTTCTCATCATCTCTTTCCTGACAGCGGAATACGCCCATCACACCCGACCACCAGGTCAGCCTCCACCTCAACAGGGCCTTCACCATTACTGCAAGTTAAATGATGTTATATCTATTAAGCGTCTATGACACCAAATTCTTAAACATATCTTTTTTGATATAATGAAAGGCATAGGAATATTTACCATCTACCAAATTTCACAGTATTCGGGTAAATTTTGAGCAAGATATAGCGATTCGAATTTCAGCATTTTCAATTTAAAAGTGCGAAATTTCCCGCGCGCGGCCAATTGCATGCAAACGAGGCTATGACGTATGCAGTGTGTCTTCGATTCTCCCTCGGCTTGCAAAAACGAAGAAAACATGGCGAACAAGGAGAGGAATCACAGAAAAACATGAAGCATATGAGGTCGCCCGGATGGAATGTTTACCAAAAACACGAACAATACACCTGGGATTTCGCTACACACGTTTCCGGAAAGCTTAGTTTCCTGCAGAAGCGAAGTTTGTGAGAAAACCACCGCCCCACCACCGAACACTCTGTTCAAGGAATTTCTACCCTCCTCGTGTTCTGGGAGTTTCGCTTTCCTTGCTAATGGGTTCTATTCCGCTTTCTTCAACTGTAAAGCTTATTCCGTAAAAAGTAATACGGAATTACAATGCTTATTAAAAGTTTATTGTCAAAGGTTTTTTGCCTAATGTTTTCTTATCTTGATTTGCCTTTTTCACTTTCCGTGACTTGCAGATTGAATGATTCCCTCGCTAGTTACTGTGTCCAACCCTTCCATTAATGTTTTTTAAAGATACCAGAGTATAAGCGAAATGAAAGCATATCTTTATAGCCTGCGAAAGCAGCCGCCACTTTGCGAGTCGCCGGAACTCGCAAAGTGGCGGCTGCTTTCGCAGGCTAATATCTTTAGTGAGATAACCTTGATTTGGAAACTATGGTTTCAGACTATGCTGTCAGGAAGGTGTGAAGGAATTTTTTGGTGTGATATTTTTGTTCTTTTCGTCCAAAACCAAACCTTAGAATTTTTGGGGTACAAAAACTTGACATGGCAAATTTTTCATTAATGATTCTCTCTAAAATTTGGCTTTTTCTAATTTTACAATTAAAGTCATATTTGATCATGGTATTTTTGGACATGGGGCAAAGAGACCATGTATTTTTGAGGCGTTTAACATGACTAATGAGCACCTACCAAAGTTTTTAAATATGGTTCCATATCTTTTGTGTCTGCCTATGTGATTCCACTGATAACATTTTACTGTGTACAGCTGATGGACTCTCTCTATTCATTCCCAGACTTGAATCAGTCACTGATTCTTGGCAACCCTAAAACTCTGAATATTACCTCACCCAGAAAATCATGTGAGCATGTCTTATACTCTGCTTTCAGTGTTGCTTCATCATGGTTCATAGGAATAAGTACCATGATGTAAATAATTCTCAGTGGTAGCAAACCCAAAAATTAACTGCTCTGTCCCATTTAACAAGATTTCAATGAGTCAAAAGTAAACCAGACTTGTGTTTACTATGAGTTCCTAATGGTTGAGCTCTAATCAGAATAAAAACAGTTTCTTGTGGTTTTATTTTTTTTTGTCACAAGTTTATCAGTTAGTTGTTGAACTTGTTATGTTTACAACATTCCCAAAACTAAGTTCTTATTGGATATTTTCAGTTACAGAGCAGCAGCAGATACATACAATATGTAGTTCAAAGGCAGTTAAACCAAGGAGCATCATGCAAGGGAAGCAAAAAAAAAGAGCCATCCGTGGGGAGTCTGCAAAGACGCACATCAATTACAATGGCACATTATGATGGTTTACCATATTTTCAAAATCTTGAACCACATTTAGAGAATATAATCAAAAATTGTAACAATATTATAATTGTAATCTTGTGTTTAACTTCCAATAGCATTCTCTGCTAGCATCTTTTCTCTGTATTTCACTAGCTGAGGAAAATAGACCTCTGCTCTAGGTTGAAACTCACTTTGTTTTACCACTGTCCACAACCGTGGATATCTACAGACGTTTTCTGCTCCATGGCTCAAATAATATCAGCAGATAATGTCTGTAGATATGTTACCACATGTAATGGGCTCACAAAATGATTAGGAAACCACCCAAGGTTGTGGATAGTGGCAAAACAAAGTATGTTTTGACCCGGGTCTCTTTTTCTTGCAACCCTCAGGCAGAAAAATGCAGAGATTAGAGGTCTCTACTAGCAAGGGACCAATAGCAGTCATCATAGTTCATATTCTTTGACATTGTGTGGTGGAAGGTGGCAAAACAAAGCAAGTTTTGACCTGGGTCTCTTTTCCTTGCAACCCTCAGGCAGCAAAATGCAGAGATTAGAGGCCTCTACTAGCAAGGGACCAATAGCAGTCATAACAGTTCATATTCTTTGACATTGTGTGGTTCCAGGAAAATCCATTCCTCCCCCTTGGTAGGGATTTGGAAATTCTAGAAGGGTGGGGTGGGGGTAAAATATTTCCCATACAATTACTATATTTTTCACTGGAAATTCAAGTGGGTGGTGGGTTATAGTTATGGACAATTTCTGGATCACACATTTCAGAAAACCTTACTCGAATGACTTTCTTGAAAAAGAATCTGGTACAGACACAATGTCCAGGAGTTGTTGGCTTCACTACACTAGCTGCATGATCAATATTTGTAGGTGCAAAATTCAAAATTGACCATAAAAAATTCTCAAAGCAGACATCAATTTCATATGAAAAGCACATTGTTCACACATTTTAATTGTGTGAACAATTTAAACTCCTCCTTCAAAGAAATGCCTGATAAACAGTCCAAGTTCCAATCATGTTTGTTTAAATTAAGCCCAAAACATGTAGCAAGCCCATCGCCTGTAATGGATTACTGGCCTCATGCTGTCCTGACATTTGGAGGTAGTACAGTGTACCATTGAAAACTTTTTCATATCAATTTGGAATCGAATACATGCACATGGCATTGTGCTAAAAAGATTTCGAGTACCTCTTATAAGCTTGGACAACAACAACCAAAGGTTGAGATTTATGTTAAACACTGTGGAGAAATGCTGTTTTGCTGACCTTTCAAGTGTTACCTAGCTTGGAGTTAACTTTTTTTCTTTGATCCGATGAAGGGCTAATGCTTGAAATGTCAGCAAAACACCATTTCCCCACAGTGTTAACACAAATCTCAACCTTTGGTTGTTGTTGTCCTTGTTTACATCCCCACTGAAGCAGACCACCTAGTTTTCCTGAAAACTAGTCATACCCGTGAGTAAGCTGAGTCAACAAATGTGTCTTCCTTTGTTAGAAAATCTTGACAACTGAAGGTGCGAGCCAGGAAATTTTTTAGCACAACATTCATCAATGGTGAAAAATTCCATAGGGCCAAGTAGTACAATTATGTTCCTGCTATTGTGTAGCTTTGTATCCATGTAATGGGAGGAAAATGCTGTAAACATTCAACCCATCAGATGATGATGATGAGCCATGCTTCACTCATGCCATAAAAGATGCAGGCTAGCAGAGGTCTGGCGTTTTCACAGCCCTGGTACCCAAATATCCACTTGTTGAAAACAGTCCGTGTAGGCAACCACACATCAGGATACAGACGAACTACAAGTTATTAGTCAGAATTTTACAAAAAAATACCATAAAATTTACTGTACTTGTACGGCTCATGATTTAATTTGATGTTACACTTAACTTTAATTGAGATACTTTCCACTAGCAAGCTAATCCACTTTATCCAAGTTTCCAATGCCACAAGTCATAAGAAAGCAAGTGCAATATCTGCTACCATATTGTTTTTATCAGAATGTGGGTATAAAGTAATGTGCTAAAGAAATGTAGAAGAGGATCATAAGAATAGGTGAGGAATTTAGAAATAACTAACATAGGAATTTAGAAATAATAACAACATCAAAAAGTTTTTATAAAACATTTCTAGGCCATCTTTTAACTTGGGGAAAAATAAAAATATGTAGCTGCGTCCTCGACTACGTAACGTTTTGAGGCATCAATCAGGAAAAGTTAATAGAAATGTAGCTGGAGAAGAGGCGACCAACCAGAACAGCCTTGTGTACAATCCTGCTGTGATCGCAGCTGTTCTCAAGTATGCAAGCCAAGCCGCACTCGAGAACGTGAAGTTCAACAGGGCAATTTCTACATTGGAATCTTGAGTAATTCACAATATTTCCATGTAGGATGGCAACGCAAAACCAGCAAGGTTCCTGAGACAAAGTGCAAAAGAATCGCGCCGAGTCGATCGAACTTGCTCCATCTTTATCATCGGTTTCTGTGTTCAGAATTCAACCAAGAATAGCAGTCGCTAGCTAAGGGCTCATTTGAGTAGAGGACTACTCGAGTTCCTGTTCTCCAACGCATTCCTTGACCTCGAATTCCAAAGAAGAACACGAACTGCTGCTGCTTTTGACATGCTTGAAGCCATTTTGATTTGAGAGAACACACTGCATACGTCACACACTCGGACCCAGTCTTTCACCGCTTGAAGGGAAAATTGCGGTTTTTTCTGACCGCTCTAAGTTTTGTAAAAAATATTAAAAGAAGTGGAAAAGTCTCGAAAAGTAGTATTTAGACGTTCTTCTCGACATTTAAGACAAAAACTACTATGTAACATTTCGTGTCATAGACGCTTTAACATTACATGCTATACCCTAATAATAAGAGACTTTTAATACAGCCCTCATACAACCTAAAATCATATGGCTCTAAATCCTTTTCTTATATGGCACCTAAACTATGGAACGCGCTACCTCTTCAAATAAGAACTTGCGAATGCTACAGTACGTTTAAATCTCTGTTAAAACGCTTCTTTTAGGAAACATATGATTAAGTGAAGTATACATTATTATTTAATTTTATTTTTTATTTATCTTATTTCTTTTAATTCTATTATTGTAATTTTTACTACTATTTTAATATTTTTATTGTACATTTTTATGATTTTAGATATCTTGCAATAACTTTTATTTTTCATAGGAATTTTAATCTAGGCCATGTTATCACCAATTGTAAATATCTTATCAGGTATTTCATTTTAAACTATTGTTATGATATATCATTGTAAAGCGCTACTGGATTTTTAGTAGAAGCGGCGCTATATTAAATTGATTATTATTTTATTATTATTACCCTTCATTTGATGTTCTCTCATGAGAAAGCATTTCCTCTTAGCTTATCACTAGGAACCTTAAGCTGCGACAACGGCATTACAGCTGTTTCAGGTAACACGCGGCCCAGCGCGTTCAAAACATTTTTAGCAGTTTGTTTTTTCTGCGACGTCAATCAAATCGCCAAACCCAACTGCCAAACTCCAAGAATCTGACAACGGCGAAGTCGCGTGTTACCTGAAACAGCTGTAAGGACGACAAGGTACCGTAAAATCCCGGGGGGCCCCCATATTTTTTGGTCGTTGATGATCGTCGGGAATTTTCAGTTTCATCCCTAAAAGATACCAAAAAAGGGCGTAGCTAAAATAATGTGTTTCCCTAAAAGATATCCATCAAGAAATTTCAGTGTTTGGCTAAAATGCCGCCTTAATAATGTTGTCTAATTTATCGTCTTCTCATAGAATAATCTCTATCTTTCTTACTTTGGTTTGTAAAAGCTCCGTCTTGAGACGAAACAATTTGGACACAATTTTCGGCCCTAAAGATACCAAATCCCGAATCCCTCAAATCTTATATTGCAGAACAACACCCCTAAAAGAGACCAAACCCCATGATTTTAACCCCTAAAAGATAGGACTATCATCCCAACCAAAAAATATGGGAGTCCCCCCCCCCCCCCCCCAGCATAAAATGTTGCTTGCTTACGTGTTTCCATTTTTTTAATACATGTTTTAATAATTATAAAACGTTTACTATTTTTCAGTTGCATCGTACAACGGTTTTCATAATTCTATCAATCACAATCTGTCTGGTTTCCCAACTCCGTGAACTAAAACGCAAAAGATAGAATCCATTTATTGAAAGTAATACAAATCGAAGGGAGTATGCACATGGGCTTTTACATAACAATTACAGTACTTGTTCCGTTTTCTAACTCGCCCAGCACTACTGTGTGCCTTTTTACCAATCTATTGACTCAAAGAAAACTTGAACTCTTGAAAGGCAGCACCTTCTCCTCACTTATTTAGAAAAGAGCCTGGAATGTTGGGGCCCGGCTAGGGTTTTAACCTCCTCCTCCCCCCCCCCCCCCCCCCCCCCCCCACATTTTCTATTATGGTGACCAAACTTTACTTTTGGTGACTTACTATAATTTTCAATTGAGGCAACAATGGCACCTCTCGAAAAAAGTTAACGTTGGACCCTGGCTCATAGTGTAATTGTTAGCTATAGCATCATGGCCCTAGAAGCGGCAATACTGCTTGCATCAATGCTTGCAGTAATGTATCCCTGATATGCAGTACTATACCTTGTGCAAGTCACTTTTGCATTATCTAGGTCAATACTCTGCAGCCTGTGTTCAAAGTGTAGATCGACATTTGGGTAGCTTTCTGCAACTGTAAAAATATAGACGTTTTTCAAAAATGGCGCGCGTGACATGGAAACGAGGCTGAAAATATAAATCCTCTGAGTCTTGAATGGGTACCAAAAAGCAAACAGTGACTTGTAGTGTGATGTCTCTCTATGTGTACTTCTTTCTGCTCTTTGGAAAAACATATAATAACGGTTTTCAGTTTATATGGGCAAAATAGACGATCAGAAAACAAGTTCTGAAAACGTTTACACAAGTTTTCAAGTCGTGTACATGACTAGGCCTTACTCATTTACCACAGTAGATTTAATAGCACATTTTTGGTTTCAAAAGTCATACCTGTCAGTAAATGCTCATTCATCTTTCTCCTCTCAACTGACAGTATATACTAAAGAGTAAATAAAATAATTGTAAAAAACATTGCAATCAAAATCAAAAATAAGATATAAATACATGTACTAGAGTTAGTAATATTCATATATGGTACTGTATAAGGCTAAATACATACCATGCCAACCCCAAAAGCAGGAGTAAAAACAGGAGTCTCACACATAAACCAGGAGAGTTGGCAGGTATGTACTAAATAGAATATTGTAAATGACATTGCAATCAAAATGTGTGATTCTAGAAATCATCCATACCCCTCCCACAGATGGGGTATGGGAAATAATGTAGTTGTTGAGTTAGGTTGGATCAACCCCCAATTTTGCACCAACACCAACCAACTTTCAAGCTCTCATACAGGTTGTTGACTGCTTGCAGTTCTTTCTTTGGTGAACGTCCATGAAAAGAGCATGTGAATAAAACGAGCAACAATGGAGTGAAGTACCAAAAGAAATGGGTGAGAGCTGAAGGTGCGAGAATGCTCCGCTTGTGCCTTGGCACTTGCTCGTGCCCTCGGCACTTCACGCCACTGTCCATCTTCGGCGCTCCTCTGGTTTCTCACATGCTGCTGATGTGAGAAACTGCTGATGTTTGCCAAAGAAGGAACTGCATTGGTGTCTAGACAGGTTGGTTTCTATCGTGCAGCCAATAGGGAGTTAAGTGGTTCACCATCAACCTAAGTTTTGTTGGGGAAGGCTGTTATGTGTTATCAACATTAAATAAGGAGCTTTACTTTTGTTTATTTTTCTTTGTCCCATTATAACTGAATGAAAAATGCTTTTTGAGCAATGGTTTGAAGGAGATGGCTGATAATTCCAGCTACAGTATACCTGTCCTTCCTTGCCATATGGTATGGCATACTTGGTACCATTACGAGTGTGGATCAGCCGAGCGTGCATTGGAATACCTTCTGCAACCATCTGTGATAGAAGACAACAAAATGAAGCACACATATTCAGTGGAAATCAATTTTGAGATTTGTTATTAAATGTTCCCCTTCAACTCAACTCAACTCAACTTTATTATTTTCTTATAATATTACAGAGATGGCACACCACCTGCAAATAGCATTAGCTATATAGGCGAGGCAGGCGGTGAGAGGACAAAGAATCAGGGGTTCAATTTTCCCTACTGTTTTTATACCCAGTCCAGCCTGAAAACAATACCCCTTTCTTATACCCAGCCTGAAAACCCTACCCCTTTCTTAAACCTCCAGCTTGAGAGGACAAAGAATCAGGGGTTCTATTTTCCCTACTGTTTTTATACCCAGTCCAGCCTGAAAACAATACCCCTTTCTTATACCCAGCCTGAAAACCCTACCCCTTTCTTAAACCTCCAGCTTGAGAGGACAAAGAATCAGGGTTCTATTTTCCCTACTGTTTTTATACCCAGTCCAGCCTGAAAACAATACCCCTTTCTTATACCCAGCCTGAAAACCCTACCCCTTTCTTAAACCTCCAGCTTGAGAGGACAAAGAATCAGGGGTTCTATTTTCCCTACTGTTTTTATACCCAGTCCAGCCTGAAAACAATACCCCTTTCTTATACCCAGCCTGAAAACCCTACCCCTTTCTTAAACCTCCAGCTTGAGAGGGCAAAGAATCAGGGGTTCTATTTTCCCTACTGTTTTTATACCCAGTCCAGCCTGAAAACAATACCCCTTTCTTATACCCAGCCTGAAAACCCTACCCCTTTCTTAAACCTCCAGCTTGAGAGGACAAAGAATCAGGGGTTCTATTTTCCCTACTGTTTTTATACCCAGTCCAGCCTGAAAACAATACCCCTTTCTTATACCCAGCCTGAAAACCCTACCCCGTAGGGGAGGTATGGACAAGAACATCCAAGACTTGTCGAGATGCCAAGTCACCCATCTTTCAAAATCCGAGCCCAAGACTTTTGCCAAATTTCAAAATCCGAGGCCGAGCCTTTTCACTTTGTCTCCTGGGAAAATTCAAGATGACTGCCATGCATTTACTGTATTTATCCAGGGACAATTGCATGAAAATTGCACGAAATTTCGCCATTTCAGGGCAGTTTCCAAATTTTTTGAGTCCTTTTTGAGTCCTCAAATTCACATGAGTGCTAATCAAATTTATTTAAGCACAGCTGATACTTACAGGCTCATCACATCCTACAGCAGCCAAGGATGAGATCCCTCGTACTGAGAAGGCCAGGTTAATACTCCTTAAACTGACAACCTGTACTTTTCGAGGATCTGATAATAAAATAAAGAAAATGGTTTCTTCGTAATGGTACTGCAGCAATCTTTATAAGAGGAAAACTAAATGATTCAGATTATTATTATTTTCTTCACCAACTTTATGTGCAGGGATAATTTTTATTTGAAAGCTTTGACCTGAGAATATTTTTCATTCAAGTTTGAACAAACGTACATGGCACTGCCTTGATTCGCAGAGCGCGCGCTAAATGGAAATGACACCAGAAAGCAAATCATATGTCCATTTTTTTTTCATTTGTTTTAAGAGATAAAAAGTAAGATAAATTTCCCCCTTGCACTCCGTGAATTCCCCTTTTGCACTCCGTGAGTTCCCCCCTTGCACTCCGTGAACAAAGGAAACAAGAGACATATATTTACAAAATACATGCAACTTTCTACAAGATATAGTCAAGAACAAGAGAGAAGCCTTGATCTTCAGTCTCAGAAAATCTCAGATTTACCACTTTGCCACCTAGTGATCGATGTAGGAGCATGATTTTAGCTGGGAGCTAAAAATAGATAAAAGTTTACTGACACTTAAAATTGCTTGAACTCTTTTTTGTACTTTCAAAATAAGACTAAAAGTCTTTTAGTACCTTTTCTTGCCTCATAAAGGTCAACTTTGAAACCACGCTTGGCAAAATATACTGCACTGAGAGCCCCAACCTAGGAAATAAACAGACAGAGCATTATCACACAAAATCAATTTTTGGTATTCTTAAACATTATGATTAGAGAAATACTTGTTTCAAATTTGAGTATGATCCTATAAAATGCCGCAATGTTATGGCATTGAGAAGTTTCTGTTTCGCATGCTGAAAACACAGGAAAAAATTGCGTAAAAACATTAATGGTTTTGGTAGCATGTTTCCATTGATGTGTGAAAAATGTTAATAGGAAGACCACACTTTTCCATTAATGTTTTATGTACATTAATGGAATTTGTCAAGGTATCTGACATCAGATTTGGATGGCGTAAACTTGTTGTGTAAATATTAAATATTGTATGTACAATAAGGTTTGAGAGTGATATTCATTCAAATTCGAATAGCAAACTCAAAACTTCTTCGGATCTTCTTCAACTTTTTGTGAGTAATTTACTAATGGTAATCATGTGAATGACTAAAAATCTTTTTTTGTGTGTGTCATATATATGCTCTTTAAAATATAAAACAGAAATCTAGGAGTTGTTTGAAAATACACAATTAATATGCTGTGACATAAATTATTATGAGACATGATAATTAAGTAATAATTAAAGCTAATTAAGTAATTGTTAAAGCAGAATATTCACAAGAGCAATACGTCTGTAACCACACTGCTGAGTATGTGGATGCACTCATTCATTCATATTTTTTGGACACCACCAAATGAAAAGAGACCTTATAATACTATATCTTGTCATTAAATTATATTTTGAAATATGCAGCCAATAAACCAATTTTGATATTGTAAAATTTTAACTTGAATACGAGGCTTGATCAGGGTAATAAACAAAAGAAAAAAAATTATTCATTTTCCCGAGCCTATACTCAAGTAAGAATTTTAATATAACGAAATTGGTCTATTTACATTGTATGTATCTTGAAACACTGACAGTACCACAGCATGTCTATTTAGCAGGATGCCATTTGAAAAAAGATTGGATCCTGTAGAAATTATAGCTTGAAATGTTTTGCAATGAAATCTATCATAAACCTGATATCCAACTCCTGTCTTTTTCAGCAAAATTTGTTGTTTTGCAATGCATGTTTTCAAAAATCTCATTGTGTGGTTTCAGAAAATATCCATCACCCCACGGAAGGGATTGCAAATTCCAGAGGGGTGGGTCTCTTCTTACATTAGCTTCTTTTTCAAACAGCGACCTGCTACCTGCAAAATAGACATACTGACAGTACCATAGATGTGAACTCTCCTGCATTAGCCTGGAGTCTCAAGATTTTGAGCCTTGCCTCAAAAGTAAAATATTGCTAGCTTCATGCTCATACATTTACTGTATTTCTCCAGCTAACTTTCTTGGATGTTTCTTAGTTATATATTTGTTGTATCTTAGAAAAACTCCAGATTCCTAAACTTTGAGGATTGACAGATACGCAGTACTATTTCTCTAATATTCATGTGTTTAGCAGTTAAAAGTCTCAAAGTGATAACTTATGGAAATTCTAAACTTGTTTTGCATTGCATAATGTCCGTAAGTGATATCCTGACAGTACCATTAGCTGTTAACTCTCCTGCATTCGCCTGGAGTCTCAAGATTTTGAGCCTTGCCTCAACGTAAAATATTGCTAGCTTAATGTAGGTCGTTTTCATGCAGTTGCTGGTAACAGTGATAAACAAGGAATTTTTTGTTTGTTTGTACTGCAATTCATATGCATGTAATAGTAAAACAAAACACGGAATCCCCAACCCATAAACATCTTACCATGGCCATGGGGTATTTATAGCTTCTAAGATCGTTGAAAACTGTCTGTAGACCGTCAAACCTGGGTGGGGGGTTCTTCATATGTCGACCTGATAGGGGTGCTCGTCATATTTTTTAGGGGTCAAAATCGAGTCTCAGGTATTTTTTAGGGGGTATTGAAGAAGCATTGTGGCTTTCACTAATAAATGGTATTTTTAGGGGGACGCAAATGAATGAAAGGGTCACAAACCAAGCAAAACGTTTTCTCTCTTTCTTTATTCATTTACAGCTCTAAAATAAGCTTGTTTTGGGATGAGAAACAATAAACAATAACAAAAAAAGGTTTATTGTTGGTATTTTTTAGGGGTCATTTTGTTTTATAAGGTATTTTTTAGGGGGTGGATTTTTTATGTCCCGGTATTTTTTAGGGTATATTTTCCGATGTCCCGACGAGCACCCCTATCACTCTTACATGGGAGAAGCCCCCCGGGCCGTCAAAGCTTTGGTTATGCAACTTACATGTATTGTAAGTTAACTAAATAATGCGGCCAATTCTCTGCAACTTGTACCATGAAAGAGAAAATGATAGCAGGCTTTATGTTGTATTAATTCATAAATCGATCAAAGATTAATATACAGCTGCATACAGAACAGCTTGCACCGAAGCTCGCACGTGCGTATCGGAAAATTTGGAACTTGTGTTATTTTTTAGGTTAGTAAGCTTACTTAAGACTTACAAGCTTATTATATATTCCCGGGCTACATTATAGCAAATTACGAGACAATAGTCCCCATCGCGTCGTACCTGCAAATCGTTTGAAAGAACATCCTTACTTATAGATATTTCCAGCCTAAATCTTACCAATCCACCGCCGACAATTGCAATTCTGCGGTGTTTTTTCTCCTCCAAACTTGAATACGACGCCATTTTGCTGCCTTTGCTCTATGTGTAGGTCCCAGTCTTCAACCGCGCGCATCGAGAATAACCCGCCCGCGCCCGCGCCCGCGCCCGCGCCCCCAAATGACGATGACGATGAGTGATGAGGGAAACGAGCATTTCTTGTCGTTTTTCCGGATGAGATGTCTCGATGCCAAATACTCCGGGACGTTTCCAGCTCATGAAAGCTTTTTGTCAGCCCTTACCAGAAAAACGCTGTAAGTTGTCAAAGTCTCTTTTGCACAACTAAGGACACTAAGGGACGTGTCATTATTTACCAGGGGGGAGGGCTTCCATATTTTCCAAACGAGGCTAAAAAAAATTAGGACCCTCCCTTTGAACATAACAAAAAAATGTGACCCTCCCCCAAACGTAGGTAAAAAATATTGGGACCCTCCCCCATGCAATTTATTTCTGAAAAACATGTTAGATAGACTATTGTCCAAGTGACTTCTGTCATGCACCAGTCAATTGACATCACGGCCCCCCGATTTAAAATTCACTAAGTGTTAAATGTTACTATTTTCCCGGTCAGCCTAGGGACATGGTCGTTGTTAAACCTCCAGGCCCCCGAGGACACTTTTGCAACATGGCGAAACGCGCCTTTTTGATAAACGCATTTCATTAGGCCTCCAGAGAAAAGATAAACGTTTTATTTTCTGCGTGTAGTAAAAAAGCCTGTTGGTTTTATTCTTCACGCGCTACAAATTACTATTATTCATGTGCGTGAAGCGCAGCCCAAAAACGAATTTCTATGCAGCTTGTAACGTCGAACTCACTTCTTTCGAACATATTGACTGCCAACCAGGCGTATCACTGTAGGGCCTTTGGGGGTTTCAATTTGTCCTTGCCAAGATACACATGCTAGTTGTAACGACATTCGTATGCATTCCATTTAAGCGCCACAAGCGTATTGTTTTCTTTGGGCAAGTTCTCTAAAACTGAGATGTGATTCCTTATGCATACATACATACATACATAAAGTTTTATTTACCCACGCTAGCCACAAACAACAAAAACGCCGAAATGCTGGTAGTGTTTTTGCGATTTTGGCCTTCCTCGGGAGGCTATTCCAAAGCATGGCGCCACTGTACTTAAAAGCGCACTTGAGAAAATTAGTTTTCGGCTTTGGAAGTGGAAGTGAAATTTTCAACATAATGAGTAAAATAAAACTAGAAAATGCTGGAACCTCTCTTTCAAGGCTTCAGGTTTCGAGAGATCCTTTCACTCGCCCAAAAATGAAGTGATCCCTCCCAAAATCCTCCGACCTCGGTCCTTAAACCAATATGGTCCTTAAACCAATATATTCGGTATATTTTCGCACGATAATCGAGCTTCTGGTTCAGCGTTAATTCCCCGTTAATGCCCCGCTGAATATCCCCGCTATAGAAGGTCTGTGTTAAATTCCCCGCCCTTCCGTAGATTAATGTGTTAAATCCACGGCCTGACCGCGTTACTTTCCCGCCCTGTCCCGGGGGTGGGGGGCCGGGGTGTCAATTGACTGGTGCATAAGGAACCGCGGTTATTATTCATCGCCTCGATTATTTACGTGGAGAATGTTTGGTAATAGACGGGTAAAATGCAGTGATCCTCCCTCCAAGTACAATGAATAACGTAATCCCACATCTCCCTTCCCCTGTTTGCTAGTACTGTAGACATTTTACAGAAAAACGGGCTCGCATATCCTTCGTTGCGCGCGAAGCGTGCCCAAATTTTAATAAACGTTTGTTTGTTTGTTCATCGTTCTTTTGTTTGTTCATCACTTCATCAAGCCTCAGAGAAAGGGTGGATGAACATGTTTTGTGTACGGCATAGTAAACAAAGCCTGTCAGGAGCTCAGGAAGTACACTACCTCAACTATATAGGTTAGGTTGTATTATTCATGCGCACAACTGCGCTCCGCAAATGACGAAGTTATTAATATTCATGTGCGCGAAGCGCGGCCCAACGGACGAATTTCTATTCTTGTAACGTCGAAAACTGACGCTTACCTAAGGGGTCTTCTTTCAAACATATAGTGACATGCCCTCCAGGCCTATCATTTGCAGGGAAAGTTTGGGAGAGTTTGATTTTCCTCGTCAAGATAACTTGTTCTTGTCAACGGTAGTGTCC
Source organism: Scolanthus callimorphus (assembly GCA_033964015.1). Classification (NCBI taxonomy): domain Eukaryota; kingdom Metazoa; phylum Cnidaria; class Anthozoa; order Actiniaria; family Edwardsiidae; genus Scolanthus; species Scolanthus callimorphus. Next base: position 12,985,164 of record CM066923.1, on the reverse strand, counting down.
TCATTGCTGAAAGAGTATATTAGATGTCATTGTTTATGCGCGCGAAGCGCGCTGAAATTTTTATGGAGAAGTTGCTGAAATAACCACTATCACTATTTGTTTTACCCTTTTCATCGTTTAAATGTTGCTGAAAACAATTATGACCCTCCCCCAAACAGGAGTGAAAAAAATTTGGACCCTCCCTTTAGACACGCGAAAAAAATTAGGACCCTCCCCACAAAAATAGGAGCCCTCCCTCCCGCTAAATAATGACACGTCCCTAAGCCAAACCTCTCGCATTTTTTATTACATCCACTACCGAGATCAAACGTGCCGCCAGCGAAAACAGACAACCAGCGACTTCAAAGCTCTAAAACACGAGCTAGAAAAAAGGGAAAAATTCTAGAAACTAACATAACACGAAGAACTATTCAATAAACAAATTCACAAATTTATGAGCTTAAATAATGAGACAACTCCTTAAACAAGGGCAAAATGTTCATTGGAACGTGTTTACAGTACTAATTTTAGGCATGTAGATGTTCAGGCAAGCCTGTGGCCGCGTAGCACTTAGTTCAAGCGAGTGGAGATAAGGAATTAACCTTGTGTGAAAGCTAACGTGCTGATGAAATGTCCCATGTGCTTATGAGCGTTAGCCCTAGTAAGCGGAGAAAGAGAAAAAAATCTCTGACCCCGAGAGGGATTCGAACCCACGACCTCCGGAATTGTACGTCCGATGCTCTACCAGCTGAGCTATCAGGTCAGACTGGGAGCAGGTCGGTATATTAAGAAATTATTGGACGAGGTTTTTGTGATTTCCAGAATAAACAATGTCGAGACAAGTAGACTCAGGCGAGGCCGAGCTTGTTCCACTTGACGAGACATTGTTTATTGTGGAAATCAAAAAAAGCGAATTCAATAATTGTTTTATTATACATTGATTCAGTAAAATACTTTTCTTTCTGTCAAGCAATTTATTTTGCACAAGCGCCTTGTTAAAATAGGGAAAGTGCGCTAGTCCCACGATGCATTGCGCGCGTATCAAGAATCAGCTGGCTTTCTTCTTGAAGAATCAGCATGCTGATTCCCTCAAAAGTGCGTGATTCCCAAAGTAAAGCGCGCCCTCTTAGCCAATCAGAATTGATATAGTGAGTCGATGTATAATAATATACACTTAATGACTGCTCCCGAGGGAAACATCAGTTTTGTTTCCCGAGAATCTCGATGTTTCCCGAGACGAAGTCGGGGAAACATCGAGATTCGAGGGAAACAAAACTGGTGTTTCCCGAGGAGTAGTCATTAAGTGTTTTGTTATATAGCAGAAAATATACTGCAATTATTAAGTCAAAACAAATATATTTCAAGAATGAAAAGAGAAGTTACAAAGTTTGCGCGCGACTGCATCATGTAAAGGGAAAACACTCATAAACAACACAATTTTCTTGCATTAGCAAAAACTTATCAACATTAGCAAAGGTTTTTAAAAAGACTCGCGTGTTTACAATAAACTTTCTCTTTTTCCCCGCTCTCAAACGCGACGCGCGAAAGCAATATTCCCCGACCAGTCAATAATTTTTCGAAATATTGACTGATCGGGGAATATTTGATTTGTGACCTTGATTTAGCCAATAAGAGCGCGCGCTCTGTTGGAGTGAGCACTCGCTATATAACAATAGATGTTATGGTCGCGGTAATGAAGTGAATATTATACAAATGACTGCTCCCGAGGGAAACATCAGTTTTATTTCCCGAGAATCTCGATGTTTCCCGAGACGAAGTCGAGTATTTTGTTATATAGCAGAAAACATACTGCAATTATTAAGTCGAAACAAACGTATTTCAAGAATGAAAGTGAAGTTACAAAGTGTGCGCCGACTGCATCATGTAAAGGGAAAACACTCCTAATAACACGATTTTCTTGCATTAGCAAAAACTTATCAAAATTAGCAAAGGTTTTTTAAATACTCGCGTGTTTACAATAAACTTCTATTTTTTCTCGCTCTCAAACGCGACGCGCGAAAGCAATATTCCCCAACCGGTCAATAATTTTTCGCAATATTGACTTATCGGGGAATATTTGATTTGTACTTCACCACGTGACCTTGATTTAGCCAATGAGAGCGCGCGCTCGGTTGGAGTGAGCACTCGCTATATAACAAATGTAGATGTTCATATATGAATATATGTAGATGCAGGTAGATGTTAATTTTAGGCATGTGTGCTGGAACGTACGGCCCGTGCGCGTGGGTTTGACCGCTATGTCTCCGCAAAAACCCGCAACCCCCGACTTCGGTGGCGGGCATTTCACGCAAGTGAAAACCCACTCGTTCATTCATTTTGCTTTCTACTCTGAGTTTCGAAGGGTCTACGCTGTAATTGATGTTTTGCTGGCGTTGATTTCTCAGGCCCATACATTGATACATACATAAACCTTTCTTAGCCACGCTGGCCACAAAACTGATAAACAGATAAAAACGGTTGATTTCCATATGGGGTTGGGCGTGGTAAAATGAAGTATCACGATGAAGTATATACAATATGAGCATTAGATATTATAAAATGTCAGATTACATTGATTATTACAGGACTGTAATCAGGACTGATTACAACAATATAGCAGTGTAGCCCAACCAGCGTAATCAATGCGTAATGGCAAACGTTGGTCATGGTTGGTGATGAGCAAAAGGCGCGACGATGGACCCGAAGTAAGACTTTAACCCTCTTATTACGGACGTTCCCCGAAAAAGTGACTGCAAGCAGTCTAAGTTTTACTGTAATATTTTATCAAACACTTAGAGAGCGTGTTTCAACAGGATTTCAAACACTCAGAAGTGGCCTTGAAAAATCGAGGCAAAGCCGAGTTTTTTTAACCGACTTCGAGGTGTGGGAAATCCTGTTGAAAAATTACACTATCGAGTGCTGTTTGATGCCGGGGTTTGATGTTACTTAAACGAATGATATGCCGAGTAAAAGAAGGAATAAAATATCAAAATTCTATGTCGAATTAAGGCTGCGTTTTCGTCGCACGTGAAGTATTTAGCACCATGTGCACTGAGACGAGAACGCTGAGTTCATAAACATATAGGTTTTCTTGGCGTTGTGTTGGAGTGACGAAACACTGACTCCTTTTGGATAATGTTTCTCAACATAGTATTGGAAAGACGAGCCCAAACTTGGTAAGTCTTCTCAGTTGGTTGTACTCTCACGAAAGAAACTTACGAAACAATTCCAGCAATTTAGTTGTTTCGAGCTCGAATTGAATATTATAGCAACAGCACATTCTGGACAAGAAGCTGCTCTCATTCGTTTATTAAATATCGCTTTCTGTAGATACTCGATTCTATTTTCTCTTTTATATAATTAAGAGTGAACATTAGCCGATATAATCCTGAAGAGCTCTCCTACTTTTCTGATATCCGCGCTCGGCACATTAAACAGAAGCGGAATAAGACATTTTTAGAGGCAAAATTATTACATCGTTTACAACTTAAATCGCATGGTAAAAGCTGACCTGTGCATTTCTCTGAGTAAACCCTTATTACTATGGATGCGATTTTAGCTGGTAATAAGAGCATTCACGCTCGAATTTTCAAGTTATAACAATTATTCTAAAAACACCTCCTTTGGAAAATTTAAAATACCCAAGACAGACGAGCTCAATATATCAAATGAACTATACCATTTGGTAGTGCAGAGGTTGCTTAAGCTCTGTGAAAACAATTATGGAAATCGGAAGATTTTTTCCAGGGTCAAACGTACGCTAGAAGTTGAGGCCCGGGGGGCGGGGGGGGGCTCCCAATATTTTAGACGGGGGTGCTCGTCGGGAAAATTGATTTTGACCCTAAGGGATAGCAAAATGGGTGTGGCAAACAGCAAATTTACCCCTAAAAGAAAGCAAATTTGGCGTGGCGACCGCCGAATTTACCCCTAAAAGATAGCAAATTTGGCAGGTCAAAACAAATAAAAGCGAAATTTTGGTTCTTTTAGGGTTTTCAACCAAGTTTCCTTTGTAAATATCGGTTCTGGTGTCAGCACCAATATATTTCTGGGCAAGGATTGGTCTGAGACTCCCCTAAGAGATAGGGCTGATTTTAAAATACCCCTAAGAGATCGCACGTCTGTCAATTTTGTACCCTAAGGGATAGGACGAGCACCCCCGTCTGAAAATATGGGGAGTCCCCCCCGGGAGTTGAGGTCTATTTCTGAAATAAATACTCGGGAGCCACCTTTTAAGCTTGATTCATTAAAATGAGTTTGAGAACATTGTGGGTAGAATAACCTCCATTTTCCTGTCGTTATGTTCTTAATATTGACGTATTTTCATTTGTATTTTCTTCAGTGGTGTCTCAGCTTTCCACGTTGACCAGACGATGCCTTTCATGTTTACCTCGCTGTTGTATAAGCCATTTGGGTTGCTGTAATAACAAGTATTATACCACCATGCACCACTATAGTAGACAGCGCAGTTCCTGGCACCATCTCTATCGTTATCCTTGTCCTTCGTTGTAAACTGCTGCCCATTGTGGTAGCCGTGAAACGAGTCTGCGGCATCACCTAAAGCCGATATGTGATATTACATAGATAGAAAGGCAGGCCGTACACATACCTGAAGGGTCGACAGGGGCGTAGCCAGGAATTTCGGTGGGGGAGACGAGGGCGGATAGTGAAAACATGGGACGAAAAATGTTCAAATTTCCTCCAGCAAATACAGTAAATGTATGGAAAAATCTCCCGAGAAAGGGGGGGGGCGGACCCCTGTCCCCCCTGGCTACGCCCCTGGTCGAAAGGATCTACCCATCGTCAGGAGTCCATTACCTTGGAGCATTCATCTAAGGGTAGGAAGGAGTAACAAAATTGGAAAATGACAGAATGAAGTGCAGGTCCGAAGTTAGTTTAGAACAATAGATTTGACGCTTGAATAAACTTCTCTGAACAAAACATATGCTACCCGCATTCTATTTGGCTGAGCCAATGTGTGGTGTGTAGGCTTTGCGTAAAATTTGAAACTAAAATTAATAGAGGCCTCATATTTTCCAATACGCGTTATCACTGTGATGACAAGGGAGATGATGGACGCTCCTAGGTAATGAGCGCCTGCCGTCATCGTGCAGAAAAGGATGATTTCATTTTGTAGCTTTAGGTGAAACGGATAGGGAACTATATTTCACATGCTCATTAATTATTTGGGAGGCATAATTGAAAGAGAAAGACTTGAAGTAATATTTCAAATCCGACAATGACAGGGGCGTAGCCAGCACTTATGAGAGGGGGGGTTCTAAAATTCAAAAAATAAAAAACTCAACATAGATCTTGGGGAAAACTAGCGTTTGAAGAAATTTGCCTACATTTTATTGCAGCTTTTATTTGTTGTCTATATTTACAATTTTACCCCCTAAAAGGTACCAGAGGCCTGATTTTAAACCCTAATATATAGATTTAGCCACTGGCTAAAAGCGGAGCTCCCGGTTATATATTTCTATAAAAGGGTGTGTTTACCTATCTTGTTGGGCCGTTGCTAGGGAAAATTATAAGTCCTGCAAAAGATTAATCATGTGACGTGTCGCGACGTCACTTGCTACAGAAAACATTCTTGTTCTCCATTGCCATACTTGCAAATTCAGATTTTTTTTATGTTGCATTTCAAAGAGCTCCATACCCACATACTCCGGATGTTTTCTCGACTGTACCCAAGTTTGTTCGCCTAGCGATGTTGCCTTCTCGAGATATAGACTTCTCTAGATTTAATAACGTCATCGATGACGTCATGTCACGTGATCTTGTTAGTGCACCCCCCTTGCCTCCAAAATAAGTTTACCCAAGTTTGGTCACCTAGCGATGTTGCCTTCCTGAGGTATTCACTTTTCTAGTTTTGATGACGTCATGTCACGTGACCCTGTTTGTGCACCCACCTTGCCTCCAAAATAACTTTACCCAAGTTTGGTCACCTAGCGATGTTACCTTCTTGAGATATTGACATTTCTAGTTTTGATGACGTCATCGATGACGTCATGTCACGTGACCTTGGTAGTGCACCCCCCTTGCGTCCAAAATAACTTAACGCAAGTTTGGTCACCTAGCAATGTTGCGTTCTCGAGATACAGACTTTTCTAGTTTTGATGACGTCATCGATGACGTCATGTCACGTGACCATGGAAGTGAACTCCCCTTGCCTCCAAATAACTTTGCCCAAGTTTGGTCACCTAGCGATGTTGCCTTCTTGAGATATTGACTTTTCTAGTTTTGATGACGTCATCGATGACGTCATGTCACGTGTTCTTGGTGGTGCACTCCCCTTGCCTCCAAATAACTTTACCAATGTTTGGTCACCTAGCGATGTTGCCTTCTTGAGATATTGAATTTTCTACTTTTGATGACGTCATCGATGACGTCATGTCACGTGACCTTGGTGGTGCATCCCCCTTACCTCCAAAATATTTTTACCCAAGTTTGGTCTCCTAGCGATGTTGGCTTCTTGAGATATTGACTTTTCTAGTTTTAATGACGTCATCGATGACGTCATGTCACGTGGCCTTGGTGGTGCACTCCCCTTGCCTCCAAAATAACTTTACCCAAGTTTGGTCACCTAGCGATGTTACCTTCTTGAGATATTGACTTTTCTAGTTTCGATGACGTCATCGATGACGTCATGTCACGTGACCTTGGTGGTGCACCCCCCTTACCTCCAAAACAACTTTACCCAAGTTTGGTCACCTATCGATGTTGCCTTCTTGAGATATTGATTTTTCTAGCTTCGATGACGTCATTCCGGACGAACGAACGAACGAACGAACGGACGGACGAACGAACGCACAAACCGGAAGTCCATGACAGAATCGTTGGATGCATATACACTTTTTTTTGTTCCTTTTTCTCCTGCATGTAGCTATGGGGCTCCGCTCGCGGGCGCCTTCGGCGCCCGCGGGAGCTCCGCTAAAAGGGTTTACTTGCAAAGTTTGTAGGTCATAGCTACTGTATAAATTGAGCAGTTATACTTTTATTTCCTTACTCACGTCTTCAAGTGATTCTAAGAATTTCCGCTCGCCTAGAATACACATTGTTATGGTTTTCCCGATTTTGCTTGGATATAAATATACTGATCTATAGGTTCCTTCTACTGGTCAGCAGCAACTCCCGAAAATTAGATGAAAAACCGACTGAACGAATCCAAGGGCAAAAATGCGAACCTGCGAACGCTTTAGATAAATAAACATTACTGCGGTTTTCATAATTCTGCGAACTGTACATCGACCAACAAACCACGGTTTGGCTTCCGTCAATCAAACGAGTGAACAACTGTCGGTGATTTAACGGAGGCTTTGATAGATTTTGTGAACTGATAGCGGCTAGCTAGGCTTCAAAACATAATTTTTCATATAAAATTAAATGCAAGCCAAACTCAGAAAGCATGCGTGGACTTGACTTAAAAGGTTTGATTGACGGAAGCCAAAACACAGTTTGGCGTTCGGAATGTCAAGTGGGGAGTTCGCAGAATTATGAAAATCGCAGTAACATAAACAAACCTGAATAACTGCCAACCGTCAATCTATAATTGGAATCCTCATCTCCCACCACAAAGTTGTCGTACTCAGCAAATGCTCTGTTGCCATGGAAATCCTCCATGTCAAATCTCAGTCGGTATCGTCTCTGCGACGTCATCACGTGCATGTTATCCAATCCCAGCCAGTATTCCCCTGCCTTGTTGCCAAACCCCTGTTTGTAGTCGGCCCAGTCTCGGTAAAAATCAACCGAGCCGTCAAGACGTCTTTGAAGGACGGTCCAACCCCCACCCCTAGTTACCAGGTCACAGTAGACGCTTACTGGCCGAGAGGGACTGAGTGTAATAGTATAAACACCAGAGTGACCATTTCCGTACAGCTTCTCGGCTGCGGTGCATGATGGGATGGACATGTTCTACAAAATAACAGAACTCAATTTTGCTGCTGTTTTCGCATTTCTGCAAACTCTTAATTTTCTATATTTGCTTTCGCGGCACTCAGCCGAAAAGGAAACATTTATTTTCTACACAACTCTACACAACGAGAGAAAGAGTGACAACAATGTGGAGGAAAGCCAGAGCAGCGGCGTAGCCAGGAATTTCTGAAGGGGGGGGGGCGGATAGTGAAAACATGGGGCGAAAATGTTCAAATTTCCTCCAGCAAATACAGTAAATGTATGGGAAAAATCTCCCCGCTGGCTACGCCCCTGCAGAGCCCAGCATAAAGCGAATTTATTGAATACACAAATTTTCGCCGAAACCCTCTCATACGCGTAATAGCGTTTTGAAGATATAACGCGGTCATGAAGCAAAAACTGTATATGAATAAATGTTATTGAAAAACGTACCACTAAGCTAAGATATAATTGAACTATCTTTGAGGCGATTTTGATAAAAATGTATCTCAGTCGTATTTTTTAAACTGCGAATTAAAACACAGGCGTGAGTAAAATATACCTCAGAGGGTCGTCATTTATTTGTTTGGCAATTGCCATGGAAGCATCAATATAAACAAAATTTACGTCGACACACTAGAACAGGCCATTGCATGTTTACATGCATTATCAAATGAGATACTACGATGGCCGAGGAGGGACTTCCGACTTCTAATTTCTGACATCTAATTTCCGACATCTAATTTCCGACTTCTAATTTCCGACTTCTTATTTCCGACTTCTAATTTCCGACATCTAATTTCCGACATCTAATTTCCGACATCTATTTGATCTCGTACGTACTTAGTTTCAGTCTTGTAGTCTTCTGTAGGAACTCAGTGCCTGAAGTAAAAACCTTATACTGTTATACGGAGATCAAAACAACTCAGTCTTGCAGTAGGAAGCCGTGTTCAATGTGCTACTGTCGATTCAACCTGGGAAGCGTGACTGGATCGACTCAAGTGTGGAATTAGATGTCGGAAATTACCTTACCTTACAATCCGTGGCACAAACCGGCAATTCTACTTCCCACTTGACTTTCATTTCTGATTCTAGAAAATAGCACCTTTTCCTACTTTCCATATTTTTCACTTCTGAAATCCTCGAAAATACCCCACCTTATTCAAATTTTCTCTTTCAAAAAATTATCGGAAAAGGTCCACCTTTTTCCAAAAAAAGTCAGCTTTTTTCTAAAATTCAAGATTGATCAAAAACGAGAAAAAACTCCTACTTTTATCTATCTTTGCAGATGATAATATTTGATTAAGATTTGAAAATTAAGACCTTACCTGAACTTCAATCATTGTGGCGTCTTCTGTGCTCTTCCACTCGTCCCCATCGGCCTCGCTTTCCCGTACAGCTAGTAGATCACACGAGTGCAGCCCTTGACGACTTGCTTGGTTCTTAAAGAGGACTGCTTTGCACGAGGACTTGTGAAGACATTCTCGACTACATGCAAAACTATCCACAACCTCCAGAGTTTTCATTCTTACATGGCGAAGTCGGGCGCCGTTGTCTACGTCAACTGCAAGATAGCTGGTACGAATATTCTCCGATGTGGCGATGCTGTTTGTATTTTGCGCTAGGGTCGCAGCAACAAAACTGAATACTAGCAACGCCCTTAGGGAGTGGGTGCTACTATTAGGCATGTTTCTACTACCTAACTAAATCCTTCTACCACCTAACTAAATCCTCGGCGAAAGATGGTAATGGTTTACTGGAATCAGGGAATGGACTGAAAGTTTTAACAAGTTAGCAGATGAATTCATGTCATCAATACTGTATGAGTTTGTTGTTCACGTCTTTTGTCTTGTGTTCAAGGAAACACTATGGGATTCCTAGTGTTTATAGATCATGTTATTCAAGTGATATGAAGTTTTTAATGCCCACCTGTGGTGCTGGCTTTGACAGAGGATTTTGCCCACTGTTGTTTACTTCATCAAAGTTAAAATAACTATTGCATTGGTCGGATGGTGACGCCACAAAATCTTCAAGTTTGCACGCAATAGGGAAACTCTTTCCACGCTGGCCCTATAACACCTCGATTCTGGTCACGTTCGTATATCTTTGTGAGTTTTCATCCAATCAACACCAAATTTGAAATGTAAAGAGAACTCATTAAGCTTACAAACTTGTTGTTTTTAGAATTTTCAATTTAGCGGTTTTTGGCGGGAAAATGACGTCATAATGTTTATTCAAATTTAAAATCGCAATTCTTGGGTTTCAATCACGTGACTTTTGCGGTAATTTTGCTTCCGGTCTGAATCAGCTGGAGGTCAGATGAAGAAGTTTTCTGAAGTTCACGAACAAAACTTCAAATTTAGTAGCTACATTTTCTAGAAAATCACAACTTTAAATGAACCTGATTCGTATTTAAACTAAATCCTAGTGTAAATACAAATTTGTAGCGATTGGAAGGTCGGGGTTTGCTTTTTTAGCCAGTTTTAACTGTGGTAAATGAGTAAAACCTGGCTGGTAAAACCTTTAAACAAACTGGCCGTTATTTTAGGCAGCGTTTTTTTTTCAAATGCTTGATGTTTTCATTTGGCTCGAAAAACATAATTGTAATGAAAAATAGATATGTAATAGGGTTTTGAAACATTTATATGCTCCTTCTGTTCTTTGTTTCTGGACGAAGGACCTGAGAAACAGAACTGAGTTTTGGAGAGACGGTAAGTTAAGTACTTGATTGCTGTTTTTTTGTCAAATTGAACTCAGAAAATCGACGACCCGGCTCTTTTGCATACATACTTTCCACATAAACAAGATTCGATTCTCAATCAGCTATTACATGTAGGTGTCAAATTTCTGTAGTTTCTAATGAGTATGTTTTTACAAAACGCCTAAATTTTTACTCTTTCAAAGTTGTGTTTCAGCCAGTTCAACCTAGCGACAAAACTCACTTCGACATGAAACAAAAACTTGACCAAATTTTAGCCAATGAAAAACAAATTGTATACACGACTGGGAAAAAGAATCGAAAAGTCCATGTCGACCTAGAATAAATAGGTAAATCCCGAGTAAATCCCGGACGTTTGCTGGGTTTTCGGACTCCTTGTAAATGTTTGACAAACTTTCATTTTTGCCTACCTGCTCGGATTGTTTTGAAGCGAACTTCATGTGATTTATCCGTGTATCAAATGAGAAACCAATTGATCTCATAGTCCTGGTGGTTTTGTGTAAATCCTTTATGATTCTCTAATCCATCCGTATAGCTACCAAACTCATTTAAACTTAATTTCAAATACATATCTTTATGAATCACTTTCACTTGGCGACAACAAGTTCTCGAGGCCACGGCGCTTTTCTGGAGTCGTTTGGATCATTTCGATTGTTTTCAGAGTTTGTATTCCTTGCTGTCTGTTTTTGGCAATCTAAAGACATCTGTTTATCTGTTTACCCAACTTATAGAATCAGAAACAATGCGAGGAGATAGCTTTTTCGCAGTTTTCCATCTCGAAAAGCACTGCAGCACGCACGTTTGACCTCCAGCTGAATTTTAATGAGGCTCTAAAAAGCGGAGAATTGGTCATTTCTGAGAGTACTGTAACGGGTCGGGATCGGTGTCTTTCAATAGAACACGATTTTCATACTATACTGTACTACCACTATATTTATGTTACAATATGACCAAGATATTTCAATTCTTGTTTGGCAAGCACACACTTCTTTGGATTCAGTTTCAGATTAGCATCTCGCATTCTAACAAACACTTCTTCAAGGTGCCTGAGGTGATCTTCTGGAGTTTTAGAAAATATAATAATGTCGTCAATATAAATTAACGCACTCTTATATTCCAATCCTCTGAGAATATGTTCCATAAGTCTCTGAAATGTAGCGGGCGAATTGCACAATCCAAACGGCAAAACTTTAAACTGATAAAGTCCATTGTTGGTTACAAAAGCTGTCTTTTCACGAGAAGATTGTTCTACCTCTATTTGCCAATAGCCACTCTTCATGTCAAGACTTGTAAAATATTGACTACCAGACAAACTATCAAGTACATCCGATATCACAGGGATGGGATAAGAGTCTTTCTTTGAAACAAAATTCAGTTTCCGAAAATCAACACAAAATCTCATTGTTCCATCCGCCTTTTTCGCCAAAACAACGGGCGAGGCCCAAGGAGAAATTGAAGGCTCTATGACGTCATGTTCGAGCATTTCTGTTAGCTGTTTTTCTATTTCTGCACGATTGTCAGGATTTGTCCTATATGGTTTTTGTTTGATAGGAACACTATCTCCCGTATCAATTCTGTGCTGAATAATGGAACTTCTACCAAGGTCTTTAATATTTGATGCAAAACAGTCTTTATACTTAAATAGCAACTGCTTTAGATTCTCTTCGTCTTTTCCAGAAAAAGCGCAATTTAAAATGTCTGGTAATTCCGATGAATTATTCACAGTAGCGTCTGTAGCACTATCATTTTCGCTTTTCTCAGATGGTTCTCCAAGTTCAAAAGTTTGAAATTCATCGTCATTCAATATACTTAAAGAAGCTAGTTTTGTCCCTGGATAAATGCTTACACTCTTAGAATTAGGGTTTATTAACCTTAGGGGAACAATTCGTTCATCATTGACGGTCACGAGCTCGGCGGCACCTACAATACTGAGTTTTTCTGGTAATTCTTTTCTACAAGTTACTAAAGCAACCGAATTCGTCGGGGGAACCCCATCAACTTTTGCAGGCAAAATTGTTTCTGAATGTGCTGGCAATGAAAAAGCATTTTCTGCAAAAACTACAAATCTATTGTTCTCACAAAAATCTAGTTTGTTCTCATTGTGGAAAGCAAATTCTTTTTGTATAATGTTCAGCGAAATAGTTGAATTCGAAAAATCGATATTCGCCTTAAATTCTGAAAGAAAATCTTTACCCAGAATTGCACCATACGACAAATTGTTTATCACATAGAATGGAAAGGAGAAATCATAGCCTTGTAATTTGAAATGCAGCATTATTTTCGCCACAGCATCTAGGGACTGTCCATTTACTGTTCTGATTAATGGTAAATCTGTTTGCAGAGTGTGAAATTGTTGTTGATCTAATTTGTGAAACACGTTTTGGCTAATAGCGGAAATTGCTGCTCCACTATCAATAAGGAAACTTGTATTTCTTTCGCCAATTTTTCCTTGGACGGATAACGCACGAATATCAATCGGAAAGGTAACTGCATATTTTGAATCTTTACTTGTCACTTCATAATTGTCTAGTTTTGGCTCTTCTTTGTTTTCGTAAATTTGCGTAATGTTTACATTGAAATTTTCTTGTTCTTCATTTTTTGTTTGATCATGATTCCTGTTATTTTCAAATACTGATGCATCATTGTCTTCAGATTTTTTTGTTGTGTCATTTTGTTTCATACTTGTTAAGATTTCTTTTGAGCCTGTTTGAATTTCATGGTTTTCTTCATTCTCATGATTTGAAGTTTCATCTTTCTTGTGATTACATTCACTTCTTTGTAATACCGGTATTAATGTTTCATGACTTTTTCTTCAAAGATTTCGATATTATTGGTACTTATGCTTGAAGGCGTCCCCTCAAATGTTTTCCCAAAAATTCGATTTCTTCAATCATGATGTCATTTATTTCTTGAACTATTTCCTGCGCAGGAATTTTGTTTTCATAGACATCGAGTTGTATTAAATTCTCTTCATTAATTTGTTTTGACACATGTTTTTGTTCAATGCTTGAAAGTTTAGAAGTATCATCTGAATTTGCAGTTGTAACGCGTTTCCTTTTGGCTGAAAGCTTAGTTGGTTGTCTTATTTCTCGTCCGTGTTTATGATTCTGATTTGTGGCCCCTATCACGCTAATTCCAGAGTTACCGTTCGAGACAGAGGCCTTTTTTAGTTTCCCTGGGCGGGATATGGCCGACTTTGACGTCCAGAACGGATGGCTTGAAAATTCTGGGGAGGAATTCTAGGATCCCTTTGATATTGATTGCGATTTCCCTGGTTCCTTCGCCTACAATTGTAGTAAGTATGCCCGTAAATATTGCAATTGGTACAAAAAGGACGTCCTTCTACACTTCTCTGTCCCCTGTAAAAATTCCTACGTGGTTGGGGTCGAAAGACTGGGGCTTGGGGGTTAAGCTGACTTCCCATTTGTTTTCTAACCTCCTGTCTGATCATTTCTTGCATGTCTATGTTCTGGTTTTCATGCTGAAAATTAGTCTGTCGTTGACCAATTTGGCTAAAAGTTGGTCTTTCCTCATGAATTGCAGCATTTATTGGTGCTGAATTATTCTGAGAAAACATCAGCCCTTTTAGTTGACCCATGATTTCCTGTGTAATTTGCTTAGTGTCTACGACAGGCGCAACAGCGGAACGTTGAGTTATGCTATCTTTTAGCATGGCGTAATTTTCTGCTTTTTCAAAGGTATCCGGTTCCCGTAAAACAACATATTCTTTGATTTCGTCTTTTAGACCATCGACAAAGTAATGAAGCCACTCCGACTTAGGTAAGTTCAACCTAATACATTGCTGTCGTATGTCCGTTACATAATCAGAAAGCGGCTCGTTTGGCTTTTGTTTCCTTTTACACAGCATTTGTCTGAGGCGCCAATTGGAAGCACTTGATGCAAATTGTTCTTTCATTTTTTCTATAATCTCATGTATCGTTAGGTCGTCTTTGTCTTTCAGTGAGTTGAACCAAGCCAAAGCATTTCCTTTCAAACACAAAGGCAAACCTTGAGCTTGTTTTTCTTCAGTCCAATTACAAAAATTAGCCATTTGTAAAAAACTAGTTATGAACTCTGTCACATCTTCTTTTTGTTCGCCCTTGAAAATAGGTGTGGTAAACATTCCCTTCAAATTCACTGCGTCAAGATATGAATCTTGTATTTGCGCAATCCTTCTTTCTTTTTCTTCGTTTAGCGCCCTTAGACTATCGAATTCATTATCAAAACGGTCCGACATTTCTCTAATTGCCGTTAAAAGACCTGGAGAAGACATGCTTTCAGTCAACTCAACAGCTTGTTCTTGTGATTGTCTATGAAAAGGAGGATCCGCACCCTCACTTAATTCAGGCGTTTCTGTCCGAGAACAACAATTTTCACGTTGATCAGAAAATTCTTCAGTTTCAGTATTTGAAAAACTATCTTCTTCATCAGAAAAATCAGAAAAATCTACTTCATTGCCTATTGAAAGTTCATCGAAATTTCAGGCAATGGAGGTCTAGGTGGCGGACGTTCTTCAAAAATAACCGTAGGTTGACTAACAGAACTAGAAGATACACTACCGTCTTCGATTCGAGTGGACTGACGTGAAGGAGTCAATGCCCTTATTCGTTTCAAAATTTCACTGCTAATACGTTTTGCAACTTGAGTTTCTTTACTCAATTTTTCTGTCTTAGAACTTTCGCCAACTTCTTCCCTGGCTGCCTGGCTAGCCAGGGCTTTTGCTTTACTCCTGGTTACCGGCAGCTTGAAAAACTTAAAAATATTCTTACATAACAAAGAAAGTACTAATCTGCTTTTTAATTTCTTTACAGAAACTTATTCAAAGAAAATATTTAAAATGGCTGGCCATCTCAAAAGAGTCAAAGGGAAAGTTGTCAACCCAACATACACCACACTAACCTTCAAAGTTCTGCAATGAAAGTCGCGAGTTCTCCACCAGTGTAACGGGTCGGGATCGGTGTCTTTCAATAGAACACGATTTTCATACTATACTGTACTACCACTATATTTATTCAAGTTACATACGCTTTATATAGGTGCTGGCTCTCGGAAGGTTCCCATGGGAGATCAGCCTGATAAGGGATGTTTTTAGTGCCAAATGTAGGAATGTCCGGTCAATGTCTAGAATTCGGACTTAGACCAAGACTATCAGATCAGAGCATGTGCACTAACCGTGGGAAAAGGGATTATCTTAAAAAGGGGAAATACCGTTAAATTCCAATGGGAAGTTCCGAGCACCACACTTTTATAAATATCGTAATCTACAAAAGTGTACTTATGATGTAGACGTAGGGGAAACTACAAATGACTACAAATATACAATAATTCATGTTAACTGGCATGACTACAAATTAACTAGTGAATTTACTAGAATCGCTTCGTAACAGTACGAAATGAAAGATCATAAGTAGGCTTTAAATTTGAAAAA
Organism: Scolanthus callimorphus; assembly: GCA_033964015.1. Lineage (NCBI taxonomy): Eukaryota > Metazoa > Cnidaria > Anthozoa > Actiniaria > Edwardsiidae > Scolanthus > Scolanthus callimorphus. The sequence goes on along the minus strand of CM066923.1, from coordinate 12,969,148 downwards.
ATTTCGAGATAGCTTAATCCATTGAGAAGTTACGGGCTTTCAAAGTTTCGATTTTCCGCCATTTTGTTCCATTTTTAGCATAGGCTTCCCAGATCATTGAGCGAACTTTAGAGTTGATAAATTGAAGTTTTAAAGTGTCGCTGTGTGAAGTTTGACTGAGTTCGATGAGCGCTAAAATATGAGTACCTACGAAAGATAAAAAGGTTTGAAAAATACCCTTATCTAGTCCTTTAGTACTTTAATAAATCGCTACTAGCATTTATTCGGTCAGAAATACACTTTTAAGTGAGTTTTAGCCAATTTTATTGTCACCTCTCACACTACTATAAACATATAGTAGTGTGAGAGGTGACAATAAAATTAAAAATTACTAAAACTATTTACAAACCATATGCTAATTTACTACAGTCATTATTCTTGTAAGAATCTTTGCAAGTAAAGCTTTTTAAAAGCTTTCACGGATGCAGAGTTTTTTAGGTTTACATCGAGCTTGTTCCACAGAGAGACCGCTCTGTAGGAGAAGGTTCTCCATGGCCGTTTGCTGATTTAAACAGAGGAATTTGCAAGTTATCATTATTGCGAGTTATACGATTGTGAATACAAGATCGTTTTTTAAACTTGGAGCATAGATAATCAGGTGCTAAGTTATTAAAACATTTGTAGGCCATAACCGCGTCTCTAAACTTCAGTGTCTCACTGACTGGGAGCCAGTTGAGTTCTTTTAGTAAGGGCGTCACATGGTCATATTTGCGGGCACCTGTGATGATTTTGCAGGCAAAGTTTTGGATGAGTTGAAGCTTTTGGATTATTTGCCGGGAGGTCAGAGTTATTTTAGAGAAGATTAGGGTTCTAAAAACAGTATGTCTCCCTTCTGCTTGTCAAGTCAAACAGAGATACTGGGATGGTGTTCCATTTTTTAAACACCTATTACAAACTTTCTGGTTCACGAAAATTGTCATTACAGTTTTCTTGCGTAAAATCGTCAATCGCAACAGTGAATTTTGAGGTCGCGCAGCAATACATACGGTGGTAATCCACTATTGGGTCTATTGGGTCCTACATTGTAGTTTGTTTGCGCGCTCGTATTTCCAGCTCACGAGAGAGTCTAGGTGTCGGGTAACACTCGCGCCTTCGGCGCTCGCTCGTGCCTGCGGCACTCACGGACTCCCTTTCTCTCGATTCACGGACGTTCGCCAAAGAAGAGACTGCAAGCAGTCTAAGAAGTGTCTCCTTTTTGTTTCTCTTTTGTTTCTGTTTTGACATTAGGCTCAGAGAATGTAGGGTAAAGATTACATTGTGACATATTTTCATCAAAATGTATATAAGGTAAAAACCTTGAAAAAACGAAATTACCTCTCCACTTCATTTTTTGCCTCTTTCGGCACCCCCACTTTTTAGGGTGCTCCGCCGCCCCTGCTTTGCTTTGTCACTGTTTTTTGTTCGATATTAGAAGACGAATATCTTAATAAACATCTAAAAAACAAAGTTTCAGATTTGATTTACTCGAGAATTGCTCCATATTCTCTATATCAGCCGATGGAAATGGATGCTTTCTCCGACTTGGCATCATGGTATGTTGTCAAAATGGCGGCCGACTCAGGCTCTTTTTAAAATACTTCTTTACTGGGATCGAGGGAAACAGATACACTTAATGAATGCTCTCGAGGGAAACAGCGAGTTTTGTTTCCCCATATCAAGATAGTTCCTTGAAAAAGTGTCGACATTCTTCAACTTCCTTATAAGGAAATATCTGCATACCATATTTTGAATCCCAGTACGTTTTTCACTATTTCTATTGGCTTAGAAAGCTTAAAACACAACCAAAACTCAAATATACTCGAGGAAAGATGCTATGTGCATTTTCCACTTTTGTTCACGGTCAGAGCCTGGCAACAAGGTAGACAAGATACCACAGGAAGCCCGGTCAATCTCTAGAAAGGCGACACTGCTATCTTGATATGGGAATCTTCGAACATCGAGATTCTCGGGAAAACAAAACTCGCTGTTTCCCGAGAGTGTAGTCATTGAGTTTTTTATTATATAGCAAAAAGGAAATACACGGTTAAAATAGTCCATGTTGTTATTTTTATTTTATCGCTCTGGCGATGTAGCCCGCGCGGGCAACAATTTTTTAATTGTAGCCCGCGCGGGCTACATTGAGTTTGTACCTTACCACATGACCATGATAGAACCAATCAGAGCGCGAGCTTTGATCGAATAAACACGAGCTATATAATAATATGTTTTGTGGTCCCAAGACCGCTGATGTTTCCCGAAGCGGAGGGAAACATCAGCGGTCGAGGGTCGAGGGACCATTTGTGAAACCACTCCTTAATCGATCCAAATTTCTTAGAAAGGGGCGAACGAACCGCGCCTCAAGGATTGGTTATCTAACTAAACACCGCGAAACTTTGGCCAAAGGATCTCGGATGGGCTCGGCGGGTTGGTGGCGCGCACAATCTCAGTCACCGCAAAGACACTGGAAATACATGCAGAAGAGCTTAACCAATATTTCAGAGATCTCTGTTGGGAAATAATTATATTGCACCTCCACTCCTGCATATAGACGAACGAGTCACCGCACCTAGACTTACTTTAATACTTTATTGTCACTTCATTAAAATGCTTTTCCAGTGAGCCGATTATACCAGAAATACAAATACATTACACATTCAGATACTATACGCTATACTATAATCTAACAACTATTTAATACTAAAAACTAACTATTTACAATGCTGAAACAGGGCAGATTTAAAAGAGGGCAGATTAGGCTGGTTTTGTACTTCCTCATTGAGGCCATTCCATATGGCAGCACCCCTCTAGTTAAACGCTCGCTTAGCAGCTCCCGTACGAGGGCGAGGCATGAAGATATGAGAGCTCCTTAGGTTATGAGAGTGCATCATTGAGGTAGGCTCAAATAAAGACTTCAGCCTTTCAGGATGTATGCCCTTCAATGATTTAAAAACGCAAACGTGGCAGGCTCTTTCTTCGCCTGAAAACTGGCTCTAGCCCGGATGATATTCCTTTTTGGGTGCGGAAGGAGGGCGCTATAGCGTTGACACCTAATATTATAACTTTGGCGAGCAGTGTGGCGTATTATCCGGGCTCTAATGAACATTCGGACGGGCTCTGTGTCTAATATATTAGAGCCCGCGCGAGTCAATCGGCGTTATGATGGTCGCTATAAATTATTGCTTTTGTGCTCAATGCTCCCCAAAGAGAGCTGCGCTCGGGCTAAAATGAGCCTGAGTCGGGCCCAAAACATATTTACACCCGCGAACATCAACTATTAAATAGAGGATATTACACGTTGGCGCGAAGATATGAATTTTATTTTCGAAGTGGCAAAAGCAATATTTTACGAACGAGCGCAGCGAGTGAGTAAAATATTGCTTTTGACACGAGAAAATAAAATTCATATCTTCAAGCCACCGTGTAAATTTTCTTTTTATTATAATAGACAAACCAGAAAAAAATATTCAACATTGATTTCCAAGCACTTTTGTTTTGACCGATATCCTCACTAGTGAGGATATGGAAAATATGTCACTCAGGACCCGGATGTAGCTTCGTATGAGATCTACGAGTGGCGTATTTCCCAGTAAAACACTCGTGTCTATATAATAAATTGTTATCTTATTACCGCCATCTGGAATCTCTCACTAAGTTTTCTAACGGAGCGTGAACAAAGGGTCTGCTTACGAGGTGTGAAAACACAGTGGTTTAATAAATGTAAACAAGGGAACCACACAAGGAAGCGTTATCTCACCAACCAACTGCGGTAAAATCCCATACAAACCCAGAACTCTCCCGAACTCCAGACGTGCAGGGGAGCTCTGGGTACGAGAATATTTTTGGCGCGCACGACCGTGCGCAGAATAGATGCGCGGTGAACAAGGGGATCACCTTTCACTGGCACCGCTGCCAAACGTCTACGCATGCGCGAGTTCCAAAACTCAATTAGAATTCAAAATGGCTACCCATTGCGCGATATGCCTGATCAAAACAGTCTTTAAAATCGTTACAAATGGCTAGTGTTGGGATATATTATTGCGAACCTTATGACAAGATGTTCAAGTGTGTGTTTTCGTCAACTTTATTGTAAAGTTATCGTTAAGAAACTTGGTTATCACCATGTTTTTACCACGAAGTTATCGAAGAAACTTGGTCACAGCCAGCTACAGCAGCCGATTGGAGACACTTAAAAGCGTGCAAATGTCAAAGAACACAGATCGAAGGCTGGCGAAAGTTGCTGCTTTAAATTGCTGAGAAATTCCTCAAGCTCACCGAGAGCTGTCATGCCAACCATTGCACCAAATGACCTTCCACCAATGTTGTGCGGGTGAGAATCTAGTACGTAAATTCTGTTATTCTGCCCTACCAGGCAGACTGTCATTCCATTTGTGACCACCAAAGCCGCCAAGTTTGGCTCATTCACTAGGCGTTGCAGGTAAAATGCTAGACTACTCTGTGGAACTTGAGGATTGGAGCATGTAATTGATAGATCTAATGTTGGTTCAAGTGTCACGGTTTCAGTGTCACAGGTGAGATCAATGGAGCAAGGTGCAATTTGGCCTCTGGAACACTGAAGTAGGGATTACCAAGATTGTTAGACTGTGTAATTCTGTCATAAGTCTGGTTTCCTCGAGCCATTGCTGAGACTAGTAGTGAAGCCCAGGGTGCTGTTAAAAAAGAGTTAGAGTGCAGCTGCAGGAGGTCATGCTGTGGAGAGGTTGTGTAATCTTTTGCCAGGAACAAGGAAATAAAGGTGCACGCAGTTGATCCATTTCTTCCAAACAAAGTTGCTTGTGAAAATTGTGATGGTAGATACCAAAACCATGAAGACCCCATAGATAGCTTTGCAATTTGGATGTTGAGTGGGATGGGCTGTGGGACACATTGCTCTTGCGCAGCAGCTGGGCTATTTTCTGGCTGGGGAACTGTGAATGTATCTAGCTCGGCATCAATTTTTTGTTCCCATGCGTGTGATAAGAAATAACTTGGGTCTCTAGCATTGCTAACATTAACATCATCACTTTCTTCCTGGTCTAATTCAGAAACTTCTCTGTTTTTTTTCTTAGATTTGCATGTGGGCTTCAGAAGACTTTGATTAAAAGCTGAGGCCAATGTATCTACCATGTGATTAAGTTTCTCTGCACATATGGGGCATTTCCTTTCAGCAATGTCAAAACATGATGAGTGCATAGTGTGAAAGCAATGAAGGCGCACATAAGTGGAAGAGGATGAGTCAGTTATACTACACTGAGGGTAATCGCAAGCTTTGTCTGTGTCTGGATGTGTTGATGGCTCTGATGTGATGTGAGTGTAGGCGAATGGAAGGGCTTTAGAATCAATGATTGTCTGGAATGTGTGTAGATGATATTTCTCCCCACCAACTGGATTGTCATCATCTTCTACCTGAAAGTAAGATGATTGAGATTTTAAAGCTCTCTTTCAAGTATAGCTAGTATATTATTATGACCACATATTTATATTACAAGTTATAAAAAACACTTAAGAATATTAAGAAAATATCTGAGCACAAGCCCAAGCAATCATTACCATTTTTGGAGATACATGTACCTTACTGGTAGAGCTTGATAAATATGGCCCAAAATCACCAAATACCTAATCAACATTATTACTGAGGCTTGACTAGTACCCCTACAGTGTAATTCTCATATGATAATTGGCAGTTTTCACAATGTTGTGCACAAGCCATAAACAGGATGAGAACAATGCTTATCTGTTTTGAATAACAAAAGTGGCCTTCCATAACGAGTCGGAATGGCTCAAGTGTATTGTTCTCTCAACATCATGAAAACAGCCAATTATATGATACAGCTGGCATAAAATCAAAATGTACATGTAACATAACATAATAGTCTAAATTTTCCCTGAAAAGTGATTGTACTTTAAACCAGACAAAAATAATGAAAGGCTACCTCTTTTGATTTCCCCAAGTTTTGTCCTACTGACTTGAATTTGGCAAGAAGAACTTCTGCAGATTTTCCAGCAATTGCACTCAGATCCTTTTCTGAACATCCTCTGGTGTAAGGTCTTGCAAAATTGTTTTGAAAATTCTGCTCCGACTTTGATGCAGCTATTGCAATAGCTTTTTCTCTTATTTGTTCTGCATAGTCATAAACTTGAATGTTGTACCTGAGAATGCTGTGCCAGATTTCAACTTTTTTTTCTGATATTAGGGTCATCCATAATTTCTTTAAGTTAAAGTACTGCGGGAAGTTCATTTTTTGATGCCAAAAGTCACTCAGCATTGAGAGCGTTGATCGATCATAATGGTGCCTTTTCCAAATGATAAAGATGACAAGCAGTCGCAGCATTGTTTCAATGTACATATCCAGATCTCCAGATCTAAATATCACTGTATAGTGAAAAAAGGCGAGGGGAATTATTTCTTCGAGTAGGTGCAATAAGCAAGCAAATTCAATATCTTTACAAAGTTTGAACTTCTGGAGCACTTTAGTTCTGATCTTAATCCATCCCAAGAACACTGCTGTTATTAACATATTTATTCTGTACGGCTTAGGTTTTAGTGGCAAATCAGAGCCAAACATTTCCTTGTATAGTGGGTGCAAGATAAAGTGGTACATTTTAAGGACATCTTCTTGAAGATTGAGATAAACGTGGAATGGTCCTTGCTCAGGTATTATGGAAAGAAGGCTTGAGTTGTCAGGTGCTTGTGCTATTAGCTTCTTTTGATAAAACCATGTAGGCCAGTCGCCAGGAGCTGGAAGTGCAAAGTTTTTGAGGTAAAGATGGAGTTGTGGGCATTCGTGGAGTACATGTTCAATTGCAGTATTGTAGTTTTCCATTGACTTAAGGTCCTGCTTAAATTCATCAACCAGAACTGTGCTATTCAGAGTGGACAGGTCATCATGCGAAAGTCCTGAGTAAACCCTAAGGAGAAATAAAACATAGAGAGATAAAGTTGTCTTGTCTTATTACTTATCAGTGGGCCAACAACATTATGTGCAAATTGATACAGTAAGGCAATCAAACTGATTTAATTTGAATTCATCGACAGCAGGAACAAAAAATTATTGGGGAGGGGGGGGGGGGGGGTACAGTACAAAATAACAGAAACAAACATTTACTAGCCATAAAATTATTGAGGGCCAGGGGATACCCCCACCCACCCCTTCCGCTTTCTACCATCCATGGAATTAAAAATACTTGATTGTATGATAATTACAAGAATAACTTTAATTAAAAAAATGATGTACTTGATTGAATGATGACTAGACGAACTTAAAAACATGCTACTTTTCTCACATGTTACAGTACCTTAATTCTTTCATTTGTTGGTGGATCTTTTTAGGACTAAGTGACAGCCCTAGTCTTTTGCTTTCAAGAAATGGCCTTTCCATTGCTTTCGGGAATGAGCGCAGAACTTCCAACACATTATTTACTACTATTCCTCCCCTGCAAACAGCATCCCTTCCAGGCATTATTACACTGCTGTGCTGTTTTCCACCAAATGGAAGTTGGACTGCAGGTATAGTACTGTGGATATCCAACAGGCTGCTTGCCATGTGTGTTGCTACAGATAGCTTGAGTTCAGATGGCAGTCTCACAGTCAAGATATTATGAAAGTCATCTAGAAGATGTATCAGTAGATAGGGTCCCTATTTGAAGAAATCAAAATGTAAAATGAAAGGGAATGATCAGAAAAAAAGGAAGTTGGTGGATAATCAGCTTATAATTGTTTTAATATTTTGTTACTTTATAATGTTTATACATGTAAAACGTGTAAGTTTAAAACACACCTTTATGGCATTTGTGATGTGCTTGTGTAATTTGGATGGGTAACTGTTAATTAGTTGTTTTTTGTGTCGATCGACATCCCTTGGGCTAGTACTGAATCCCAGTATTCGTCCACTATTGATGGCTGCTCTTGAAGCTCCATGTTGCTGTAGGAATAGCCCTGCATCTTTCTGAAGGTTACAAGTCTTTTGTGACCTGAAAAATTAAAATTAAATATTATATTAGAATTGCTTTAATTTATTTATCAGCATGACTGGAATAACAAAAAAAATCATTTAGATAATTACCTAAAGTAGGCCATTGTGTATAATAATACAACAGTTCTCTGCTCTTGGGTTTTGTAATGCTCCTTTTGAAGACGGGGGTCCTCTCTGGAAATTGAGCTCAGTATCATATCAAACAGGCCAGGTGCGTGTTGATTGGTAAATTCCCTCATGGATGCTGGATCATATACAGGTGACTTGTCTGCAGTGTGGTGATGGTATAATGCTAATTGAAACCGCTCCATCAATTCGGGTAGGGTAGGTTCTGATGATTAAATATACATTGTTTCATTAGAGAATTCACAAGTTATCAATATGTAATAACATTTTCATACCCTTGGTAACTTTATCAGAATTTATTCCTGTGTCTGAGGAATCTGTTAAGGAAATCTGAAAACAACAATAAATATCTTTTAGAGTCTGAAAAAAGCATGATAATAATTATCGTGAAAAAATAAGATATTCAACATTGAAAACCATTTTTAAATTATGATTTGAATTGGAACCATTTTTTTAAAAATAAAATATGATTTGAAAAATCGATTGAAGCATAATTATTAATTAAGCACCTGCTGAGTTTGATTCATTTGTGCCTGAAGGTTGTTTTCGTCCGTGCTGTAGCTCGAAGTGCAGGAGCCCTATCATTCAGCAAAAAAGAAAGTGTGAATTATTGCCCCATTGCAAACACTTTATTCCTATATGATGAACTGTCTGCAATATACGAGTACGGTCGTTTTGAACTTTTAATTTTTAAACCCAAAACAAACATTGGTATGGATGCTCGATTCACATAAAAACAATGTCTAAAGCAGAGTGTTTAATTGCTCAACTTAAAAGTTAAATGGGTTCCTGTAGCAAAGGTCAAGTTCTCGGAAGTGAACGATAATTTTTCTTTGTTTACAACTTACTTCTTTTCCTCGCGCTGCCGAAGAAACGTAGAGTGGGTGCCATTTAAACTCTTTGTCGGCTGTCGTTTTACAGGAATTACACCATCGTGTTCCAGGACGGTACCCCTCAGTAACAAGACCAACATCGTCGAAGACTTGATAGTATCTCTTAGGTATAGGGTTGCTGTTCAACGACGTATGTTTATAATTTTGAGGTTTCGGGCACGCACAACGGAGGTCTTGTCGCCGAACAACATCCCTGTGATATCTACACAGCCGTGAATTTTCTGGGAGATTTGAAGCCCTGCTGAGCTCTGGGGTCACGAAATATAATTTTCCCTGGCATGGCCTCCTTGCTCTTGTCTTTTCAGACAACATACATCGACCTTGACATTGACCTGTTCCGTGTCCACCCAGCGTAGTAAAAACTCGCAACAAAAACAACAGGATGACGACTTTGGGCAACATTGCACACCGTGAAACTTCAATCAACAATTTCACATTGGGAGCAAGAAAAAAACTGCAGGGAGCAAAAAATATGTTTCTCCTGTGGTAATAATCTAACTGTTCTGCAATTTTCAGGCTTGGCTTTTGTTTCTCCACCTTGGTTTTTTTGAATTTCCCGCTCGCTGTCGGCAAAACAACATTATAGGGGGTAGGCAATTTTGTACCCGAGGGGGGTACCCCACGCGCGCAAAATACGTTTGGCAGCGGTGTCCCTTTCACTTGCAATCTCGTTCCGAGAGCCCGCCATCTTTTTGCCAAGAACACAGAAGGAACTATCTGCATTTTTACTATGGAAGAACTACGCGAAAGTCTAAAGAACTCTCTAAATTGCTCAGTGTGCACCGAAATATCAGAAGAGTTGAAAATACTCAAGTGTTTTCACGTCTTGTGCGCGAGTTGCCTGACAAGAAGCGCCAGACTCAACCGCGGCGGCGGAATGCCTTGTCCAGTTTGTGACACGAGCACTCGTCTTCCACGAAACAGCGATTTATCGTCTCTGCCAACAAGCAAAGTGCATGAGAACATGAGGAAAGTTTTAAGCATTATAGAAGTTAATACTGAGGGAACTTGTGAGCTTCCGCCTTGCTCTGCTTGTCAACAAGCGAACCCATCGACTTTCTATTGCTGTGATTGCCCTCGCTACCTCTGTGAGCAGTGCTTGAATGCTCATCAGGTATTTTTGCCCGGGCACAAGGTCTTAAATTTGCGACAGCTCCAGCCCCAAGATATGGCACTGATATTTCGCCGACCAACATTTTGCCGTATTGAAAGGCACACGAATGAGATCTTGAAGTACTTTTGTAACGCTTGCAAGTCTTGTTTGTGTGAAAAATGCCTACAAAATCATCAAGGCCATGAGATTTTGGATTTAGATGAGACAGCCACTAGACAACAAACTGTTTTGCGAGAAAAGCTTACGGAGCTGGATCACAAAGTCGAGACAGAGCAAGAGAGAATGGATCTGATGACAGGTAAAGTATCGGAAATCGAGAAAAAAGTAGAGAGAATAAAAAGCCAGGTGATCAACTCCGCTGAGGAGGTTATCAGTTTTGTAGAAGAAAACAAGAGCAAATTGCTCAGACAGGTCGACAGAGAGGTCAGAAGTGCAAAGAGTTTAACAGAGGAGCAAAAACGATTGCTGAAGCAAATCAATGCAGCCAGAATCCATGCGAAGAGTCTGTCTGAATATTCCACAATTTGTCACGTGATGGAATTAAAAGTTGAAGTAGAGGGCCGACTTCAGAACTTCATGACATGCAAGTGGAGCTTGACAAAAAGGTTGATTGTATGGATCATCAAATAGAATTCATACCAAACAGTGAGCTGTATAAGATACAAGAGTTTGGGCTTGGGTCGGTGTATAAAATAACAGTAGTAGACACAACAAAATGTTCTATTCACTTACAGTCAGACATCAACAAATTGCAAGCCCTGACTAAAATTTCTCTTTATCTACTCCTCCAAAATTCTGATGGAGAAATGAGCGGAAAATGTCATAAAAGCGATGTGGATGTTTCTGTTGTTCCAATTGAGAGTGCCAGGGATGTACGGATATCAGATAACATAGACGGGAAATGTTGCATTGAGTTTACACCCAAAGTGTCAGGGCATTTCACAGTCAGTGTGATGGTTAAGGGCCTGCATGTGTCCAACAGTCCTATGGGTTTGGATGTGAAACCACATGATCTGATGGTTAATGGGAAGTTTGTGAAGGTAGAAATGACAGAGCCACCAGAGAAGCCATTGGGAATTTCTGTAAGTATGTCATGAGTGAGCAAACAAGTACTGATATTTAGAACAAGCTCTTGTAAACACAGTAAGTAGAGCTGTCAGAATGTTTTGAAGTAGGTGGCTGATCAAGAAAAGTAGCCACCTGCAAAAGAAAAACTGATGGCGGACATGCAGATTTTGTAGCTTCACCAAAGCAATACCTAGTTTCCTCGCATGACGTGGAGCTGGGAGATTTTTAAGGTGGCTCCCGAGTATTTATTTCAGAAATAGACCTCAACTTCTAGCGTACGTTTGACCCTGAAAAAATCTTCCGATTTCCATATTTTTTCTCACAGAGCTTAAGCAACCTCTGCACTACCAAATGGTGTAGTTCATTTGATATATTAAGCTCGTCTGTCTTGGGTATTTTAAATTTTCCAAAGGAGGTGTTTTTAGAATAATTGTTAGAACTTGAAAATTCGAGCGTGAATGCTCTTATTACCAGCTAAAATCGCATCCATAGTAATAAGGGTTTACTCAGAGAAATGCCCAGATCAGCTTTTACCATGCGATTTAAGTTGTAAACGATGTAATAATTTTGCCTCTAAAAATGTCTTATTCCGCTTCTGTTTAATGTGCCGAGCGCGGATATCAGAAAAGTAGGAGAGCTCTTCAGGATTATATCGGCTAATGTTCACTCTTAATTATATAAAAGAGAAAATAGAATCGAGTATCTACAGAAAGCGATATTTAATAAACGAATGAGAGCAGCTTCTTGTCCAGAATGTGCTTTTGCTATAATATTCAGTTCGAGCTCGAAACAACTAAATTGCTGGAATTGTTTCGTAAGTTTCTTTCGTGAGAGGTAGAGTACAACTAACTGAGAAGACTTACCAAGTTTGGGCTCGTCTTTCCAATACTATGTTGAGAAACATTATCCAAAAGGAGTCAGTGTTTCGTTGCTTCAACACAAACGCCAAGAAAACCCATACATTATGAGTGCAGTGTTCTCACCTCAGTGCACTTCGCTAAATTCTTCACGTGCGACGCTTCCTAGTCCCGAAGTAAGACAAGTTAATATCCGGTAGCTTTTCCGATCCCGCGGGTCGAGAAAGCGTCGCACGTGAAGTATTTAGCACCATGTGCACTGAGACGAGAACGCTGAGTTCATAAACATATAGGTTTTCTTGGCGTTGTGTTGGAGTGACGAAACATAATTATATAATTAAGAGTGAACATTAGCCGAAATAATCCTGAAGAGCTCTCCTACTTTTCTGATATCCGCGCTCGGCACATTAAACAGAAGCGGAATAAGACATTTTTAGAGGCAAAATTATTACATCGTTTACAACTTAAATCGCATGGTAAAAGCTGACCTGTGCATTTCTCTGAGTAAACCCTTATTACTATGGATGCGATTTTAGCTGGTAATAAGAGCATTCACGCTCGAATTTTCAAGTTATAACAATTATTCTAAAAAGACCTCCTTTGGAAAATTTAAAATACCCAAGACAGACGAGCTTAATATATCAAATGAACTACACCATTTGGTAGTGCAGAGGTTGCTTAAGCTCTGTGAAAACAATTATGGAAATCGGAAGATTTTTTCAGGGTCAAACGTACGCTAGAAGTTGAGGTCTATTTCTGAAATAAATACTCGGGAGCCACCTTAAAAGGAACTACAATTTAAGGATTCAAGTTTTTATGTTATCCGGGCAAGGTGAGCTTCAGGCTGCATTTAACAAAGTTCTGTGGTTCAAACTTTTTTGTGTCTCACATTCGGCAAATGGTAGCCAGCTATTAAACATAGGGAAGTAGCTGCCGGAACTTTAGTGGTCGCTGAATTGTTCTGACAGCTCTGAGTAAGGTCACCAGAATCATAAGTAAGTAAAAAAGTAATTAAGCAATCTTCTAGCTGTACACGAGTGCACTACTATATAATTGGGGAGAGGCATGTGATTTCTTCCTAAAATAGTAATGTTACAGAGCTTGCCTCTCGTGGTTGTCACCCAGGTTCAAGACCTGGCTTTGACATCTTTTCAGCTTCAGTTGTGTTTCAGACGGCGAAAACATAAGAGTTTTCACTCTTATGTTCGGGATTTCCAAAATCTAAAAAATTGCTGTGAAGCTTACAAAACGGGAGTCTAAAATATTTTTCCTAGAGTTTTAGAAGAAGTTTTTAGGTGGATTCCTTGTATTACTGACCTCTGTCGTGCTTAGCAGACAAACTAGCTCATTAGCATTTTGCAAAACTCATTAGCATAGCAAACCCCAGTTACTTGAAAGGTTCTAATATAGTTGATGTTTGCAGGTGTAAATACATATGTTTGTGGCCCGACTCAGGCTCATTAGCCGAAATAATCCCGAAGAGCTCTCCTACTTTTCTGATATCCGCGCTCGGCACATTAAACAGAAGCGGAATAAGACATTTTTAGAGGCAAAATTATTACATCGTTTACAACTTAAATCGCATGGTAAAAGCTGACCTGTGCATTTCTCTGAGTAAACCCTTATTACTATGGATGCGATTTTAGCTGGTAATAAGAGCATTCACGCTCGAATTTTCAAGTTATAACAATTATCTAAAAAGACCTCCTTTGGAAAATTTAAAATACCCAAGACAGACGAGCTTAATATATCAAATGAACTACACCATTTGGTAGTGCAGAGGTTGCTTAAGCTCTGTGAAAACAATTATGGAAATCGGAAGATTTTTTCAGGGTCAAACGTACGCTAGAAGTTGAGGTCTATTTCTGAAATAAATACTCGGGAGCCACCTTAAAAGGAACTACAATTTAAGGATTCAAGTTTTTATTTTATCCGGCAAGGTGAGCTTCAGGCTGCATTTAACAAAGTTCTGTGGTTCAAACTTTTTTGTGTCTCACATTCGGCAAATGGTAGCCAGCTATTAAACATAGGGAAGTAGCTGCCGGAACTTTAGTGGTCGCTGAATTGTTCTGACAGCTCTGAGTAAGGTCACCAGAATCATAAGTAAGTAAAAAAGTAATTAAGCAAGTTTATTAACGTCTCAAATCTTCTAGCTGTACACGAGTGCACTACTATATAATTGGGGAGAGGCATGTGATTTCTTCCTAAAATAGTAATGTTACAGAGCTTGCCTCTCGTGGCTGTCACCCAGGTTCAAGACCTGGCTTTGACATCTTTTCAGCTTCAGTTGTGTTTCAGACGGTGAAAACATAAGAGTTTTCACTCTTATGTTCGGGATTTCCAAAATCTAAAAAAATTGCTGTGAAGCTTACAAAACGGGAGTCTAAAACATTTTTCCTAGAGTTTTAGAAGAAGTTTTTAGGTGGATTCCTTGTATTACTGACCTCTGTCGTGCTTAGCAGACAAACTAGCTCATTAGCATTTTGCAAAACTCATTAGCATAGCAAACCCCAGTTACGGGAAAGGTTCTAATATAGTTGATGTTTGCGGGTGTAAATATGTTTGTGGCCCGACTCAGGCTCATTTTAGCCAGAGCGCAGCAAGGGTATTCAAATTAATTGGTTTTAAGGCCTCTGTTAAGGTACTCAACATGCTTATGGAAAAAAAGAAAATTTTATGCCAATACCTAGACTGCTTGCAGCCCCTTCTTTGGCGAACGTCCGTAAATCGAGGGAACTTTTTTCCTTGCGGCGCGCTTCGATTTGTTTACAGTGGGAGAGACACGCCATCTCTCCCTCTACTGGGTAACTCGACACTGTAAACAAATTGAAGCGCGTAGTGGGTAAAAAACATTCTCTCGATTTACGGATGTTTGCCGAAGAAGGGGCTGCAAGCAGTCTAGCCAATACCCTGTATCTTATTCCTGCGAGGTCAGGAGCTTCGCGGTTAAGGTGAAAATTTGACCGTAAATTTGTAATTTAAAATTTTTTTCCTTAGTATTGACATTGTAAACAAAAATAATTTTAAAACCTTGTAAGAGAAGCAAGTATGTATCAAATGTCTGCATATGTTTTTTTCTTTTTGAAGTATTATTTTTCTAGAACTTCTCAGTTCTGATCTTTTTCATACAAATGCAGTATTTTTCTTTGGAATTAACTCCAGTGGGGTGGGGGGGTCACTTTTCAACACCCTTCCATGAGTGGTGGTGGTGGATATTTTATGGAACCACACAATGAGTACCAGTGACTATTTAATATTCAGGTAGCGTAAAATGTAATGAAATCGTGAAGAACTTATTTTTCAATCTTGTAGACCATTTTAAGTAGGAAAAATGTTTTTTTGTAACCTGATTGTAGCCATTTAGAATTTGAGAACTAGTCGCTAGTGAAGTTAGCATTAACTATGGTGAAAAGAAAGATGGAGTTCAACACACGATATTTTGAAACAACAAACGCTGAAATTCGCCCCTTTGGATATTGTCAGCTTCCAGAATCGCGGATCGAGAAGTTCTCTTCCCATTCCCGAAATGTGACACACATCATTGTACATGTAATAACGAACACACTATAAACTAATATTTGATCATTGCTAGTAATCATTAACTGTAGTTTGTCATCTGTTTTGATTACATTTCCAGAGCTGAATTTTTCCAATTTTAGAAAATTTGGCTGCATCAGTCAATCAGAAATGCTTTCCTTTTCGGTGCTGCTTTTTATTCATTATTGGCCATTTTATTTCTTTCAGGTATCAATGAGAGGAACCCATGAATTCTCTTCAAATGAGGACACTATTTGCTCAGGTTTGTAATCCTCCATTTTGACCTCGACCCTTTTCTTGCCTTTCCTTCTACCATGCCCGAAACTCTAACGGGAGTATGCTATTTTCTGCAATACTCCCAGGAGTATGGGGAGTATACAGATCAATGCCATGACACGCAAGGGTCAAAGTAGAGATAGTCAGTAGAGATCGGTATGGGTGTCACCAGATGTGGGTCAGAGCATTGTACAGTAATGTAATTTCAGTACTGCAAGTTATGGTAGGATAAGTATGGATTACATGAGTACATCAGCATTGTAGCGTAGGAGTATAGGAGTATACAGAGTATACAAAGTATATGGGCTATGATACAGTACTGTAAGTTGGTGTAATAGTATGAGTGTAGGAGTGTAGGAGTATGGGAGTATAGGAGTATGGGAGTGTAGGAGTATGGAAGTGTAGGATTGTAGGAGTATAGGAGTATAGGAGTGTAGGAGTATGGGAGTGTAGGAATAAGGGAGTGTAGGAGTATGGGAGTGTAGGAGTATGGGAGTGTAGGAGTATAGGACTGTAGAAGTATAGGAGTATGGGAGTGTAGGAGTATGGGAGTGTAGGAGTATGGGAGTATAGGAGTGTAGGAGTATGGGAGTGTAGGAGTATGGGAGTGTAGGAGTATGGGAGTATGGAGTATGGGAGTGTAGGAGTATGGGAGTATAGGAGTGTAGGAGTATTAGTCCAGTACATTTACGGATAGACCTAGAACTAATTGCAACAGAAGATCTCTCTTCACAATTCAATAGTAATTACCATCATAAACAACATACTAAAAGTCCTACTGCATCCGTGCGGTGGAACGCCTCCAAATTTAACAGTTTAGAATATGACTCCTTTCCTTTAGCATGGAAACGAGGCTGTAACCGGAAGTTGAGCTATTTCGCTGGAAACCGAGCAATTATTTTATCTGATCTCAATGAAATATATATTTTGCGTCTTTGTTAACATTATTCTAATGTATGTGACTCGTTTTGAGTATTTTCTCCTTGAGACTAGTCGTTTGCTTAGTTAAGGGGCGAGATATGCGCCTTAGGTCAAAATCGTAAGGGAAATACGCATATAAAATAAAAGATCTACACGTGTACAGTACACATGGTTTCCGTCTTTACACCTGATATATAAGCGACTCGTTTACAAATCCCTCTATTAATCATTTTATTTTCGCTTATATTGCTCGTCCTAAACAAGAATTTGAAAGCATTATAGTACAATGACAATTTCAGCGCTCGCGGTGCGCTCGCCTCTTTTTTCTGATCTAGTACAGGCAGACAGGGCTGTGAACTCGCCTTTTGATAATCATAGGAGTAATAAACTGGCATTTTCTTAATTCGTAAGATCGCCGTTTTTATCTCTTCAATGACCCTATTCTTCTGAGTTCCTCTATTCATCATCTGCTACTCATATTTTGCTCCTGTATTACTTTAACGACTTTTTGTGTAGGAATCGCAGTATAGCATAGCTCTTGGCTATTTGTTTGTTTGTGCGTGTGTAGTTTACACTACACGACTGATGATACACCGCGGCTGACAAGTCGTGCACGTGCAGCAACCTCGCCCTCACTACCTCCGCCCATGAATCCCCCTCACACCTATCAGATTCAGTATCAGATTCGATAGCATTTTTGCGCTTCATTTTAGCAACATCGAAATTAGCTCTGTATCAAAACTGAAAGTGTTTTCAATATTGCGGACCAGCGACTGACGCTTGACAATGGGACTAGGGATCTCCTTTTCGAATATTTTGCGGTCGGCAGTAAAAGTTGGTATTTAAGCGAGCGCAGGACGCAAGCGCAGTACGCAAGCACAGGACGCAAGCACAGGACGCAAGGACAGGACGCAAGCACAGGACACAAGTGCAGAAATCAAGCACAGGACGCAAGCGCAGGACACAAGTGCAGGAATCAAGCACAGGACGCAAGCGCAGGACACAAGTGCATGAATCAAGCACAGGACGCAAGCGCAGTACGCAAGCACATGACGCAAGCACAAGACGCAAGCACAGGACGCAAGCACAGGACGCAAGCACACGACGCAAGCACAGGACACAAGTGCAGGACACAAGCGCAGGAATCAACTCAGGAGAGTTAAGGCCTGGGTCTCATTTGCCTTCAAAATGGCGGATCAAAAACGTTAGGGGGTGGTCTATCTTCAGTGGCTTTGCTACTTCCACAGTCAAACATGGTTAAGGTTGTTAACGGTCATGAAACAAGTAAATGTTATGTTTTGTTTCCATGGAAACATGGAATGCGACCTTTAAACCTTGCCTTAAAACAATTTCCAAACAAGCCCTCGGCAGGCCGGGAAAAGTTTCAAACTCTGAGGATTTAACAATGTGATGTGTTTAAGGCCATCACAGGTATATCTGATCCAATTCGAAAACGTGATCATTTCATTAGGAATCCTATTTTAGGACACTTTGAAATTTGATACCCTTTAATAACTTCGAAATTAAAAATGTTGTGCAAAATCGGAAATTGGAGTGATAAATACTGCATTATTCCCTACCATTTCCATCTGGTGGTTTTATGAGTGGTGCGAATTTTCTGAACCTGCGGAGGCTCTGAAGTTTCATTTCTTAATATGGAGGTCAAAGGTTAGGATTTGGTTCCCATGGAAACACCAACAACTCAAATTAACAAGAATGAAGATGTCTATGACATCATATCAACACAAGAAGCCTATCTTTAATTCACCCAAATTAAGGCCTGATTGAATGTTTTTAAAGGCGTGGCCGCATGGACCCATGCCTTAAGTCACCTGAGAAGCAGGATGCAAGCGCAGTACGCAAGCACAGGACGCAAGCACAAGACGCAAGCACAGGACGCAAGCACAGGACACAAGCGCAGGACACAAGCGCAGGACAGAAGCACAGGACGCAAGCACAGGACGCAAGCACAGGACGCAAGCACAAGACGCAAGCACAGGACGCAAGCACACAGGACGCAAGCACACTGGACGCAAGCACACAGGACGCAAGCACACAGGACGCAAGCGCAGTACGCAAGCGCAGTACGCAAGCGCAGTACGCAAGCGCAGTACGCAAGCGCAGTACGCAAGCGCAGTACGCAAGCACAAGGCAAGTGTGAATCATAGCGACGTAAGCGCGTAAATCAGCATTGATTAGTTGCTTGCGCTTGTGTTCACCTGATTCACACTAGACGCAAGCCCATGTTCAAGGGAACGCGACGTCTTGATGTTCATATGCTTGCTTCTGCGCTTGTGTTCTAGTGTAAAGCACAATAGTGAAATGCGAGTTTGATATACTGGGGCTTGGGTTCCAGTGAGAACCAGCGTTAAATGTTCCTTGTGAACATATTGTCCCGGGACTCTTTAAAAAGTACTATTTCTTTCGTTGCTACATCCCCTTACGCCCTGACTGGTGAAGTTGTACTTAAGGCTCATTTACACGGAAGGGATTTTGTGGCACGGCTCGGATAAAAAGTGGTACGGGTACCAAATTTAATTGCACGGCTCGGCACGCAACCCAAACACTTGTTGCAAATTGTAAAAACTTATTGCGCGAAATAGAGAGCGGGTCTACTTTGAGCCACACATTCTGGCATTGTTTCTCGTTTTCCATCAAACAGACAACTTGTCGAGCAAAAAACATTAAACTTGCAACGCAGCGCGACAAGTTGAGGGATTGTGTGCCTCGTATTTCCCTGTCTGAAGGCACAATGTTCGTCCCCATTGAAATGTTGAATATAAGCTAAGAGAAAGTAAGAGAATTTAATTTTCTACGTAGAATAGTGAATACCAGGCGCATTCACTATTCTACGGGCAACCAAAGAAAATTTTCTTCAATTAGTTTGGAATGCACTTCAAATGAACTGAAATACTTTTTTGCTATTAGGTGGTCTCTTTTCGAAAAATATTTTATTCACTTCACTAAATGTAATCTAATTAGAATTAGCTTTCGAAAGACTTGAAGTGTGCAAAATATGAGTTATACCAATATGAGATACAAAATATATTCAAACACCTATACCTGGAAAATATGTAGTTCACTGCTATCAGAAATAGAAGCTGGTGGCTCGTAATCAGATCTTAGGCTGATCCCACTTTTCCTAAAGACGTGCCTTTCCATGAGACAGCCTAATCTGATTCAAGTGTAAATTTATGACCCAAGTGAAGTCAAAGTAGCTTGATAAAGAGTCGAATTATATAAGAAAAGTACTCTAAAATAACGCAAAAAAAGAAATCCGGAATTGACCTGTTGCCATAAATAAATGAAGTATTCTGTTGACTCTTGATTAATTAAGCGATGTGAGTTCATCGCTTTCTGTCGAACATTTTTTTGCTCAAAATACCAAGAAATACAATGTTAGGTTGTTAAACGGGTTTTAAATATTCATAATAAGATATTTAGACCTGAAAAAGATCAATATGGAAGTGTTCTAAAGTCTATTTTCTACTTTTCTTACCACGCGAGCTTTACCCTGTGACACAAGATGGCGGCCATTCAAGATTTCGAGCACTGTCTCTAAAATCTAAATTTCACCACTTTCCACCACTAGGACTAAATAGGACTTTTGATATGTTATTAAGCATACAATTCTGTGTCGAAAACCGTTGAGAGACCTTCTGTTGCAATTAGTTCTAGGTTCACCCCATTTTTTCGATAGATGTACTGGACTATATCGGAGTGTAGGAGTATGGGAGTATAGGAGTATGGGAGTGTAGGAGTATTGGAGTGTAGGAGTGTAGGAGTATGGGAGTGTAGGAGTATGGGAGTGTAGGAGTATGGGAGTGTAGGAGTATGGAAGTGTAGGAGTATGGGAGTGTAGGAGTATGTGAGTGTAGGAGTATAGGAGTGTAGGAGTATGGGAGTGTAGGAGTATGGGAGTATAGGAGTATCGGAGTGTAGGAGTATGGGAGTATGGGAGTGTAGGAGTATGGGAGTGTAGGAGTATGGGAGTGTAGGAGTATGGGAGTGTAGGAGTATGGGAGTGTAGGAGTATGGGAGTGTAGGAGCATGGGAGTGTAGGAGTATGGGAGTATAGGAGTATGGGAGCGTAGGAGTATGGGAGTGTAGGAGTATGGGAGTATACGAGTATGGGAGTATACGAGTGTAGGAGTACGGGAGTGTAAGAGTATGGGAGTATAGGAGTGTAGGAGTATGGGAGTGTAGGAGTATGGGAGTGTAGGAGTATGGGAGTATAGGAGTATGGGAGTGTAGGAGTGTAGGAGTGTAGGAGTATGGGAGTGTAGGAGTATGGGAGTGTAGGAGTATGGGAGTGTAGGAGTATAGGAGTGTAGGAGTATGGGAGTGTAGGAGTATGGGAGTGTAGGAGTGTAGGAGTATGGGAGTATAGGAGTATGGGAGTGTAGGAGTATGGGAGTATAGGAGTGTAGGAGTATGGGAGTGTAGGAGTATGGAGTATGGGAGTGTAGGAGTATGGGAGTGTAGGAGTATGGGAGTATAGGAGTGTAGGAGTATGGGAGTGTAGGAGTATGGGAGTGTAGGAGTATGGGAGTGTAGGAGCATGGGAGTGTAGGAGTATGGGAGTATAGGAGTATGGGAGCGTAGGAGTATGGGAGTGTAGGAGTATGGGAGTATACGAGTGTAGGAGTACGGGAGTGTAAGAGTATGGGAGTATAGGAGTGTAGGAGTATGGGAGTGTAGGAGTATGGGAGTGTAGGAGTATGGGAGTATAGGAGTATGGGAGTGTAGGAGTGTAGGAGTATGGGAGTGTAGGAGTATGGGAGTGTAGGAGTATGGGAGTGTAGGAGTATGGGAGTGTAGGAGTATGGGAGTGTAGGAGTATAGGAGTGTAGGAGTATGGGAGTGTAGGAGTATGGGAGTGTAGGAGTATGAGAGTATAGGAGTATGGGAGTGTAGGAGTATGGGAGTATAGGAGTGTAGGAGTATGGGAGTGTAGGAGTATGGAGTATGGGAGTGTAGGAGTATGGGAGTGTAGGAGTATGGGAGTATAGGAGTATGTGAGTGTAGGAGTATGGGAGTGTAGGAGTATTGGAGTGTAGGAGTATGGGAGTGTAGAGTATGGAGTGTAGGAGTAGGGGAGTATGGGAGTGTAGGAGTATGGGAGTATAGGAGTGTAGGAGTATGGGAGTGTAGGAGTATGGAGTATGGAGTATGGGAGTGTAGGAGTATGGGAGTGTAGGAGTATGGTAGTGTAGGGGTATGGGAGTATAGGAGTATGTGAGTGTAGGAGTATGGGAGTGTAGGAGTATTGGAGTGTAGGAGTATGGAGTATAGGAGTGTAGGAGTATGGGAGTGTAGGAGTAGGGGAGTATGGGAGTGTAGGAGTATGGGAGTGTAGGAGCATGGGAGTGTAGGAGTATGGGAGTATGGGAGTGTAGGAGTATGGGAGTGTAGGAGTATGGGAGTATACGAGTGTAGGAGTACGGGAGTGTAAGAGTATGGGAGTATAGGAGTATAGGAGTATGGGAGTGTAGGAGTATGGGAGTGTAGGAGTATGGGAGTATGGGAGTATAGGAGTATGGGAGTGTAGGAGTATGGGAGTATGGGAGTATAGGAGTATGGGAGTGTAGGAGTATGGGAGTGTAGGAGTATGGGAGTATACGAGTGTAGGAGTACGGGAGTGTAAGAGTATGGGAGTATAGGAGTATGGGAGTGTAGGAGTATGGGAGTGTAGGAGTATGGGAGTGTAGGAGTATGGGAGTGTAGGAGTATGGGAGTGTAGGAGTATGGGAGTATAGGAGTATGGGAGTATGGGAGTGTAGGAGTATGGGAGTGTAGGAGTATGGGAGTATACGAGTGTAGGAGTACGGGAGTGTAAGAGTATGGGAGTATAGGAGTATAGGAGTATGGGAGTGTAGGAGTATGGGAGTGTAGGAGTATACGAGTGTAGGAGTACGGGAGTGTAAGAGTATGGGAGTATAGGAGTATGGGAGTGTAGGAGTATGGGAGTATTTGTTTTGCCTGGGTATCGTATCAGACTGCTCAGAGTCTACTACTAACAGACTTAATTTACAGCTTTCCTATTTCGCGGAATTTGTGTGTCCTGTTTGCTAACGTCTCTGTCCAAGTTCAGAAGCCCCCACCGGCATATTTTTGGTCGGGGATGATCGTAGGAAATTTCCAGTTTCACCCCTAAAAGATACCAAACATGGCGTGGCTCAAAGTTTGTAGACTCAAAATTTCGAGTTTGTAAACTCAAAATTTCAAGTTTGTAAACTCAAAATTTCGAGTTTCTAAACTCAAATTTCGAGTTTAACTCAAAATTTCAAGTTTGTAAACTCAAAATTTGCGTACAGATACCCTAAAAGATGAGGCCTTGTGTGCCATCATGAAATTTTCGTTTTTGACTAAAAAGCTGGCTTCTATAACTTATCGTCTTCTCATCGAGTAATCACAGTTTTTTAATCACACCATCGTGAGAGAAAACATTTTGGACACATATTTCGGCCCTAAAAGATACCAATCTCCCTAAAATTTATTGAAGATCACGATAACCCCCAAATGAGACCAAACCCCCGACGATCATCCCCGACCAAGTGGGAGTCCCCCCCCCTTCCCGGGAGAAAGGCATGTTGTATTGCAATTGTATATCATATATCCCCATAAATATTGCCATACTCTCATACGTATACTCGTATACTCCAACACACCCTACACTCCTATAATCCCATTGCACTGCTATACGACACTCCTATACTCCTACACTCCCATACTCCTACACTCCCATACTCCTATACTCTTATACTCCTATACTCCTACACTCCCATACTCCTATACTCCCATACTCCTACACTCCCATACTCCTATACTCCCATACTCCTACACTCCCATACTCCTACACTCCCATACTCCTACACTCCCATACGCCCATACTCCTATACTCCCATGCTCCTACACTCCTATACTCCCATACTCCTACACTCCCATACTCCTACACTCCCATACTCCTATACTCCCATACTCCTACACTCCTACACTCCCATACTCCTATACTCCAATACTCCCATACTCCTACACTCACATACTCCTACACTCCCATACTCCTATGCTCCCATACTCCTACACTCCCACCCTCCTACACTCCCATACTCCTACACTCCTATACTCCCATACTCCTACACTCCCATACTCCTACACTCCCATACTCCTACACTCCCATACTCCTACACTCCTACACTCCCATACTCCTACACTCCCATATTCCTACACTCCCATACTCCTACACTCCCATACTCCTACACTCCCATACTCCTACACTCCCGTACTCCTACACTGCTACACTCCCATACTCCTACACTCCCATACTCCTACACTCCCATACTCCTACACTCCCATACTCCTACACTCCTATACTCCCATACTCCTACACTCCCATACTCCTACACTCCCATACTCCTATACTCCCATACTCCTATACTCCCATACTCCTACACTCCCATACTCCTACACTCCCATACTCCAATACTCCCATACTCCTACACTCCTATGCTCCCATACTCCATAATCCTACACTCCCACACTCCTACACTCCCATACACTCCTACACTCCCATACTCCTACACCCCCACACTCCTACACTCCCATACTCCTACACTCCCATACTCCTACACTCCTACACACCCATACTCCTATACTCCCATACTCCTACACTCCCATACTCCTACACTCCCCTACTCCTACACTCCCATACTCCTACACTCCACTACTCCTACACTCCCATACTCCTACACTCCCATACTCCTACACTCCCATACTCCTACACTCCTACACTCCCATACTCCTACACTCCCACACTCCTACACTCCTATACTCCTACACTCCCATACTCCTACACTCCCATACTCCTATACTCCCCTACTCCTACACTCCCATACTCATACACTCCTGTACTCCTACACTCCTACACTCCCATACTCCTACACTCCCATACTCCTACACTCCCGTACTCCTACACTCCCGTACTCCTACACTCCCGTACTCCTATAGCCTGCGAGCCGGCTCTCCATTGGGTTTTCCAGAGAAGAATTGTTAGTTCGCGCGCGGGGTTCCTGTGGCGTCGGGATTCCTGTGTCGCGGGGGGAGAGGGAAGAAAGGAGAGCCGGCAGGAAAGGCCCATGTTTTTGTCGCATCGAATAACATGCACAATACCTGTCAAATCTAGCCAATAAGCGCTCGGAACATGCAAACACAAAATGACAGCTTTCCTATTTACAGTTGTAACATCAAGTCGGTAATTTTAGCGTTCTCGTGGAGCTAACACGCTCGTCGAATTTCTCGCCGCTTTCTTCACTGTTTCTCTGTTTCCTTTTCCTGGAAATACACGCGGACGCTTGCTAATTAGCGGCTGGCATCAGCAGTAAGCGCTCGCTGTGCGTATAGGTGAAGTTTTCATGCTGGGGAACTCGCTCGTCGAATTTCTCGCCGCTTTCATGCCTATTTCAATCTATGTTATTTTCCCTGGAAATACACACGAACGCTTGCTACGCTTGCTAACACGAAGATGGTTTACCGGGACCTTACGAACCTGAAAGCAATCTCGTCAAAGCAATCAACACACAATTCCGTAGATGATCCTGCCGTGCTTGAGTTTACTAGTTTGAGTTTGAAAGAAAAGTTCGGTGTATCTGGCAAAGAACAAGTGACCTCGACAGAAAATATATTTCTACCACCCAGAAGAGAGAAAAGACTCGGAGAATTTCGTGCATGCAAGGAATCTGTGTAATTTGAATATCATTTTGTAAATTCTGTGCCGTGGAAGAATCAGAAGATAGTGTTCAGCGTGTTCAGCCAGAGGGTTTAGCGTGAATTTCAACCGCTCTTCGCTCTCGATCGTAGCTCACTTTGCAGAGTCAATCGACAGCAAAGGGACGGCTGAAATTTAGCTTACAGAAGATTCTGGTTCTTACTAAATCACTGTAATGTTTCCTTATGTTTGGTGTTTTAACCACAAGCCGTGTAATGCTAAGAAAACGGAAACAGAAGAATTGCTCGATCGGAAAATATGTTTGTTTGTGAAGATTGCTTCGACAACAAGTCAAAACATTCGAAAGTGCTGAAAGACAAAATTAAGCTTTCATTTATTAAGCTTATTAAACGTTTCGATTTTTTGTACTTTTGCTTTTTCATCTTCTGAGATTCATCTTCCACGATAGTACGCTCAACTGACTGTCTTCGCTTGGGAGCGCGTCCAAAATTCAGCGCTTCGAGTCCCTTCTTCGCTATTCAAAATAAAAGGGCTTTCACCGTTGGCAAAATTGCAAGTATGTATCTCCTTTCAATAAGGCAATCGATTGCTAAGCATGAAATAGTCAGGAATAGCCTTCTCGACTTTAATAAACCCCGTTGTTTTCCTTCAATGCCGCCGTGAATAAACTCACATCTGATGAATGTTGACACATTTCTGACAGCTCATATGAGTTGGCCAATCAGCGGCCTCCGTTCGTCAGCGAACGGGAAGCATGAAAAAAGGTGGGCCTTTCCTGCCGGCTCTCCTTTCCGTGACACAGGAATCCCGCGCGCCAAAAAATCGAATATCCGAAAAAACCCACAGGAATCCCGCGCGCCAAAAAACTCGAATATCCGAAAAAACCCAATGGAGAGCCGGCTAGCAGGCTAGTACTCCCATACTCCTACACTCCCATACTCCTACATTCCCATACTCCTACACTCCACTACTCCCCTACTCCTACACTCCCATACTCCTACACTCCCATACTCCTACACTCCTATACTCCTACACTCCTATACTCCTGCACTCTTACACTCCAATGCTCCCATACTCCCCTTTTCCTACATGCTACAAAGCTGATGTTCTTCTGTACTCCATACTTCTCCTACCATAATGTTCTAGTAACTTGCAGTACTGAACTTACATTACTGTACAATGCTCTAACCAATGTCCGGTGACACCCATACCGATCTCTCCTGACTATATGTCCCTTATCATCTGACTATATCTACTTTTGACCCTTGCGTGTCATGGCGTCGATCTGTATACTCCCCATACTCCTGGGAGTATAGCAAAAAATAGCATACTCCCGTTAGAGATCCGGGCAGCATATGTTCCTTCTGGTATCTGGGTATCTGGTATCTGGTATCTTTATTTGCTTTCTTTGATTACAAACTAGACATGGACGACAAAGGAAAGAGGAAAGGTGAGGAGCATGATGTGGGATCCAAAAAAAAGAAAAGAAAAAAAAGAGGCAAGAGAAGTCAAATGAAAAAGAATGCTCGAAAAAGGCTAAAAAAGGCTAAAAGAGTTTTAGAGGTGAGCTATACTATTAAGGACGGTGCCTACTAATGTTACTGTGCATCCTGCTCGCACATTCTATATGGATATCTGTATGTGTAGCATTTTGATCGATCACATTTTCAGCAAAGTTTCAATGACGCAAGTGGCTAAGGTGCTAGACGGACTGCAAGTACCGCAAGTTCGGAACTTACTCGCGGCCGTGCGATTTTTTTCTTTTTTCTCCTTTTTCTTCTTTTTTTCTTTGTTTTTCTCTGTAAATTACCTTCAGTTGGACATTTATTGGGGAAATAACCTACAAAAGTTTACATTTATTAAAAGTATCATAAATTTTCTCTGAGTAAAAGTAGCCGTTGGTTTGATACCTAGATATCTTTATGCAAAATAACAACAAATAGATCAGAAAACTTAATGTATATTTACACTTTAAGTTATATGGCGTAAACGCAGTTTCATTTCAATTATGTTTGTCCAAGACTTGCTTTGTAAATGACAAAAAAAGTCGTTGTTATCATTTGAAAGAGAACCCGACTTCGTAAGTTCGCCTTAATATTTTCAATAATCTCGACCTGCTTGTCATTAATGTGAAATCAAATATACTACACCTTTATCTAAAATCAATATTTAAATGATTTTTAGTCAATGTACCACGTAGTTTCCTTTATTTTTCCACTTTTCCCCTCTTGCTTTAAGAGTTGCCATTTTAATGGAGGGGTGCGCAGATTTGTTACCTTTCCATTCTACCTGCTCTTAAAAAGCACGATATTTCTGGAAATTGCGTGGCTACCCCTATATTTTTTTACATCATTCGAAAATATAAAACCTCAGCGTACATTTACAATATTTTAACGTGCGAAAAATATGCTGAGGCTGTTTTTTTAACGCATAAAGTAGCAGGTGTCAGGGCAGATTTTGGACCTTTTGTAGAAATTTTAGCCCCTAAAATACCTTTAAAAGCCGAAATTTACAAACATTTGTTATGGAATCCAACAAATGTAATAACAGCTGCTGCTAATACGAGCGAAAGTAGAATTTAAATAAAACTATCGAGTAAAATTATTATTTTTCGTAATTTCTAAAAAAAACCCGCTAATTATGCGTTTTTTAGGGTGTTGGGGATGGGTTATCTTAGACTGCTTGGCAGCCCCTTCTTCGGCGAACAGGGTGAAAACGCCGAAAATGGCGCGTCTCTCCCTCTCCAGGGTAACTCGACATCGTAAACAAACCGAAGTGTGATGCGGGTAGAAAAACATTATCTCGATTTACGGACGTTCGCCGAAGAAGGGTCTGCAAGCAGTCTAGGGTTAGCTCGAAAACTTGCATGGGTACCCTACCTTTCCTTATCGGAAATAGATAGCCTTTTACATTACCTTTCATTACCACATAGTCATGAAGTGCGAAAAATATATTCGTTTTTGTGGGCACCGTCCTTAAATACAGAACCGTGAGGGAAATCTCCAAAGGCTTTCAGGGATGTTATAATGTTTCAGCTATGGTATGGGGGGCCTATAGCGAAAAGACTCATGCAAACATTCTCCCCATGAACTCGATAAACAGGAAAGGTGCACATGATTACTCACACACTCTTATAACACCGGCCTGGAATGTAGCTTTCATATAATAGCTAGTGAATAAGTAAAAAGCTGAGGATATGGTCGTATGATCGATGACGTCATCAAAACTAGAAAAGTCAATATCTCAAGAAGGCAATATCGCTAGGTGACCAAACTTGAGTAAAGCTATATTTGAGGCAAGGAGGTTCACCACCAAGGTCACGTGGCATGACGCCATCTATGACGTCATCAAAACAAAAAAATAATATTTCTGGCAACATTGCTAAGTGACCATACTTATGTTAAATTTTTTTGGAGGCAAGGGGGTGCACTGCCAAGATCACGTGGCATTACGTCACCAATGACGTCATCAAATGTAGAAAAGTCGATACATCGATGACAATAATGTATTGATTCCAGCTCCACTTTTAGGTAGTGCCTCAAGCCCCAATCTATATATTATCTTTGTGTCAACGAAAAACACTCTATGATTACACATTACACTACACAGACTTTACAGTTCATTTAGTATTTTTGCTCGCAAAACTGCACAGAATCTATTTGGCTTGTTGTTGTTGCTGTTTTTCACTTGAAATTCGAATGTGTTCGATTGAAAACAAATTTAGCACTCGAACGTTTGATTGCAAACATTTTTGGAGAGTTATGGTGATTACTGAACCAAATCAAACTCAATCGAACGAATGGGGCTTGCCTTGAGTTTTCCCGAACGTTCGGCTAGATACGTCAGGTTTGTGAAAATGCATGTATCATTTTCAGTGGCGTAGCCGGGGGGAGGGGGCACAGGGGCCGTCCGTCCCCCCCCCCCCTTTCTCGGGATATTTTCCCATACATTCTACTGTATTTGCTGGAGGAAATGTTCGTCCTATGTTCTCAGTATCTGCCATCCCCCCCCCCCCCAAACCAAAATTCCTTGCTACGACCCTTCACGAGATATGAATTTTCACTTTAATGACGCCATCGATGATGTCACGTCACATGAACACTTCGCTGTGCTTCTCTTGTCAACTAGACAATTTAAACCCAAGTTTGGTTGCCTGAGGTTCATCCCTGCACGCACGGACGCGCCCGCGATACCCATATGGGAACACCGCTGAACCATAAGAAAGTCGATCGTATACCTGAGTTCTAGTTTGAGTTATTGCATTCTTCCTGCGATAGCTATGGT
Organism: Scolanthus callimorphus; assembly: GCA_033964015.1. Classification (NCBI taxonomy): domain Eukaryota; kingdom Metazoa; phylum Cnidaria; class Anthozoa; order Actiniaria; family Edwardsiidae; genus Scolanthus; species Scolanthus callimorphus. Next base: position 12,939,359 of record CM066923.1, on the reverse strand, counting down.
GCTCCGCTCTACGAACCTTAGGCCGCTAAGGAGCTCCGCTATTATGGCACAGTGGTATTACAAATGTGGCACTTATTACAAATGTGGCACAATGTTATTACAAATGTGGCAGTTATTACAAATGTCGCACAATGTTATTACAAATGTGGCAGTTATTACAAATGTGGCACAATGTTATTACAAATGTGGCAGTTATTACAAATGTGGCACAATGTTATTACAAATGTGGCAGTTATTACAAATGTGGCAGGTTATTACAAATGTGGCCTCAACAGGGTTGTTGCGGGAATTTATTAAATTTGCAAAGTAACAGAAACTCAAAAAGCGCATAATCTTGTTTCAGAATATTAATACAGAGCATGATAGTTTGATTTTGAAGAAAAAATACCACCGGCATTCACAACATCCACTGAATATGAGCTCTACATTTTTAGCGTGTTTAACTTGTAGCTAACTGGCTATTTTGTAAGATTTGAATTGTAGGGGCAAAGAATCGGATGATATTATCACGGAAAAACTTGAGACTTCCGCCATTCGATCGTGAAATGGGGGAATAGACATCTCAAATGAAGTGTGGAAACTATTTACTTGCAACACACATTTTCAAATCGCTTTCTAAAACAATTTTTCCAAATATAACCAATAGGAAAACACATTAGAGAATGAGCTAGACCAAGCTTGGAAAGCCTAGTTGTTACTTTTTGCGGATCTTCGAATATTTGAGGCTTAGGAAAAACCCATATAGAAACTCTAAAAAGGAGTAAAAGAAAAACGTATTATTCAACATGCATATTACATGTACCATTTTGAGAAACGTTTATTAAACTATGCCGTGTTGTTCCGGGATTTAATTAGATATGTTAGGGAAAGTTGCGGCGGGTTTTGGTGAAAGTTGCGCGTCCATGCAAGCTCAACTTATCCTGTATCGCCAACATCCTTTATATTAATTTCATTGTGTGATTGTACAAAGTTGAACCTGCTGCGTGATTGAACTAACAGTTGAAATCAGTAGAAAATTATGGAGATTCTGTCTTAGAAGGGACAAGTACGAACTGGCAAGCATTCTCTATCTATCGAATGGCGGCGAAGACTGTTTGAACAGTTGAAATCAGTAGAAAATTATGGAGATTCTGTCTTAGAAGGGACAAGTACGAACTGGCAAACATTCTCTATCTATCGAATGGCGGCGAAGACTGTTTTTCCGCGCGTGAAATGACGTTATTTTCTTTCTGAAAAACGCTATTTTAGCAGACTGAAAAACACGCGAACTCCTTCAGAAGTTGGGCATCTTCAGACCCCCCCTTGTCACAAGAAATCCAGCTTCGAAAACCCCCCTTGCAATCAGAATTCCGAGCTCTTAAACCCCCCCCCCCCCCATTCCTTCGGAATTTCCAAATGCCGCCCGTGGGGGAGGTACCTTTATTTTCTGGAATTGCCCAATTTGTAAAGCCTTTAGATGATTTGAATTCACTCAGTTCTTCTGGAAGTTGGTTCCAGATATAGGCCCCCCTGTAACCAAATCGTTTTTTACTGTAATTGGTTTTGGGAAGGGGCAGTTGGAATCTGGAAGAAGAACCACGCATGTCATAGCAAGTCTCATTAGACTTAAATCTATTTCGAGAAACTTATCATTATAAGAAGTATATAGAATTGTTATAAGGCTAGAGTGCTAAGTTATAGTATTTTAAAGTGGACAATTTGAGAAATAACATTTTCTTTGTTTTGTTGTGCTTCTACATGTTATCTACAAAATTGTGCTAATATATTATACTTTGTATATAGTATTTCGCTTATGTGAAAGAGCTTGTCGTTGTGAAAATATTTCACCTATCAAAGCACACACGTGTGTCATGGGGTACTCAAGTGTGATAAGGCCCGGGTCAGCCTAGAAAATTGAGAAAATTACAAAATTTCAAATATATTTGCTGATTGTTAATGATAGAGCATGAAATTTTCAGGATAGCAAACATTCATTGAGTGAAATGTTTTAGTATTGAATTTGGGCTGATACACTGGTCACGTGTCCAGTCACGTGACATTATCACTTTTCAAAGTTTAAAAAATTCTCCGGTGGTGAGTTTCACTCCTCTTTGAAAAGTTAATGGCTAATAATATTTATATTTTCGGGTTCTATATAGTGGCGTCTTGGCTGGTGGAAAACGTTTTTTTTTAAAGGTGCGTTAAGCGGCTGAGATATTAAGTAGGTCACGTGGCATGATTTCAACCCTTATATCTCATTAACGATAAGTGATAGCTCAGCAGCTAAAACGGTACGGTGTTTCTATCCCTGAGGCCTATCCATTTTTAGCAAAGTTGTATAGTTAGATGTTTTATCCATCATCAGAAACGCTATTTACTGTTTAGTCACGTGACATGCCTTCTGACGTCACTCCGAACTAAACTATTGCATCAAAATTTTAAGTTCGTCGGGTTTTACCACTGTGCCAAAAATTAGCCTGCCTTTAATCTATTTAAAAATAGATTAAAGCGATTTTACATTTTGCATTTCCCCACGCCCATTTAGAATCCCGGGCCTTAACACACCTGAGTATGCTAAAAGTGACTTTAGTGTGTGTTTATTGTTTGTAAAAATAAACTTCCTTTTGAATAAAATTGTTTTTTTTTTGTTCATAGCTACTCCAGGAAAGCACAAGGCCAACCTTGTCCCAAGGGTCTTGTCGGTCATTTCAGAATGGTGGTCAACCCGTGATCATACTGTAGGTTTTCGCCGAACATGAACAAGTCTAGCTGGCCTTAGAAGAGATGTAAGGGCCCTCACCGTCACAAACTGTTTATCGGCATCATGCAAGTAACTGAATTTAGTCAAATCACACTAGTGGTCTATTGTCAATGCTGCGTTCTGATTGGTTGAGCTACTAGTTGGCTATTCTTGGGTTTCAGAATAGCATAACACCGCGGCAAAATTTGTCATGCTCTAAAGATTCACTTCCTGTGAAATGAAAACAAGAAATAATCCACATAACAAAAATATCTCGTGCTGACTTGGAAATTTGGAAAACTTAAGCTCCAGACACAAAACTTATGGCCACAAATTCCAGAGCAGCTAGAATATGATCATATCTTACCCCCTCTGAACTTTTGCACCTCGCACTTTCAGGCTTGCACCCGAGGCAAAAATTATGGTTTAAAAATTTATCGTTCGCTGTTGTTATGTAGATTGTTTCAATTGTCCAGGCTAGGATTCGTACGCTTTCTGAATGACAAAAATCCAGGATTTTCCAGGAAGTCTTTAGTTATTTTTCCCAGGATTTTTTATTGGGTAGAAATGCTCCCTCCCCCCAAAAAAACATAAGTTTGGAGGATGTTGTAATTTTCAGCCCAAAATGAGATTCACGAAATTGGCCGATTCAACTACAATTGAGTTGAAACTTTTCCAGGAGTTTTCCAGGATTTTCCTTAAAATTCCAGGACTTTCCAGGAAGGAAATGAAAATCCAGGATATTCTTGGTGTTCACCTCCGGAGACATTTGACTTTAAGCGAGTTATTTTGAACAAAAAGCCAACATTTTGAAAGATAACTTATCTTCAATTGCTTTGCCAAGTTTTAGACTGGTATCTTATATTGCAAGCGAGATATAAGCGAACGCATGTGCAAACTGTTTACAGTAAAATGTATGGCACCGCCATGTTGGAGTCCCTCGGAAGGACTCCAACATGGCGGCCAAATTACCAAATGTGCCGTAAGCCCACAATATGAGCTAGTATTGTCCAAAATGTGATTTAGTTGCACTTATTTAGCATGTTGCCTTTCATCGAATGCTCCAAACGGGAGAATTGCCTGAAATGTGGCGAGAAATCAATGCCTAAAGTAGCGTGACTAGTGTCGCGTGACAGAAATCGAAGCACCGATATCTCAGGAGTTAAAAACAGAAACCCGATTAAATGTGGTGTGAAGATTCCTATTGCGGAACTGGAACTTATCTGAAAAGCACAGTTTCATAGATTCCTTAGCTTCAAAGTTAGGATTTTGATGACGTCATGTGAACACCAAGAATTCCAGGAATTCCAGGACGACGCGTACGAACCCTGATTGTCTTCATTTCACAAAAACACAAGCTTCATGCTCTCAATTCGTACTATACTAGAAAATTATAGTGATTACTCTGATAAACAATTTCCATGCAATAAGACGATTATTTGCAGAACATTGTCCAATATCTATATATTAATACCGTAAGAGAAATCGTGTCAGCACTCGCTCCGCTTAGCCCTGAAGCTGTGCCGCCAAAAGAAGTTCGCAAACCTGAAGAGAAGGTGGAAATCTGGACGGTGGTGGGCGTGTTTTTGTTGGAAAAGATTCACCTTGGGCAAAGTTCTAATTCAAGCGATTTCTTAAGCGAGGGACAAAGCCGCCATCGCCGCCATGTTGAAAATCTCCCACAGAAACTAAAACATAGGTACGCAGAGCGTACGGGAAGCTATTTGCTGATGTTCTACAGGGCGGGACAGGGCTGGCCGTGTACAACCTTATTCCCAGCACGCATTCCAAGGGAAACCCGCTGGCCGCTGGAAACGAGGTTGGGGGCTGATCATGAGAAAGGAGGTGGGACTTGTTTCGATGACATCACCGGTTAAAGCAATGCGGTGTTAATTTTCATATTGGGTTTTTTAGTTTTGTCTCTTAAAGAAGGGACGCCCCTGCTTAAGGGATAAATTTTAGAAACTACACAAAAAGTGCTTGTCTTTGAGAAAAACGCAAAAAAAAAAAAATTTAAAACCTTGACTTCCCGGTATTCGAACCCCGGACCTTCAGTATGAAGAGCACGGATTCTACCGATGAGCAATCGAGGAGATCGTTTTATTTACTTATACGTCTTGCTCGAATATTCGATAAGACTTCGAACTCGGGACTCATTTCTTGGACTTGTTCCTTCCCATTTCTCACCTGTAAGGTCTTTTCACCTTTCACTTTCATCCGTTTCATTCATATTTGTCTATGTCTTGTACTTTTACTGAGAGTCTCTTGTCAATTTCGACCGGCATTTGCCGAATTCCACGCTCGATTAATATGACTCGATAGCATCACTGACAAAACTAGCAAACATCAACCTCGTAAATTAGGTGATTGTAACAAAGCAGCATGACGTTGAAAATTTGCAGCACAAGACTGAGGAAAGGTTTTATTCTTTGAGTAAAACGCAAAAAAAAAAAAAAAAAAAAAATCAAACCTTGACATCGCGGTATTCGAACCCCGGACCTTAAGTTTGCAGCGCGAGGATTCTACCGATGAGCAATCGGGAGATCACGTGATTTGGCTGATCGTTTTATTTACTTATACGTCTTGCTCGAATATTCGATAAGACTTGAACTCGGGACTCATTTCTTGGACTTGTTCCTTCCCATTTCTCACCTGTAAGGTCTTGTCACCTTTCAGTTTCATCAGTTTCATTCATATTTGTCTATGTCTTGTACTTTTACTGACAGCCTCTTGTCAATTTCGACTGGCGTTTGCTAAATTCCACGCTCGACTAACAGGACTCGATCATATCACTGACAGAATTCGCAAACATCCACCTCGTATAAATTAGGTGATTGGAACAAAGCAGCACGACGTTGAAAATATGCAGCACAAAACTGAGGAAAGGTTTTATTTTCAAGCACCCTGGCGTGATTTAATCTCTTGTAGCAATAAAATTAAGAAAACATATTGCGCATGCTCAGTGGCAACTCTAATATTGTTAACGGTTTTCTACCTAAGCATACTTATTTATTTGTCGTAATGGAAATACCCTAAATAATGTGGAGGTAAGGAATTAACCTTGTGTGAAAGCTAACGTGCTAATGAAATGGTCCCCCTAAATAATACACGATGATGGGCATGTATGACGTGATACCGAGAATATGCTCAATTCACATCACCTCCAAGAAGAAACTTATCGTCCCACATGGACGACTGATTGGCTTATGTGACCTATATATATGTTGGCAGAGGTGTACTGCTTAGAAGGGAGACACAGGATACCCAATGTCGAACAAGTACTACCATGATGCTACAAGGGATGGGGTGGTGGGGAATGTACTGATGTAACAAGGGAGGGGAAGATAAAGGAATGTAGGGCTGTGATTGGCTAAATTCAAATATTTGAAAGGCAGAAACTTCATGACCCGTGATTCTAGTGTGACTGAAGTATAATCAATGTACAAATAGGAGCAACATGGAGTGCAAGCTGGACGATTCCCGCGAAGTGACATACTCACATAGTTCGAGGGCGATGACTAAGAAGCGATTTGCTGAGCACAGCTTTAAAAAGAACTCGGTTCGCGCAGCCGAAAGCACCAAAGACATTGAAACCTAAATGGTTCTCTTACAGATTACATACAGGAATGTGCAGGGTTAATTCTAACTTGAAAGATTTGAGCTGAGAAAAATTTTCATTCAAGTATACACTACCTTGCTTCCCTCGGAGCACGCGCTAAGTCATGCTAAGTCGAAATGACACATTTACAAAACAAAGTCCGTGAAATCATGAATAATATTCTCTAAGTATAAATCCTGACGGCTCTATCGCAAAACGAAGGACACCGGCAATCCCGAAGAGAAGGAGGAAATCCCTCCAGTGGGCATGTTTTTGTTGGAAAAGATTCACTGTGGGCTAAGTTCTAATTCAAAAACATATAAATAAGATAAACTAAAAAAAAAATTCTTATTCCTTAGAACATTTTTACTTGACCTGTTTCTTCTCTCCCCTCACTGAGATATGATAAACATACAAACAATTCCGAAGTCAAATTGCGCTTTCGATTTTCACGGGTTCTTTGACCGATTTGAGAGACGGACACGCGTGATTTTGTCGCACCAAAATCAGGGAGACCAGTGCAAAAAAAATCCTTTTAAGCTCACTTCATTTATTTCGGCATGGTGGGACGGGGTACTCATGCTGATGGGAGGTTATTAGTAATAGTAATGTAAATCCAGCAGTTTATGGAAGGGGGAAATCACGAACCCCTTCCCACATCCTTATGGCGATTGTGATTTTTTCCCCATTTTTTTTAAACAGAGAACACTTTAAGTAAAATAAATGTCCCCCTTACACACCGTGATTTTTTCACGGGCATCAGCTTAAGAGAAGGTGGAAATCTGGTCAGTGGGGGTATTTTTGTTGGAAAAGATTCACCCTGGGCTAAGTTCTAATTCAAGCGATTTCTTAAGCGAGAGACAAAGCCGCCATCGCCGCCATTTTGAAATTTCCCAAAGAAACTAAAAAAGAACTCAGTTTACACACTACCTTGCTTCCCCCAGAGCGCGCGCTAAGTCATGCTAAGAGTCGAAGACACATTTACAAAGCAAAGCCATGGATACATTCTCTAAGTATAAATCCTGACAGCTGTATCGCAAAACGAAGGACACAATCCCAAGATAAGATACGTTAACCGATAGCCTATCCGAGTCTCTTTGGGTGCAGCTGAGACCTTATCGTTTACCAAGGCTTGTGTCAGCCACCAACTACCTCTGCAGAGGATAATAACGGTCTCTATAATCATATTCAGGAAACCACCGACAGATTCCTTGCAGCGCACCCTGATGGCCTGGTTCTCGTCACAGGTGATTTCAATCCCACATCAACAAATTTCTCATCCGCCGTACTGAAGCGACTATGTGGTCTGACCCAAACGGTTAAGGTGCTAACACTGGATTCTGGCATCCTCGATTGGTGCCTGACAAATAAGCCGCGCTTACTGTCAGACCCTATTCAACTCCCCAAGATCGGAACCAGCGACCATTTTTGTGTCCTTGTCAAGCACCTGAATAGCCTTCCCACAGAGCCAAACCATAAGCCCCAGAAACAAACCATTGTTAGACGAGACACAAGACCAAGTCGTGTAAGAGAGTTCGGGCAATGGATTACGACGCACTCGTAGGAGAGCCTGTTTAATGCTCCTTCTTGTCAAGCTAAATTTGACATTTTAATAACACAATCACGGAAACATTGGACAGATTCTGTCCCATTATTCCATCTAGACGCCACCCATCCGATAAACCTTGGATAACAAACAAGATTAAGACCTGATCGCGAAGAGGCAACAGGCTTTATCAAAGGCTGGCAAGGACTCTTCTGAATTCTAATTGTGGCACAACAAGGTTGCCTATGCCATTCGTTCCTGTAAGCACTCTTACTACAAAGCCAAGATCGAGCATTTGAAAACGACAAATATCAAGAGATGATGGATCGAAGTAAAAAAACCTGTCTTGCGCCTCTGCGAGCGAAGGGGAGTGGCACAATCAACTTATTGATGGGCAGATTATTGACAGCGTCGACACATTGTGCGTAAAGATCAATGAATTATTTGTTGGTCTTACATCTGGATTCACACCTCTCAGCCCCAGTGATGTCACTGCAATAGCCGTCCCCGATATCCCAAGCCATCTACTGGTCACCCCATACGAGGCACACAAGGCTCTTTGTGCTCTGAAGTCTGGCAAGGCCCTGGGCCCTGACGGTATCTCTAACCGGATACCTAAAGTGCATATGAAACAAAATCAGTTTTTACATTATTCAACACATCGGTTTTTAAGAAGTAAGTACTGCAAGTTTGAAAGAATTTCGGTAAAATACTGCGATGTTATGACAGTTCAAAGTTACGTATATTGCTGTGATCTTTGGCTAGCACATAGGGTATTTAGGATATCAGATGACACTGTTTCGTGACGTAATTTTGTTTTTACACTACAAGGCGAGATTAAAGAAAATGGCGAATTCGGCTTCTTGTGCCCTTCAGACCAGCAACGGGAATTCAAATAAAGACAGCTTAAGGAAACATTTTTATCTCCCATAACCAACCAGTTTTGTAAGGTTTATAAGACTTCTATAGTATGCAAGTTAGGTTTTTAGCGTGATCGCGGTCATAGTCTTTGTACAGAAGCAAACAAAATGATGCGTCAAATTACATTACTCGCATGAAAATTAGCTAGCCACAAAACTCATGACTTTGCGAGCGCATAGCTCCGCGGCTATTTATTCAATCTTTCTCAATCTTGGTCAGCATGTTTGTCTAATAATGATCTATCTAGAGATCCGAAAATTGATTTCGTTTCATATACACTTTAAAACATTTGCCTTCGAACTATCTCCGGTGGTTGCAGAGCTCTACAACACCTCATTGGCGGAGGGCTTTTTGCCTCATCTGATGAAAAAAGCGGACGTAAGACCCTTGCCTAAACAGAGGCCCCCAAGCTCCATCGAGTCCGATATCAGACCGATCTCCCTTACGTGCCATATGGCGAAGGTGATCGAAGGCTTTACCCTGACAAGATCCCTGCCAGATATCATGCGCCACATGGACCCCAAACAGTTTGCAGTTGCGGGTAAGTCTACCCAGCATGCAATCATCTACATGCTGCATGTGGCCCTGGATCCGGGAGCCATGGACAAAGGTAACTGTTGGGTCCGATGGTTCTTTGCCGACTTCAAAAAGGGTTTTGACTTGATTGATCACCATGTCCTGCTGAGCAAGATATCAACCCTTGGCCCTCACCCGTGTCTGCACCGGTGGATCGCGTCTTTCTTAAGGTCGTTCCCAGGCTGTCAGCATCGCGTCCGTTACGTCTCCCACCCTGATGCTGAACGGTGGTATCCCGCAAGGAACTAAAATATATAGATTTAGGCACTGCCTAAAAGCGGAGCTCCCAGTCAATGTTTTGCCATTTATAAAGCTTGGCGTCATCGTTGATGTCTCTATGACGCACACATTATTCATGAGACCACTTCGTTGTAGTCCTCGGGTGACCTAGACAATTCTACCCAAGTTTGGTTGTCTTAGAGCCTTCCTTCACGAGAAATGCATTTTTCAAACATAGATGACGTCATCAGTGACGTCACATCACGTAACCATTTTGTTCCGCTCCTTTGGTGACCTAAACAATTCTACCCAAGTTTGGTTATCTTAATAGAGTCTTCCCTTTACGAGATATGAATTTTTCGAGCAAGGATGACGTCATCGATGACGTCATATCACGTGACTATGTTGTTTTGCTCCTCTAATGACCTAGACAAGTCTACCTAAGTTTGGTTGTCTTACAGCCTTCCCTTCTCAAGATATTAATTTTTCAAGCATAGATGACGTCATCGATGACGTCACATCACGTGACCACTATATTTCACTCCTCTGGTGACCTAGACAACACTACCCAAGTTTGGTTGTTTTAGACTGTTCCCTTCACAAGATATTAATTTTTCAAGCATAGATGACGTCATCGATGACGTCACATCACGTGACCACTAGACATCACTCCTCTGGTGACCTAGACACCACTACCCAAGTTTGGTTGTTTTAGAGTCTTCCCTTCACGAGATATTAATTTTTCAAGCATAGATGACGTCATCGATGACGTCACATCACGTGACCACTATACTTCACTCCTCTGGTGACCTAGACAACACTACCCAAGTTTGGTTGTTTTAGACTGTTCCCTTCACAAGATATTAACTTTTCAAGCATAGATGACGTCATCGATGACGTCACATCTCGTGACCACTAGACATCACTCCTCTGGTGACCTAGACAACACTACCCAAGTTTGGTTGTTTTAGAGTCTTCCCTTCACGAGATATTAGTTTTTCAAGCATACATGACGTCATTGATGACGTCACATCACGTGACCACTAGATTTCACTCCTCTGGTGACCGTGGTGACCTAGACAACACTACCCTAGAGAGGGACGCCCCTATTTATGAGCCCCTGCCCAAGTTTAGTTCAATTAGAGTCTTGCCTTCCCACGAGAAATCATCATTCCGGGACTTGATGGGTTTTCTGTGGTTAAAGAGATCGCGGGCGCAGCCGTAATAAGCCGTCATCGAAGACGTCAAATCACGTGACCGTGCTACAGCACCCCCTTGTAGCATAGACAAAATATCCCAAGTATGGTTGTCTAAGCATGTTCCCTCGAGGAGAAATAATTTTTTCTTTGTATACCACAGGGTTCCCATGTGTACACGGACGGACGGACGGACGGACGGACACTATAGGTTTAATACCAGAAAAATAAAGAAAAAATCATATCTCCCGAAGGGAAGTATCTATAGAAGCCAAACTTGGACAAACATTCAAAGACCATAAGAAGAACTTTACACCAAAGTCACGTGCCCTTACGTCATCAATGACGTCACTAAGATGGACCATAATGTCCGTGACGTTCAAAATGAACTCCATGGGTTACTGTATAACGGTTTTTTTCTTATCTATGGTGCTCCGCTATTAGGCCTCATCCTGTTTGCCATTATGGTAAATGACTTACTACGCCACTGGGGTCCACGAGTTAAATACGATTTAAAGGCCTTAGAAATAGTTCCCAGGAACTGTCCATCCTTACTGGGACATATAGTCTCTGATGTACAAAGATATGCTTATGCTAACAATATGCGCTTAAATCCAGCTAAGTGCAAGGTGATGTCAGCTTTTTGCGGTATAACAGTTACATGTGCCCTCCAGTTGCTACGGGCGGCGTCATTTTAGAGCAAGTCAGGTCATTTAAATTTCTTGGCGTGTATATATCCGATGAGCTGACCTGGAGGGCACACTGTGACTACATAGTGAAAAATACTAACCGCCGCCTCTTTGCTCTGAGATCCCTCAAACGGTGTGGTGCTCCAGCATCTGACACCATCACTATCAATCTCGTACCCAGAGCCCGTCATCTTTTGGCCAGCGGCAAGATTCAGGGCTCTGGGGGAATCGATTTATGAGCATGCGTGGTAGGTCAAAAACGTAACGAACTTTCATACAACGTTCAAACCGGAAACCCAGAATCTGGGTTTTAAAAAAATCGATTCCCCCAGAGCCCTGAATCTTGCCGCTGGCCAAAAGATGACGGGCTCTGGGTACGAGATTGCATCACTACATATAAGTCATTGATTAGGCCAATACTTGAGTACGCATGCGCAGTCTTCTCCGACTTGCCACTCCCCATTCTCGTACCCAGAGCTCCCCGGCTCGTCTGCTCTCAGGGGAGGCTCTGGTGACATCCATTTGAGGACCTTTGCTGATTGGCTGGTTTTGGACGTTGGTGCATGCGCAGAAAGATCTTTCTCTCAACGGCTCTGTATCAAATCTCCCGCATGCGTCAGTGGCTGTCACCAGAGCCTCCCCCGCGAGGAGACGAGCCGGGGAGCTCTGGGTAAGAGAATGGCCACTCCCTAGTCTTGAGACCCTAAAGGATAGACGGATAGCAACATGCCAAAGATCATAGATAAGTTAGACTACAGCAATCCCGTCTACAAACTCACCAAAGGCCGTCGCCTCGACCAACACGAGGCGAGATACGTGTTAAGGCGAAGAGCAGCTCATCCTTTAAGAATAGCTAACACTAATCGTCTATGAGACTTTGTTACCAACAAATATGCGCCATTGGTCGCAAACAAAGGACTCTGAAGGACATTGATTGAATTATAATTATTGTATTTATGGAATATTTATTGACTATTTATAATTTTCTGTATTACTTATAATTATTTATTGTATGTAATGTAATGTATTATTGTCGATTGACCCATATCAAATGGGTTTTATGTTTTATGGCTTAATTAAAGTTTTAAATTTTGGCGGTTTCTTTGACCGATTTGAGAGACGGACTCACGCGCGTGATTTTGTCACACCAAAATCAGGGAGACCAGTGCAAAAAAAAAAACCCGGCTCTTTTGGGGGGTACTCATGCTGATTGGGGAACTGAGGGAAATCACGACCCCATGCCCCCATCCATATGGCCATTGCGATTTTTTTTCCTTGAGCACATTTACTTAAAAGTAAATAAGTACACCGTGAATTTTTCACGGGCATCAGCTAGTCTATATATTAATACCGTAAGAGAAATCGGGTCCGCACTCACTCCGCTTAGCCCTGAAGCTGTGCCGCCAAAAGAAGTTCACAGGCCTGAAGAGAAGGTGGAAATTTTGACAGTGGGCGTGTTTTTGTTGGAAAAGATTCACCTTGGGCTAAGTTCTCATTCAAGCGATTTCTTAAGCGAGGGACAAAGCCGCCATCGCCGCCATGTTGAATTCTCCCACAGAAACTAAAAAGAACTCAGTTCAGTTCGCGCAGCCGGAAGCACCATAGACATTCAAACCTAGATGGTTCTCTTACAGATTACATACAGGAATGTGCAGGGATAATTCTAACTCGAAAGCTTTGAGCTGAGAAACATTTTCATTCAAACCTAAACACAAACGTACACCATTTCCTTTCTTCTCAGAGCGCGCGCCAAGTCGAAATTTACATTTACATAAACCAAAGCCATAGATTAAATATTCTCTAAGTATATATGCTGACGCTGTATCACAAACCGAAGGACACAAACCAGAAGAGAAGAAGGAAAGATATTCATTGGGTGTGTTTTTTTGTTGGAAAAGATTCGCCTTGGCCTGGGCTATGTTCTAATTCGAGCGATTTTTTAAAGCGAGGGACAAAGCCGCCATGTTGAAATGTCCCACAGAAACTAAAAAAGAACTCAGTTCGCACAGCCGAAAGCACCATAGACATTCCAAACCTAAATGGTTCTATCACAGAATACTTACAGTTATGCACAGGGATAATTGCAATTCGAAAGATTTGAGCTGAGAAAAGTTTTCATTCAAGTTTGAACAAACGTACACCATGTCCGTTATGAGTTTTTTCCGTTTCTTTTACAGAAGAAGAATAGAAGCAACATCAGTTTCCCCTTGCACTCCGTGAATTTTTTCACGGGCATCAGCTAGTTAACAATAATTCGTAAATTCACCAGTTAAACCTAATTAATTTGAACAAGACACTTAAAAATTTTATTCTTCATTCAAAAATGATACTAATTGATGCCATAAAAAATAAGAAACATAGAAGAACTATGGCAAAACTAATCTAGGCTAGGTAATCTGAATCTAGTAATCGAAACAGGAAGGCATGTTAAAATTCCACCTTTCCAAATCTGAGTTATATAAATTTCTATTACTATTCAATAATGTTTATCCTTACGTTTGTAAAAAAATTAGCACATTTTGTGTATGAAGCGTTTGCGAAAAAAATGAAGTCATTTGTATCTATATTAGAATATTTTAAGGCGTTGGAAAAGGCTCCGAGGTGGAAAGCCTGTCGAGCTAACTACCACCGTGGATGTGATACATATCACTCACAGGGGTGCAAGCTGGTGTTAGTTTTTAGAAATCGATGCGAGGAGAGAAGCTGCCATTCAAGCATTCTCTTTAGCGGGAAGACGCTGTCCGCCATGTTTGTCGTTGCTTCACAAACAAAGCTAAATTTTTCGTGAATGAAAGCTTGAAATTTAAACCATTTCCGTTAACGGCAGTTATCCATCTAAGGTGAGTTAGTTTTGTTTTTACAATTGGTAGCTTAAACCCAGGCAAATGTTTTCGTGTTAGGCTCGTGTTAGGCTCTTTCTTTTGCAAAAAAGTGATCTCGCCGAGCTCCATGTCTCTTCGCATGAACGTGCCTGGGAAGCCATTACAGTGCTCGCGCCAAGAGAAAAACAAGCAAAAACTCCGAGCTGAGTTGCTTGCTTGCTGCTGAAAACTGAAGGCGTTTCTGGTTTTCAGATTATTGAAATGTTTTCAAATCAGTAAGCAATCAGTACCTAAAAACACTAGAAGGGGTGATTTCAAAAGTCGAAGCACCAGAAGGGGCGACTTCAAAAGTCAATGGACTTTGCTTGAAGTAAATCCCTGGCAGAGAAAGTGAAACATTCACTTTGAGACCCCGTCCACACTAACGCGGCTTCGTTTGAATCCGTATACTTTTTGATACGGTCAGGCCTTCCGTCCACACTAACACGCTGATCGTTTTCATCGAATCCGTATAAGTTTGAAAACGCTCTCGAAAGTGTATCAAAACGAATCCGTATACATATCGTTAGTGTGGACGGTCGAATCCGGATAAAAATGAAAACGATAACGTCAACTGTACCATTAATTTGAGACTGTCCTTGCACACGCCAACATCAAATACAAATTGATCGCTTGTTTGGAGCTAAATCTCCCGTCCACACTTACACGCTGCGAATCCGTATCAGTTTGAAAACGAATACTTTTGAAAACGCGTTAGTGTGGACAATGCCTGAAATATTATTAAATTCATTTTCTTTGTAAAAACCTTTTCTTGAAATAAAATCAAACTGCAGCCGATAAATCACTCCAGCTCGTTTTATAAATACCACATAAAATTCATACTTTCTTTCTAAAAAGCTTTCTGGAAATACATCCAAACTGCATTCTAAAAGCATATAGGCTAGTCGCCAGAGGGGGTTCACGAGCACCCCGCGGAACTAGTAACGAGACATACTTTTTTGGAACCCTTAGGATATGAAGAAACAGGTTTTAGATGTCCCACGGCCCAAAAAGTGTCCCACGGCCCTATTTTGACAGATTTTTTTTAAAAATTATATTCTTTTGTTATTTAATGAGATTCAATGAGGCAATTTTATAGACTTATCACTGTACAAAAAAAGCTCTTTAGATTCTAAAACTATACCTTTACGATCTTGGGAATACTCCCGTCACATACGCATATCGTTTTGGTATTTCCTAATAGGAATACAAAGGCTGACAGAGTCTTAAAAAATATCTATCAGTAAGGAACATGACATGTATAAAACGGGCATGTAAATTGTACATATGTGTTCAGTCTATTAATAACACTATAATAGTATAAGTGGTAAGACTGGAATGCTTTTCTGAACAGTGCTACAGTCTATAAAATTTTCTCATTGAATCTCATTAAATAACAAAAGAATATAATTAAAAAACAAAAATCTGACAAAAACGGGCCGTGGGACATCTAAAACCAGTTTCTCCATATCCTAAGGGTTCCAAAAAAGTATGTCTCGTTACTAGTTCCGGGGGATGCTCGTGAACCCCCTCTGGCGACTAGACTATTAATCATGGGTCTTTGCGCCCAAACATCACCATGTAGTTTCCCTTGGACAAAAAAAGCTGTGTGAATATTTTCAAGTGCGTGCGGAAATAGAAAAACAACAAACTGAAGTCGCTGTTTTGGGGATTACAGTAAACATCGTTAACAATCTGCTTTGCCATCCACTCGAACACCCTTCAAAGGCAGCATGAGTGAATTTATTCACAGGCAATCAACTAGTTTTAAATATTATTTTAATATTTTAAAAAGGGGCTGTGTCACGGTTGTTTCAACAAAATGTTATAAAATAAGACCAGTATCACGCATAAACATCTCAGAATCCTACATTATACTGTTATTTAGTGTTATAAAGAAAAAGGAACTGAATCTTGCATTATATAGGAATTCTTATGTATGATTTTACAGCTTTGCTATCAAATTCCCAAGTTTGAAAACTGTTCAGCCTGAACAAAAATCAAAAATGCCATTTCGTAATCCAATTCCATCCGCTCGTTAACACACGGAAATGCTCCAAATATTAGCTTATCTAGCAGTTGGAAGGTTATTGCTGTGAGCGAGCGCAGCGAGCGAACAGCGAAACTAATTCCGACGTTCAATGCATTTTTCGATAGCTGGGAGCCATTAATTTTCGGTGTGTAGTGCATTTTTCGATAGCTGGGCGCCATTTTGGATTACGCGCGCAGAGCGTTCTGGGACAGTCGCAAGATGATATGCCGTGAAGCATCCGAGATTTTTCGTCTGGCTGGGGACTGTCTGTCTGGTCAATCGATATCCAATCGATATCAACAAGGGATCGCCTCGTTATGGTGCAAGTAGCGAACATGAATCGGGACTCCTTTGGAATTTGTGTCGTCACATTTTCAAGATGGTGGTTAAAACTCTGGTTCTTCGTCCTAAAAACCGTACTCTCCAACGCCTGAGAGCAGACTTTCGTTTCTAGGTAAGTTCCTTGTTTCTTTCACTTGCAGTTTTTAACCCCCGTTATTATTTCTATACCGAAATGACCTTTTGTCCCAGAGTTTTTGCTGTGTTTCGAACGATTGTAGATTCCACGGCAACCAAAGCACATTTGGCTTTCTTTCCATAGGACTGACCCTTTTCATAATGAATGCCAAGCAAGACAAGCATATTATGCAGGAAGGTTGTGATTACAAGGTTTTTTTTTACAAGCAGAGATGTTAGCTGTCCTAGATACAGATTCCTGATACAGTCATTGTAGCAGAATTAATACTGGATTTTCTCAATTTATAATAACATGACCAACCTCTGAACATGCTCAGGCTTAAAAATAATTTTGAGATCTGTGGAAACTCCATACAATGGTTGTGACAATTGTACTAACAGTCTACTGAATTGCACTCCACATGACTGTATGAGATAAACACACGGAAGATGTCATAATACAATGGAAATAACAACCATGGCAATGTTACTACTATGAATTCGACTGTGAATAAATCCAGCAGGATAAGGCAGCGATGATTAAAATAGTGGAAACTAATGCAAAATGCCAGGGGCAAATTGCTTGGTTGTTTGGCAGTTTCAAGAAAGTTTACACAAGACTTCAGGTATGTTTTCTGTTAAAGTTTGCCTACAATAGTTCTGTTCACCTTTCGTTCACCTTTTTAAAACTGTATGTAATTTTACCTTCGATCTTGAAATAAAGTTGATGGTTGTCAAAACAGAATTAGTAATTGCACATCCTGCTTAAATTGTACTATAATGAAATTCTTGTCGAGTTGGTTGGTTCTTTGTTTGGCCTGTGTTCGGTCTTCTCTGACAATTTTTTCATCAATAATTATTATTAATAAGGAGTAATGGTACAACTATTCTCATTCAATTTGGGATTTAAATTACACTCTTGAATTTTTCAAAAAGCTCAAATTGCACTCGCCTAGCGGCTTGTTGCAAATTATTATAGGCAGTCTCCTCCACTAACTATGATGCAATTTTGAAAAACTCACCCCTGCAATACTGCAGTACGCCTTTTGAACTTAGAGATTACATGACCCAGTCACCCTTTAAATGAAAAGCTTTGCCAAATGATGCCCAGAAATAAAAAAACATGATGATTAATCCCAATTGAACTGAAAGTTGTACCATTACCTATACAAATGTTGTAGTACAAGCCTTACATTTTTTCTTTAATTTGACTTACCGGTATTGTACTTTATTATATAGACACGAGTGTTTTACTGGGAAATACGCCACTTGTAGATCTCATACGAAGCTACATCCGGGACCTGAGTGTCAATATCCTCACTACTGAGGATATCGGTCCAAACAAAAGTCTTGGAAATCAATTTGGAATATTTTTTTCTGCTTTGTCTATATAATAAAAAGAAAATTACATGGTGGCTTGAAGATATGAGTTTTATTTTCTTGTGTCAAAAATAATTTTACTCATTCGCTGTGCTCATTCGTAAAATATTCTTCTTGCCACTCAAAAATATAACTCATATCTTTACACCACCATGTAATATCCTTTATGTATGCACAGTCTTACTAACAGAACCTTATCCAACTACACACACACAAGCGGCTTACAACTGGTTTTAGGCTATGAAGTGAAATGCTGCTTTTAAAGTGAATAATAATAATAATAATAATCTTTAATAGTGAAGGTGCATACATATGGTAAACTGACCTTGCAGTCCAATAATAAAATATATAGCTTTAAAAATGAGGTTCCAGTTTAAGAGCAGGGATACGGAGCATGTCCAAAAGTTGGGGGGTTGTCTAACTCCCCCCACTTTTAAATCTGGGGGGTTCTGCCCCCCGGCCCCACTTGTCTGCCACCTATACCTGCCACCTATGAAGAGGAATAAGTTATGAATTATAAATTCATAACTCAACAGAATAAAGTCAAGCATTTTCAGTCTCTGACCATAATATAGGCACCCATCAAAGTTTAAACAACATTCAGAATAAATGGCAAGGTAACAGATTGGAAAGCAAAGAGTACTTGCATCTTGAATACAAATTGTTAACTGAGTGACAAATGAAGTAAAAAAAATGTGAGGGGTTCGCTTCTTTTATTTGAAGAAATAGGGTTATAGAAGTTATGCATGATTTCTACAAATTTAAAACAAAATATTTTCTTGATTACTATTTCTGGACAATAAAAATGATTTCAGTTACAGCTGAAAACACTGTTTAAAGGTCTTACCAGCTCACAGCATTTCACTTTCTATTAGAAACTTCTAGTTTAACAAACCTAGATGATTATTTTGCTTATTTCTTTTGAATTTCACTACATTTGAGCTACCAAAATTAGCATTGAATTGGGTCCACATTATGGTTACCATATGTCAACAAATTTTGACAGCGGGCTTTAAGGAGGCTGCCTACAGTTTTTCTCGAACTTGGTCTCTCAACTTTGGACGACCACAATTCTGAAATATACTTACCTACGGATTTGAAATTTTGACCATTTGCTGTGGAAAGATCAAAGTTCAAGATGATGCACGATATATCGTCGTCAGAGTTTTCATAGCAGCGAAACAGGGGGGTCACTGTTTTTAATTAGCAAAGTTTCCACGTGAAAATCGATCTAAACTTTTAAAATGACACTCAAAGCGCTAATCCTTAGATTTTAGAGAACATTCACCAAGCCGATTTCAAGATATTCCAGGCGACTTTTTTTGCCTTTGAAAATTCAAAATGTTACACTTGCTTTCTAATTGCTGCCGAGCGAGCGAGCCTGTAGCGAGCGAGCAAGGCAGCTCTATAATTCACAACATTAAGGTGGCCCGCGCCTGTTTCACAGGAAAAATATACTTACATTTAATCGCCGGCTTTTTTCAGTAAAAGCGCTCCGATTGCTAATATTTTTGGCTGCTAGAATAATGGATTACTAGAGATTATACTGCAGGGAAATTATAATAGAAAAGTTACACCGATTACACAAAATAATCAATTTCCTGAAGGTAGACATATAGCAACAAATGTTTTCCTTAACAGAAAGACGAGAGAAATTTTCTTTTTAGTAGGTTCAATAAAGTACTTAGTATTCTAGTTTGTATTTGTAGTTGTATATTACAATTGACCTCATGGAAATTGTTTGATGAGGTCGACTAAAATTGTTTAGCTTATACGCCTCAAGATACTTTAAGACTCGAGTAGCACGACGGCAACTGAATTGCGAGCCTAATCTTACCTGTAATGACAAACATTTGTATCCATGGAAACTTCAGTGAAAGAACCAAGAAGATAGGACGGACGCTCTCAGAGCTGACTCTAGTATAATTTTGCGATTTATCCTGTGTGTAAAGTTCATAAACAAAGAATTGAACAAATTGGTCATACATAAAACTTCTAACCGATTTTTTACCGTCTTTTTCAAATAATGAAGAAGAACAATGAATGTTTAAGCGACTTACCAAGTGGCAGCAAACGAGAAACAATTGGTTCGGAGAAATTAGAAACCAAATATCGCTGAAGCAGACTCACTGCAAATCGGTCTCATTGCAAACCCACAATGCATGACATTTGCATTAGAATTTAAGGCACTTTCATAAGTAATAGGCGCTGCACTCCTCAGTTGTGTCTCCTGCTTGGCCTCGTTTCCGGCATGCTTGCCGTCCATGAACAGAAGAAAATTAAGAAGAAAATCCTCACCAAAACCGATTTCGGAGGATTTCTACATGTCACTTTTTGCTCTAAGACAATTTTCAGTGTGCTCATGTCTTAGCTCTTCTGTGTAAGATTGGCGATGGAAGACGAACAAATCCGGCTGAAATTCGATATCGATAGGAAGGAGGCTTTATAGAGTGTTTAGCTGCAACGAAGTTCTTCAGTGTGTAAGATCTTAGATGTTTTCTTTTGAATCCACATCATGCACAAAATCAACCGGGACATTTTTTTAAGAGTGCGCCTGTGTTCTTGAGGTAGCTAGCTAACTGCATTCTAGCGATAGGGGGCATTATGGGTTTTGTTTAAATTCCTGAGGACATTAATTTTGTATACCAAAATATGTGTTTATGAAATTGGTATTTTGAATTATACTCTGGGAAGATCTGTAGGTTTTCTGTTTATTGCCACATTATCGATATTTGTTCGATTACTGGTAGTCGCTAACTATCTATTACTCATGCTTTACATCGTGCAGCCGAAGTATGGGCACATCGCTGTTACAGCAACCATTTTATTCACGCTATTATTCCCTCTTCTTACAGGTATGCTAGCATTATTGAGTTCTAGATTGATTGATTTCTTTGCCTCCCTGTTTCCTGAACAAGCCCTTTTTCCTTTCTAAGTCCTAGATTTTATTTTATTTTCGTTTTATTAATTATATCAATTAGGCTAGAAATTAGATTAACTCAAACAGAATAAATGAGAGTTGAAGTGGATATGATAAACTTATTACCTTAAAGCGCTCGAAAAATGTAGAAAACGGAAGCGTGTTGTTAAAAATATTATAGTATTACATCGTAATATTTTAATATTCACTTTTTTTTAAAGTTTGGTCAGGCTTGCATCGCTGCATAGCACTTGAAATAATTTCCAATAGCAATATATAAAACATTTTAATTTATTGCGTGCGATTTTTCGATGGTTTGACGTCCTGCAAATATAAGGGGTTGCTAGTGGTCGTTGGGAAAATGCAGAATCTTTCGAAATTAATCTTAGGGATTCTCGAAATCTCGGATTGTTTTAGAGATGTCGCTCAATCTTGTTTTCCGACAAATTAACGCAAATTACAGAAAATGTATTAGGACAATCTTTTATTTTTAGCGGAGCTCCCGCGGGCGCCGAAGGCGCCCGCGTAGCGGAGCCCCATAGCTACATGCAGGAGGAAAGGAAACAACACAAAAGTGTATATGCATCGACCTGTTTTGTGATGGACTTCCGGTTTATTTACTTCCGTCCGTGGTTCCGTCGTCGCACAGGCAACCCATGACCAGTTTTACAGCGGAAGTAAAAAGGTTTATATCTTGGGAAGGGATGAAACTCAGACAACCAAACTTGGGTGAAGTTGTCTAAGTGGCAAGGGGGTGTAATGGCATAGTCACGTGGTATGACGTCATCGATGACGTCATCAAAAGAGAAAAGGTTTATATCTTTGGAAGGGATGAACCTCAGACAACCAAACTTGGGTGAAGTTGTTTAAGTGGCAAGGGGGGTACGATGGCGTGATCACGTGGTATGACGTCATCGATGACGTCATCACACGAGAAGATGCTTATATCTTTGGAAGGGATGAACCTCAGACAACCAATCTTGGGTGAAGTAAGGGGGGTACGATGGCATGATCATGTGGTATGACGTCATCGATGACGTCATAAAACCAGAAAATGTATAAATCTTGGAAACGGATGAACCTCGCACATAACCAAACTTTGGTGAAATTATCTAAGTGGCAAGGATGATGGTAGTGTTTGGTCACGTGGTATGATGATGACAGGCATGTACAATGGCTGCCTTTTGTCTCATTAACACAGAAAAATATGTAACCGGGAGCTCCGCTTTTAGCCAGTGGCTAAGTATATATATTAAGCCTTCTGATTGCGTTGCCTCCGAAAATCTCGCATTTACCATTCGACACCGATAATATTCATTTGATCTGTATATTCTATATCCTACAGATTCTATAACCGTGACTTCAATAAAGCCTTCAAGCATAGCCCAGATAGTTCAGGGAACGCTAAACTTCAATGTCAGTTGGTACTGGAATCTAACTAGTGAATCTAAAGCAGGTCCATCAGCATTAGTTTATCACGAATCTACACCTATCGCGTACTTATACAAGAATTCACCGAACACGAAAATTATCGTTCAGGGTTACCATGAACGGTTTGACTTATCTACGGATACCTTTAACCCAGTGACTCTGATTATTAAGAAAGTGCAGACAGTTGATGGGGGAGAATATTCTCTGCTAATTATGGACACATCAGGGGCAGCAACACGTGGCTCTTCCAAGTTCATACTGGATGTTTTAGGTAAGGAAGGCCAACGCAAATGGCGGGGTTTTAGGATGAGAAAATTAAATAAGGTCTCGTCCGTTTCCCCTTTAATAACCCTGTTCTAGGTACAGCCATACAATCCCCTCACTTTTCGTAAGAGAAGGGAGTTGTTGTCTACCGGTAAAATGGATTGGAGACACTCATTTTGTAAAACAGCCCTCATCTCTTGGATATTACCTACGATGATTTTGGTATCTCGATTTCTCTTTTTCTGTGTCTCCTTTTATGAGTTGATGTGGCTCCAATTATACGAGGATATTTTCAAACCTTATTTCGTAGCATACATGTATATACTAAAAGAGAAGAGTCTTTTTTACCGCCCTGCGATCACACGTTGGCGTTTTTGCTTATTTTGAAAGCGCCTAATAAAATATATAAAATCTCAGAACTGAAATACGGTAATTATAAGTACGTAATTATAAGGCGCCTGAGAAGGTAAAGCTTTCCTGGGGAATTTCCCTGGCATGTAATGTTCGAGGAACAAACTTAATACTGCTCGCACTCGTCACCAAGCAAACCTTTTCATTTAATATGAAGTCAAGAACTTTAAAACTCAGGTGTACACTTTCACAAAAGCCTTCCTGACCTTCCTCGTTGCGCGGTTTTGGTGTGTATCCTATTAGAGTTTGACTTAGGGCAAGTCTACCTCAGGTGTGAATTTGGTACAAATGTTACTACCGTAGATATTATTAGAGGCAAACAACACATTGTCAGTTGTAATGTAGCCTGCTAGCCGGCTCTCCTTTTGGGTTTTCGGGGAAATGTTTATTTTCGGGGCTCAGGATACCTGTGGCGCAAAATCGAGAGAAAGCGGGGGGAGGGGAGGGGAAGAAAAAGCGAGAGGAGAGGCTCTCCTCTCGCTTTTTCTTCCCCTCCCCCTCCCCCCGCTTTCTCTCGATTTTGCGCCACAGGTATCCTGAGCCCCGAAAATAAACATTTCCCCGAAAACCCAAAAGGAGAGCCGGCTAGCAGGCTAGTTGTAATGTTTCACAGGAGTTGCAAATGGAGGAGATAAATTTTGAAACATGTTATGTTGAACATGTTTGAGTCCTAATGTGAACAATGTATAATATTATCAGGCCAACCAAGCTTGAGAGAAACACCAACGGTTGCAGCAGCTGTTAAAAGAATAATTAGCAAAATACTTGGTTAATTATCTTCGCTATTTGAGCGGTGCTCTTTGATATGATTTTCACACCAGGGGGAAATCATTTAGATGCTTTGAACATTATGAATGGTTTGTAAGAGCTTTAAACGCAAAGAAGTTGTCAGAGCAACCATTTTACAAATCTGTATTGCAATTAATTTGTCAGCACTGTTGTGCGCCACCGACACTTAGTCTCAATTTAAGTTTTGAAAAATAAAATAAAGTTCTTCACTGAGAAAGAAACTGCTGACTTATAATCGAAAGAGAAATATTTTCATGCGTTGCAAGTGGTGTTGACAGTATGCAAGGCTACTTAATCGATCTGCCCATTTTTTAAAATCATCTATTAAAACTACAATATACCCTATGTCAATGTGGAGTAAAAAAACTGGCGTGCCATCTTGGTACTTGGGAATGCTTAAGAGCCGTGCAATCAACGCTGATCTATGATTCCAGTGCCGTACTCTGTAATCATGTATTATTCAACGTAACAAATTAATCTTTAAATCAGTCCCTGCAGGAATATACAGCTCCAGCTCGTCCTTCTCCACAGAAAGGGGCACTAACATCACCCTCCAATGTACTCCTACCGGGAACCCTGTGCCGGCAGTGAACTGGATAAAAGAAGGGGCAGGCCTTGGTAATGGCAATATCTATTTCATGACAAACGTCGGTAGATATCATGCGGGGTGTTACGTGTGCATGACCGATAATGGAGTTGGACCTGGTGCGAATGCAACTATCTGTTTAGACGTGAAATGTAAGTATCAGTAAGCTACGTCGATAATGCCGAGGCATGGAAAACGACAACAACAACCGATTTGTTTCATTCTTAGAAGTCTAACTATATTTGCCAATAACCTCGGCATAGACTATATTCGGTTCTTGAATGTATATTTTGAAAATACGTTAAAGTCAAATACGTTAAAGTCAAAGTGTTTGTACCAACTGTTTCGGCCGTATCACATGCACGGCTTGCGCGCGTCCTATATCTGTCACGGGCCTTTCGGAATGATAAGGCCCTGTCCACACTAATGCGTTATCAAAAGGGTTCGTTACGGATTCGATGAAAACGATCAGCGTGATAGTGTGGACGGGAATTTTAGCTCCAATTAAACGAGCAATCAGTTTTTATTTGATGTTGGCGCGTGCAAGGACAGTCTCAAATTAAGTGGTACAGTTGACGTCATCTTTTTCATTTTTATCCGGATTCGACCGTCCACACTATAAAACGATATGTATTCGTTTTCGGATTCGTTTTTATCCACTTTCGAGCGCATTTTCAAGCTTATACAGCTTCCATGAAAACGATCAGCGTGTTAGTGTGGACGGAAGGCCTAAACGTATCAAAACGTATACGGATTCAAACGAAAACGCGTTAGGGTGTTTCTTTGAGGTAACAATGCTACTATTTGACTCCTTATTTAATCTTTTCCTTCAAGATAAACCTGAACCTCCAGCAACATTGTCCACAAATAGGACCACAGTCTGCAGCGGCGACAATGTGAAGTTAAACTGTACCGCGGGACCAGCCAACCCTGCAGTCACGGGTTATTGTTTCTACCGAGGAGACACCTTAATAATGAACAGCACGAGTAATGTATATGTAACGGCACCCCCAAACGGCTATAACGTGTATACTTGTGTACCACGAAATAGTCTGGGCGGAGGAGCGAATGCAAGTTTACAAGTATTGGCGAAAGGTATGCCATGAGTTGACGTCATCTAGCTAATAACACGACACGCTCGATTCTGACAAAGCAATATTATCCAACAAAATCAGGACGATACGATTCCTTTATCGATACCGTCTCAAGCGAAATAATCTGAAAAGCGCGAAAAGATCTGACAATCGCAGTTTATAGACAGGCTTTGCAATTTCTGAATGCATCTTCTTCGCAAAAACGTTTTCCAAATGTTCCTGGATATGAATATGAACGGAGCGAAAGTTAAAAGTGTTCACCACTTACTTCTTTTACACATTTTCAGACCGTCCGTCGATTGCGAATTTTACAGCTTCTCAAACTGTCACGGAAGGAGGGAATGTGACTATTGCTTGTAACGCTAGCGGAGCGGCCTCTGTCAACGTAAGCATAACAGACGCTGCAGGAAATGAAATCGCCACGTCCGGTCACCACATATTCAGTCCGATAACAAGACTCGATGGCGGAACCTACACATGCACTGTTCACAATTGGGACGGGTGTCCTGCTGCCAGAGAGACAACAACAATTACTGTTAACTGTAAGTTATCTGAAACATGATAGATAGATAGATCAAATTTAGGGGTGGCGGATGGTTGCTCGGAAAATGCAGAACCTCGCGAAATTCTAAGTGTTCTCGAAGGGATCTCAAAATCTTGGATTTTTCGAGAGCTGTCTCATTTTCTGAAAAATTGACGCAAAATACAGACTTATTCTCCCGTGAGAATCGAATCTTGCGAACCAAATAGATTTTTCTTCGCCATTTTCTAAGAATGTTTCCCAGGACGGTGCCACAAACTTTGGTCAGCTTAAATCATGAAAACATCTTGTTCAGGAGAAAATACATTTCAGAACAGATGTTGTATGAACACATTTCGTTGGCTGCTTCTGCTCATACCGCCTAATTAACCTTTTAAAAATTCTGAATTGACAATGCTTTCTTCTTAGAAGACAAACATGTTATTTCTAAGAAGATTTATCAATCATTTTCCCTTCCATGTTCTTACTGTTCTAGACAAACCAGTCTCAAACAACCTTTTTTTGAGGCGGTAAACTCGTAAAAATTGCATTTTATTCTTGTAAACTGTTTTCTAGACAAACCTGGGTCCACTTCTTTGATGTCTAATGTGACTACCGCGTGTAAGAATAGTGTAGCCTTGTTGACATGTAACACAGTGGCAAAACCAGCGGCACACGAGTATAACATCTACAAGGACGGAGATCACGCGGCAACAAGCAGGACTCCAACATATCACATGACCCTGTCTACAGCTGGTAGAGTGGTGTACACATGTGTACCTGTTAACATTGTAGGGACTGGCGATAACGCTACTGTCATTATTAACGTGAAAGGTAGGCAATCAAAGCTTGAATTGCAGTCCATATCTCAGTCCAACGTCTACGTTATTTGTTCAGTCACCTTTCTTTGCCTATAAATTTTACGATCTCCATGTGTATAGAATACGATACCTTTTCCTGAATGAGTTTGTATAGCTAGACGCAACACTTCATGTTATGTAGTACCTATGAGTTGTCCCATGTAAAGGGGTCCACAGAAGTTTTGGATCCTGGATCCCGACTCGTGGATCACCCATGGATCCCGGATCCCATGCTCTGGATCGCGAATCCCATACTCTGGATCCCGGATCCCATACTCTGGATCCCGGATCCTGAAATTTAGCTGGATCCCGGATCCCTTTGCATGGGCCGATATGAGTGGGTTGGGAAAGAGGCTGTGTCTACGAATACTGTGTTAGGACGATAAAAAATGCAGTTGCATAAATGCGTGTTGATGCATGAACTATATGCATTACACAATGATAACAGTCATCATTTAGAGTAGTTTGGAAGTAAATAAATAAATAAATAATCAGTTTATTTTGCCCTTTGGTAGTTAAGCACTAAATTACAGGGAGGTCAGATTTTACAGACAGAAAATATGGAAAAAACATTACAACTAATACACTTAAACATATCTATACGTAACAAAGTTACCGAGTCTGTCCGTTCTTGCCAAACAGGGATCTAGGCGCGATGCGCCTGACCTGAGGCCGTAGCCGTGAGCGACCCTCGAGGGCTGCGGCAAAAGATGCGCAAGGAAACCGGATTCCTTGATGTTGGAAATAAATTTCCTACACGCCACGTCGCGCCGCGATGACAGCGAAGGTATGCCACAGCCCTCGAGCGCCGACTCATAAGACACAAATGGGAAAATAATGCGGAGTGCCGATCTTTGCACGCTCTCCACCAAGTGGTCTAAACCGATAGGGAGCCCGGCCCACACCGGAGATGCATATTCTAGAATAGGTCGCACCAAGCTACAATAAACTTGAACTAGATCAGATGGAGGGACGCCTGATTTTTTTAAGACGCGAAGAGCATAGAGGCGTTTGCGTGCTTTTTTCACAATATAGTCGCAGTGTGTTGACCACGAGCATCTTGTACGATGCTACCTGCTCGATCGTACGGCCTGACATTTGTAACGGGGGTGGAGTCGAGGGTTTGTACTGAAGAAAATCTATGCGAAGTTCTTTGCATTTGGTAGCGTTTAACCTCATACCATGACTAGTAGCATAAGTACAAATATCCCTCGCCACATGCGGTAGTAGGCTGGGCGAACATCGTGGGACTATCTCTAACACGGACAGATCGTCCACATACTTCACTCTAGTTTGCCAGTCATTGACCAGATTGTTCACAAGAACTGCAAACAATAAGGGGGCTAATCTTGTCCCTTGGGGGATGCCACCCCTTGGAACGACACTACTAGAAATGGTGTTACCGATTTTGACTTTGTGATCTACCAGTAAGGAATGCCCCAATCCATCTTATCAAGGTTTCATGCACCCCTAAATCACGGAGCTCAGAAACCAACATAGAGTGATCAACCAGATCGAAACCTTTACTGAAATCAGTAAACAGGAGACGCACGAAGCACTGGCCGCCGTCTAGCTCTTCTAAGATGGAGTGAAGCAAATAAGCGAGCGCATGCGTGGTTGTTCTGCCTGGCAGAGCAAACTGTTTAAGGTCGATCTTGTTGATGACTTGCTTATATAATGGATCTAGAGTAAAGCCTTCAAATATTTTTGCTAACTGAGCAGTCAAAGAGACAGGCCTCAAATCATTCTCAATAAGCTTAGGTGGTGAAACTTTAGGAAGGGGCGAAACAATAGACTCTTTGATCTGGTACGGGATGAAACCTTGCCTGAGAGAGGCATTATATATATCGGCAACTATTGGAGCAAGTTCACAGGCAAACTCTTTCCAAATCTTGTTAGGAATCTCTGAAGGCCCAGGTGATTTATTGTTCTTGATTTGGCGCAGGGCTTTATAGCAAGATGGAACATCAACGAGGAGCTCACTCGGTACATCAAGGCAGGGGTCAAGTTCTGCAACCGGTGGGTCCAGGGGGGTAAAGTGGGCAGTAAGATCAGACAGAAAGGAGTTAAACTTCTCCCCTAGAGCAGCTGGAGTTTCCTCATCTAGTAGCTGTGCAACCCAGTCTGTTCGAGCTCTTTGACCAGTAAGACCCTTTACTTCACGCCACCAGCGACTGATGTTGCTTTCTTTGAGTGAGGCCACCTTGCTGTCATAGAACTTTTGTTTACATTTAACTCTTTCCCATACACAGCAAGGGCTCTTTGCCGTTTGAGTATCAGCGATTTTAGCTTCTGAGTAATCCAAGGTTTATCTGAGGAGCAGCATTTAGTCCGTTGTAAGGGGAAATGGTAGTTGACTGCCTCTGTCAAAGTTGAGCTAAACAAATCATATTTCTCTTGGACGTGTGTAAGGTTGAAAGCAGTAGACCAATCGTATTGTGAAATCCACCGACCAAAATCCAAAACCCTGCTGGGCCTCAGGTCCCTTTTAAATATAAATTTAACAGAAGGGACTTGGTTAGGGGGAGTGGCCTTGGGCCCGATCAACACAGAATAATGGTCACTTTTTCCAAGCTTGGGCAGCTGGATTGGTGTATCAAACAACTTTGGCCTATTAGACAGGCACCATTCAAGTGTCCCAGTGTCCCTTGTTAAGATCTTGATTAACTGTGAAAGACCGGTTTGATTCTTGGTTTGTTGTTCTGTAATCGTTGTGCTGGTAGGATTAAAATCCCCAAGCACCACAGGTAGCCCATCAGGATGTTGTAACAGGAACGAGTCAACATTATTACGGATCTGCTCTAGTAATGCTAAATTCTCCTCAGCACCATTTTTGGGAGGATGAGAAACAACACCCAGTAGAATACACGAGACAGCGCGTGGGAGGCGAAATGGCCGTATTTCTAGCCACATTGATTCAATTCCAGGTGACTCATGTGACAGCAGTCTCTTGCAAGGAATGTGTGAGTCGACATAAACACAAATCCCTCCACAACCATCAGATCGGTCACGTCTGTATAAGCAGTAACCACTGAGAGATATAGCCAAGTCACAGATAGCAGGATTTAGCCACGTCTCGACCACAGACACAATGCCAGGGAGGTTTACATCAACGACAGCTTGCAGCTCGTCAACTTTCGGGCGAAGTGACCGAACATTTGTCAATAACATGCTTGGGAACCACGACAAATGAAGCTTAGCTGGTTGACTCGAAGCTTGATGAATTATAGATGAACATTCAACTGTGTCTGTCGAGTCGGTAGAGACAGGTGAAGATGGTGGGTCTTCGTCGATCGTTCTGAGACGATCCAGTCTGTGTCCACCCCTTTTTGATCGAAAGGGTTTCCGTATCCCGAGCTCGCCAAGTTCTTTCCATAGCTCGTCTGAAAGGCGTTCTTTAGGTTGCCATTTACCGATAGACTTGAGATACGAGGAGCTGTATTGCAGCCTAGGTGGTGTTGAAACTTGCGAGGTTTCAAAATGGCCGTCGCGATTCACCCTAGAAAGTTGGGCACATTGGAATCCAGCGATCCGCCAGGGGACTACAAACTCGAGAATACTGCACAGCGCGCGAGTGCCCCTTTATTACCATAGCATTTTACCACGGAAGCGTGAAGGCAACATGTACAAATAAACCTTACCGATCAAGCATCATATTTTTAAGGCTTGGGACAAACCAGTTCAGCATTTGATTTAACATCATCGAACATTGTTGCGCCATGTCGAAAGATGTTTAACACCCCTTCCAACATTGCTAAACATTGTTGAAGGGCCATGAATGTGGCTCACTGCACGTTCACATCTCAGTTCAACAATGTTGAACTGTTCTGACACCTCCGTTCAACATGGAGAGTTTAGAAAACATTGAATGAGCTGAATCAAATGCTGAATTTGCTTGGCCCCTGCTTAACATTTAGAAACTTAGGGGAATAAATCATTTTGTGCATCGCTCGCACTAGGAGGATTAGAACAAGTTCTTCCATACAAGTTGTATGCCAAAGATGAAAGTCATTGCTCGAGAAGTACCAAGATAAGTAAGGCTGGCGTTTAATGTAATGATATATTCTCCATTTTTATTCAGATCCGGAGGTCGTTTCCATCTCTCCAGTCCAGACTGTCGTCGAACATGCTGAAGTAGAATTGATGTGTAACATAACCGGTTCTCCACCCTTTTATGTTACAATTGAAAAGATCGGAACTGGTGTTATAACCCGTGGTAACAGCTATACATTTAGCTCTATATCAAGATCACACGAGGGATTGTACAAGTGTACAGCTTCAAGTCAGCACGGGTGTCCTTCACACAGCCTAACAACTAAAATAACAGTTCATTGTAAGTGATATTTTGGTATTGCTATACGCGCATTTTGCAGGGCCAATGGAGCCAAACAGCTAATGCTCTAGTGCTATAGATGCTTAAAACATTATTTGACGATGTGTTTCGTTTCCATTTTATTATTGGAAGTATCTGTTTTTTAATAATAGTTTATTGAGGAGGCCCACACAGGGAGAGAGATCTAATCATACTACAGTATACTTTAACTAACTGGCAAACACTAAGGCCACTCTTCTTAAGTGCACGCAGCGAGAACAGCCCCTTGTTGCCTTGTTTAACGATATGCTTGACATGAGTATTCCATGTTAGGTCGTTTGAGTTATATACACCTTGGAGCTTGTACCTTTTAATCATCTAAATGACAGCGTCTTCAACTAGGAGAGGACCAGGGGGAAATGGACAATATTGCATAAAGCTAAAAAAAAAAATTTCTATTTAATAAATTTTCATCTCTGCTATTTTGTACAACGACCTCGACTATCGATCCGAAAATTTGCAAAGTGGCATAAGTAACTATTATTATTATCAGACTTATATATGTTTTTCTAGTAAGATTTATCTTTTCTCTTTTCGTGCTCCATTCTTGACAAAATAGTGTCAGCAACCTTCGCCACTTATATACTGTTCTTCCCATTCCTAATGATCCAGCATGGCATAACCATCGCGTCATACGATGGTCATCATCGAAGATCAATGGCCAAAATATTTTGGGGAAATTTGGAAGACATTGCATTACGTTCTTTTAAATGTTTTCTAGACAAACCAGGGTCCACTTCTTTGACGTCTAATGTGACTACCGCGTGCAAGAATAGTGTAGCCATGTTGATATGTAACACAGTGGCAAAACCAGCGGCACACGAGTACAACATCTACAAGGACGGAGATCACGTGGCAACAAGCAGGACTCCTACATATCACTTGACCCTCTCTACAGCTGGTAGAGTGGTGTACACATGTGTACCTGTTAACATTGTAGGGACTGGCGATAACGCTTCTGTCAATATTATTGTGAAAGGTATGTGAATGTATAGGGAAGGACTCTTCAGATTTCATGAGATGTGCAGCCCGTTAGCCGAATTACGCTGGACTTCACGGAGCCAATGGCTGCCAAGTATTGATCTACAATGCACTTATCCAGCCCCACTTAATGGGGCAGTGTCACGACTTTAGGGCTAATTTGGGTAAGGTTTGTTAAATAACCTCCCAACTGCTTGATAAACACAAATTTGGAGCATTTTGGGTGTCATCAAGCGGATGGAATTGGATCACGAAATGGCATTTCTGATTTCTGTTCAGGCTGAACAGTTTTCAAACTTGGGAATTTTGATAGCAAAAGCTGTAAAATCATACGTAAGAATGCCTGTATGTGGGATACTCTTGGGAAACGTTACGCCAAACGACTTCAAGTTCTGCAAAACAGAGCTGCTTGTGTAATTTTGAAGAGGAGTAATGACTTCCCCATGTTGATGCTCTGCAAACCCTTGGGTGGGACACCCTTGAAATTCAAAGAACTGAATTCAAAACAATATCTTAAGTGGTCAAGCCCCAGGCAGTTTCAGTACAATGATAAAGTGACAACTGTTGATCTGGTCGTGGGGTTCCACATCCTCATTGCAGTTACCCTTACCTAAAACGAAGTACATGAAAAAACGTTTTTCATATAGTGGTAAAATATAGGTAAAGGTATAATATTCACTCACAGATACCTTTTAAGTCATTGTAACTTCTTTGCAGCTCATGCTTACATGTACAATACTCCTATATATTTTTTTTCTGTAAATGTTCGCGCCCCCAGTGTAAACCAGCAAAGTTGTCACAGGGATAGCGTCTTTAAATAAAGATCTACTTACTAAGAGATTGTAAACACAGTCACTGAGGATGGTCACGCCTGCATCTTAGTGTTTCTCGTACCTCTGGTTCAGGTTAATATATCGTCGTTCTTTTATTCAGAACCACCGGTAATCGTTGGGATATCACGCTTCCAAAGTGTCATCGAACTATCCCGTGTAACTCTCACATGCACCGCGACAGGATCAGCCCCTCTAGATGTTACTATCCAAAAGTCAGGTGGTGCCGTTATAGCTAATTCTGACAGCTACACGTTCAGTGCTATATCCAAAGCACACGAGGGAATATACAAGTGTACAGTCACAAACGGAGAGGAGTGCCCTTCGCACAGCCTATCTACTCACATAAGTGTCAATTGTAAGTCGATGTTTCCTATTTTGACCTCTAGACTTTCGTTACTTATTTATTTTTTAACACCATTTCTGCAAGATTTGCGTATAAATCGTAAAACAACTACAATTGTTAGCAACTGTCGTTAGGATTCGTTAATAATTGTTATTGAAAAAGACCTGGTGCCACTTTAAGCGCGTTGTATGAATATTGCTCGACTGTGTAATGACGAGGACTTAAAGACAACTGTAGTGTAGACACAATCCATAACTTGTATACTCTAAACGAGGATGTTTTAATAATTAAAACTCACCCCACCTCGATTAGCTACGCTATTTGTGGGGTGAGTTATTTCATGGAATATTTCTAAGAAGTAAATAAAATTGAATTGAATTGAATTGAATGTTTTGGTAAATACAACCAACTAGGAGCTTTTATTGTGAGAAAAATACAACTGGTCAGAACGCAGGCTGAAAATTACATTAAGGATGCTACTCCGGATTATTTAAAATTTCAGGTGCTTCAAACAACGTTTCAGTTTTGCCGAGGAATCTCATCCTGGACGAAGGATCCAGTGGAATGCTAACGTGCAACGTTTTGTGGACCCATTCGAACCTTCAATCATCAGATAAGATAATATGGCGAAAGGCTGGCAACATCTCGATCATCTCTTCTGGAACGTATCTCAGCTTTGATTCGATAAACCAAGAAGACGAGGGGCGCTACAGTTGCGCGGTCAAGGGAGTTTCTAGTCTCTGTGGTCCAATGGCTGCTACTGCTAATGTTACGGTAAACTGTAAGTGGCAGTATTTAATATATATTTTATATTAAAATGTGTCGATTTGAGTAAGGGTCAACTTACATTGATCTGGGGGAAAAAGAGGACAAAAGAACTCAGCCCGCTTAGCCGGGCCAGCCCGGCTCATAAGGGATCCCCGATCGAGAAACGCTTTATGCATCCAGAGATCGAAAACTAGATCCCAAGCACTCTATAGGATGTAGTTTAGGGTAGAAGGAATGATGAAACTAGACAACAAGATTGCGGCGGCCAAATCGGCATTTTTCGAAGTAATCGTTGCAAATTCTCTCGATTCTCTCCACGTGCTTAACTATATTGCTCGTTTCCTCCCCTCTGCTAAGCGCGTAGTTGAACGCCAACTCATTATTATTATAGGTATGGTGGCTTGCTTGAACAATCATTGTGTTTTATTGTCCAATCCATTGGCTACCGATGCCAAAATATCTATTTTTGTAAGAACTCTTAGGCCTAGTACATACTGTAGTACGAAGATCGCAAATCAAAAACGCGCCATATAAATTTAATTTTCTTCATAACTTCTTACAACTCAAGCTTCGATACCAGCTTCTATCATCTTTATACAGATTCAGCAACACAACGACATAGCGTCATAGCGTCACAGCGGTTCTAAAATAAATATACGAATGACAACATTACTTTTAAAGAAAATACTAACACTTAGGAAATGAAAATACAAACCTTGACATTTGCGGCCTCTCTAGTCGACGATCAAAAAACTAAACTGTCTTTTACAAATTTGCATAATCGAAAATAAAACGGAAAAACGTCACTCAAATCAACAGTCTTAAAACAATAGTTTTACTGCTTGTCCGTGACTATTCTTCGTAACGCAAGGGACATTATTCACTGTAGTAACACATACGCCGCTCTTATCATGAGTCGTACCAAACTGTTACCATGAAATACTCGAAACTCGCGGCGTTAAAATCGATTCTACATTCCCGGTTTGATTAGAATAGTTTAAGCTACAAGCAGACGAGAGATGGACAAAAAATATTGTTTTACTTGAGATTTTGCATTAGGATCGGCTCATGATAAGAGCGGCGTATGTACTAGGCCTTAGACATAGTTTTGGCAATGGAACGAAGATAAACCTGAAACTGAGATTTTTTCATTTAGATCTCTTCTTTCGTCAAGATAACACAACGAATCCCTGCAACACTGAGTTCACAGTAGTTTCCAAGCCACGTCTTCAAACAGTGTCCTGTCACCTGCTGCCAAACCAAACCACAGTAGGATTGTCAGTGAAAGAGACCAGCGGACCAAGGTCCGTGCATGATGTCATCCTACCGAATCCTTGTCAATCAACACAGGTCGTTTCCTGTCGAGCAAGTAATGGCCAGGCCACACGGGAGTATACATTTGCGGTATTTGGAAATGGTGGGTAATGCAGATGAAGTTTTTTTATTCAATCCATGCAAGTTTGTGGAGCAATAAAAGAATGGTGAAATGTCGGTAAAATCATTTACCGGTTCCCAGGAGGGGTTCTTTCAGATTAAAGTGCATGATAGGAATGTTTTGCGGAAATGAGCAGAAACGGCGCGAATGCCGTAACGCTAGGCCAACCGTTAGTTCTTCATGCAGAGCGAGATGTTCAGTAGCAGGCCTTCCGATAAATAAACGCACCCGCGTCAAACCGTCTGGAATTTAAGCGGTAAAAAATAAGCCAATCAAGCATTCCTTGCACAGACACATCGAAAATTGAAAGTATATACACCTGTTTCAATTAACGTTACTCTGCAAAACGTAAAACCATGAACCATGCTTCATAAGTCGTAATGGTAATTCCTGCCTAAAACGAAGCGGTTCACGTCAAATTGTGTCTCAAAGTAGTAAACAAAGTGCCATTTGGTGGTTTTAGTTTAGTTTGGTTTGCCAAACTCTAGGAAAAACAAGAAATAGCGTCTTCATTATCATGGTTCTACGTTTTGCAGGGCTACGTTAATTGAAATAGGTGTATACGAACATTGCCAGCCTCCTTTCCAGCCTCAAATGCATATTTGGTTTTGAAGAACTCATCCTTCGTGACAAATACTACTAGGGTGCCACGGCAGATTGAATGAGGCATGCGGCAGGGGAGGGGGGCAGGGGGACACCCTCGTGTGGGCCCGAAAATTATAAATTATAATTCTTACTCTTTTTTGGCACAGCCCAGTCAGACGTCCAGTCAAATAAAGATGACACTGTCAAGAAGGATTACATTGTTGTTGGACTTTGTATCGTGGCGGCAGTCCTCGTTATAGTCGTAGTGTTGATGACAACTGTCTACTGTATAAGGACGAGGCGACAACCAGGTTAGTCACTATAATAAGTTCTAATCTGCTGATACAACACTCCAGCTCGTTTTATAAACATTACATAAAATATACCAATACGAGTAGTAGGGCACACCATAAGGATGACAGCTAGCAGCCTAACGAACCCAATGTCCCTGCGTCGGATCCAAGAGGATGAGTGCACTGAACCAAGGGCGTAAAGGGCTGTTTTTCACTGGAAAGCAAACGCAAGCGCAGGACGCAAGCACAAGGCAAGCCTAAAATCAGCATTGATTAGCATTCTCGAACCCAGAGCTGCCCGGCTCGTTTCCTCGCGGGGGAGGCTGTGGTGACAGCCACTCACGCATGCGCGAGATTTAATACAGAGCCGCTGAGAGAAAGACCTTTCAGCGCATGCTCCAACGCTCAAAATCAGCCAATCAGCGACGGCCCTCAAATGGATGTCCCCAGAGCCTCCCCTGCGAGCAGACGAGCCGGAGAGCTCTGGGTACGAGAATGCATTGATTAGTTGCTTGCGCTTGCGTTCACTTGATTCACACCAGACGCAAGCACAAGCGCAAGAGATTTCCTCGATTTCCTTGTGCTTGCGTTCCAGTGAGAGCAGTGTTGTCCAAAAATTGGTTTAAGAGGAAGTTGGTGGACAGAAATCTTGTACCAGAGTAGGGTTATTCAAATTCTATTTCCATTTTCTAGAAGGTATAGATGTTACTCAAAGACCTGTAATAACACCAAAAACAAATTCTCATTGGTGCGCACAGGAATCCCGCTTTGAACGCCGATTATAGTTTTCTTCAGGGACTTGCTATAACTGCTTTTATATCACATCTTTATTGACGTTGTTTAGTTACTTAAGACATGGCCTCTTGGCCGAAAGGCCTCTAACGAGAACATACATCGCACAACTGCCTATGTCATTTCTGCTACATTGTATAACTGCAGACAACCCGACTAGAATTTCGAAGCGGCTTTGGGATTTTGAATCGGGTGCTTGTTAGCGGTGCTACATAGTAGCTGGCTGCTTGCTCTCAGGTTATTTATCCAGACCAATAGAGTTTCGCGTGACAAAGCAAAGGAGATGAGCATTGTTACGTATATACGCTTGCCGGCGAAAACATATTTGACTAAATCATGATTTTTATACCGATTTTCGGACACAAATCGGACGATTTTACCAGCCGAGAGCCTTTGCGGGCTCTTAGCCAATCAGAGCACTCGAAAAAACAATGGATCAATTTGAAAACAAAAGAAAAGGGGGCGCAAAGGCCCCCGGTTGATGGTGGGCCTTTAAGGTTTCACATTTTAATGTAACTGTGTGCTTTTGTGTTCTCAGACAAGAAAAATGAGCCATCAGAAGAATGGGCGAGGTAACACGTTTTGCTAGTTTTTCTGTTTCATATGATTGTCTTTCCAGAGTTTAGGTGTATATCTCAACGTTTTACGGGACAATTAATAATAATAATAATAATAATAATAATAATAATAATAATATACATTTATATAGCGCTTATACGACCGTTCTAAGCGCTTTACAACTAGAATGACATAAATAAAATGAAAAATTATAATATAGTTAAAACAAAATAAAAATGATTAAAATCGTAACACTTAATAAAATAAAAATAAAAAAGAGAAATGGCAATTACATGAAGTGTAAAATAATATATGGTAAAAACAGGGTTAAAATAAGTAAAAATCATAAAAAGCTAAGATAATACTAATTAAAATTGAGCCTAAAAAGATGAGTTTTCACCTTAGATTTAAATTCTGTTATGCTCCCTGCATACATTTAGATAAGGAGGAGCTAAGTCATTTAAACATTTGTAGGTGATTAAATTTATCTCAATTGTCTCATTCATTTCCGCCATTCCTTTTCAGGGATGGGAATACTGCTGCCTTCACCAACTCAGCCTACGAGATTCAGGTAGAGCCAGAAAAGCATGGCACTCAAACAACATATATCATATACCACAACGTATCAAATGCGGCTACATACAATGCAAAAACATATCATACGCAACAAGATCTCATACAGCCGATTGCGTTTGAGCGTTTTACCCTAACAGTTCGCACGTTATGTTTGAACGTTTGAAAGTTGCGTTTCTAGGATGAAACGAGACGTTTCTATGGCGAACCAAAGAGTTCTGTCCTCTCTGATTGGTCAGTGAAAAATACACATGGCGGTTGCCCTTGGAAACGTCCGACTTTTTGTCTCACAACGCGGCATTCAAACGTTCAAACGTAACGTGCGAACTGTTAGGGTAGAACGCTCAAACACAATCGGCTGTATGCGACAACATATCACTTGCATCAACATATCATATGCGACAACCTGTCATATGTGACAACATATCATATGCAACAAAATTGGATAGCATTTCATGTGCGACAACCTATCATATGCGACAATATATCATCATATGCAGCACCATA
The DNA here is from genome assembly GCA_033964015.1 of Scolanthus callimorphus. Lineage (NCBI taxonomy): Eukaryota > Metazoa > Cnidaria > Anthozoa > Actiniaria > Edwardsiidae > Scolanthus > Scolanthus callimorphus. The sequence continues at coordinate 12,900,251 of CM066923.1, read as the reverse complement.
TCATATACAAAAACATATCATATGGGACAGCATACTATTTGCGACAATATATATAGGATATTACACGGTGGCGTGAAGATATGAGTTATTTTCGAGTGGCAAGAACAATATTTTACGAATGAGCGCAGCGATATTCCTTGTATCACCCGGGTATGTAGTAAGCAACAGGATTTGTAATAACAAATCGCGACAATAATCTGAAATTTATTGGGACCTCCTTGGAGCGATGTGCCAAACCTCTGAATAAGAGTGAGGTGAGCGAGCGAATTTCCGAGCGCAATTCTCACCATCAAACCACAAGTACCTTGTGTTGTGCAGGTCAGTTACAAATAGAATCCTATGATATCTCTTTTTTGTGTAAATTGAGGACGAGATATCATAGGATTCAAGTATATTCAAAGCGTTCAGTCAGTGCATTTTCCTGAAATTGAAACAGTTTGGCAATGGCTTCCCTGGCGCGCGTAAAGCCTCCGGCATGGGGTTCAAGAAAATCCATTACCCGACTCAAGAATTCCACACTAAATCTCACTTGAAAAATCGCTGCGCGACAAGGGCAATATCGATTGTATGTATGTAATTGTATGTAGATTATTAGTAGATAGTAGATATATACTTAGTTCTTAGCTTAGATAGCATAACAGTTGAAGAGCCATTATTTATGGAGATACTGTTATTAAATCATTATTATTATTATTATTATTATTATTATTATTATTATTATTATTATTATTATTATTATTATTATTATTATTATTATTATTATTATTATTATTATTATTATTATATCGATTTTTCGCGTGAGATTTAGTGTGGAATTCCCTCGTCGGGTAATGGATTTACCTATAGAACCCTATGATATCACTTTTTGTGTAAACTGAGGACGAGATATCATAGGATTCAAGTATTTTCAAAGCTTTCAGTCGGTAGATTCTGCCGAAAATAGCACTCAAAAGGCGATATCGCCCTCGTTGCTGCGCGACTCGCTTTTTCGTGCTATTTTCTTAGCGGAATCTAGCATCCTGAAGCTTTGAATGATCCTATAAAACTAGTTAACGACAAGAGTCCTCCGAGGCCCAAAAAGCTTGAGATTTTGAGCTAGTCTTCTGTACTTGTCTTTTGTCGTCAATTTTCCCTGGATAAACGTTATGAAGTGTTATGAAATTGTTTACTCCTCAGATTGCACTGGAAGAGAGAAAAGCCACGGACAATACCATCGGTAGAGAAAATGTGAACATGATAAGTTTAGACTACGAATCAATGAGCAACTCACCAAGCTCAACATCTTCCACCATCCCCAAATTTGAAAATATTACCAACAGACAAGCCTTAAAGACACCATCACGTGACTATACAATCAGGGTTTTAGGCCCACGGCGTGATAGCGTCAGCCAGGATATCTCCATGGAAACACTAGAAATAATGAATATAACAACTGAAGGTATTGGGAACGTTAGACTTCAGACCACGCGCTCGCAGTCATGTCTTCATCAGTCAGATGAGTCAAGGGTGGAGCATGCTCAGCATGGTTCTATGAGCCCGTCGGCATTACCGTCCAAGCTGTACGGAGAAGCTATGGTCAGGAGGGGGTCTGGTGACTATCAGGACTTGGAAAAATATAGACGAGAATCGCCTTACCAAACAATAAGTACACAGGCTACAATGTGACGTCTATGAGCTTGTAGTGTGACCTCGAGTGCTGTAGAAATATATAGAAGATTAGATAGCATAGGGAGTACGGTGATAGTAACTCACGCACGATTGAATTTCGCAACAAAATTCCCGAATGAAAATAATGTCTATAAGAGTAGCACACTTCAGTGTGCAGCACTAAATAATTACTAGTAAAGATGGGGTTTAAACAGCAGAGCACCAGAGCGCGTCTTGTTGTTTTGCTTGAAATTATTTGATTAATAATTTACAAATAGTTGATAAACGTTTCTGCTTTTCGAAAGCTTTAAAAAGATAATAATCGAAGGCAAACCAAGGCCAACCGAAGGAGCGCAAAGGATGTCCTCGCTCGGATCCAGGAGATTGTTTGCTAGTACTGTTCTCCTTTCTTGGTGGCTATCAGCTCAGCCAGTCAACTGTGGTGAATTATAACAATAATAATAATACCACATCACAGGGAGCTCACCTTTACAGTTTAAATCAAGAAAAATAATAGACTTATGTGTATAAGCCAACTCTAAAAGAACGGAGCAATGTGTATGAATGAACACTCTAAAACTGTCCGAACCAAAAAAAAAACACCCAGCCCCAGAACACCCGCCCACTGCACACTTTCAAGAGCTCGGCTCTATACAAGTGTACTACTGCAGCCTAAATCCATGTGGGACACTCGTGTGTCAAATAATCATGCTATTAAGTTACCCATAATGGGTAATTGAAGCGCAAAAGCCACTTACCCATTATTGGTAATCCAAGGGAGGAGGATATGTTGCAGTGGGCGAGTCTGGGCAATGCATAATAAGCCAATCAGAAAAGAAATCAGAAAAAATAGATTTCCTTTTCCCTTTATTCAGCGAAAAATGAAAGATTGTTTTATTATTTTTCTTGATTTAAACTGTAAAGGTGAGCTCCCTGTGACCACATGTACCGAAATGACAACTATTTTCTAGTAGATGATGTCGCACTAATTAAAAACTTTGACAAATAAAACTTTGACAAATAAATAAACTTTACTCCCATTTTCTCAATTTTCTCGCTAGTGGCAGCCGGCTCAGGGGCCATCTAGCCCCCTATCATTACTTATTTACTTTGATTTTATTTCACTTGCATGGATGGCCTTTTTATTTTGACACTTGCACAGTTGCACACTCAAAGGAATCTTCATACTGAAGGAGCTGGGCTTTCATGGAAGAAGAATTGGTAAACTGGTACTTACACCATTATAGCAGAGCTTGCATGTACTCCTGGACTTCAAAAGAGCTTTGCTAAATGCTCTAAATGACTGTTTTCTCAAAGCGCTGCTTGAATGATAATTATATTGCTAACGAACTAATATATTTAACGTCCATTGTTATTGTCGTCGTCGACAATGTTATTGAATGCAACATAGGCTTCCCAGGATCATTGAGCGAACTTTAGAGTTGATAGTTTGCAGTTTTATAGTGTCGCTGTGTGAAGATTGACTGAATTCGATGAGCGCTAAAATATGAGTACCTACGAAAAATAAAAAAAGTTTGAAAAATACCCTTATCTAGTCCTTTAGTACTTTAATAAATCACTACTAGCATTTATTCGGTCAGAAATACACTTTTAAGTGAGTTTTAGCCAATTTTATTGTCACCTCTCACACCACCAGTAAAGTCCGTTCCAAAACAAACCGTTGAGACATTTTTTCTCTCGTCGAGGGGTGGGCCAGACATTGTCTCAGGCTCTAGTCACTTCCCGTCCTAGACCCGGTAAAACTTTTGTTGCGCGTGATCGTTGGATCTATCTCGCCGGTCACGCATTCGCGCGCAACAAAAGTTTTACCGGGTCTAGGACGGGAAGTGACTAGAGCCTGAGACAATGTCTGGCCCACCCCTCGACGAAAGAAAAATGTCTCAACGGTTTGTGTTTTGGAACGGACTTTACTGGTGGGGCCGCCGTTGCTCTCAGGACGAATGGACGAGGCTGAAAAGATTCGTCATTTATATCATTCAGAGAGGGTTTGATTTCCACGAAAAAGGTAAACAAGAAAGCTGAATAGTTGTACTTTTATTATGCGAGGTTTGTTTGAGCAAGCGACGGTGATTTTTGGGAAAAAATCGAGGGAAATTTGTGGATCGCTGAGCGTTCGGAATTTTGCAGTTTGTAGCCTTCCAGAACATATAGTAGTGTGAGAGGTGACAATAAAATTGGCTAAAACTCACTTAAAAGTGTATTTCTGACCGAATAAATGCTAGTAGTGATTTATTAAAGTACTAAAGGACTAGATAAGGGTATTTTTCAAACTTTTTTATTTTTCGTAGGTACTCATATTTTAGCGCTCATCGAACTCAGTCAAACTTCACACAGCGACACTATAAAACTGCAAACTATCAACTCTAAAGTTCGCTCAATGATCCTGGGAAGCCTATGAATGCAATGGATACAATGAAATATATTAAAAAACAATAATAACTACTTACTAACCGAGCGCGAGTGCAGTACGGAAACATTCCAGACTTCGGGCTGAAATTTCTGCTTTACGAACCTCGCCTCACTTTTTGTTTGTGACAAGTCATTTTATTTATCAAATAAAAGCTAGACATGCTAGCTTTTCGACAAGGATACTTGTTACTTGTCAAGGAAAAATTGACAATCTTGTCTCGTCTACATACACAAACAAATAAAAATTGTCGTGGAAACATTACCAAGTTAAAATTGCTGGCGCGTCTTCACGGTCAAGTTTCCTTGTCAAGGAAAAAGTTGCTCGTGCACACGGCGCTTTAATTTCAGAGATGTTTGTGGAGTTCCTAAATTCCAGAGATGATAATTCCTGATAAATGTTAATTCGTGTTGACAAATTAATGAAGTTTACGAGCGGGAGATATACTGGCATTTCACTGATGTTTAAGTATAATAATATGTGTAATTGTATGCAAGAGTCGAGTAAAGTGTGAATGCCTTCGAATATATAGTTAAAGTGCTACTGAAACGAATTTTTCACCCCATTTTGGTCATATCGAAACAGGCTTGATGAAAGAAGGAGATTCCCGTTTTCACTTTTCTGGTATTGTTTTTGGTTCCAGAGTTATCTAAGATTAAAGAATATGCAAATTAGCAGACTGATGACGTCACAAGATGGATACAGGTCCAGTTTGGAAAATAAGTTAGGAAATTCTCAGCATGCTTTTGACATAAGAGTTTGAAACTTTCCAGAATGATCGAATTAAAAGTGATACATATCATAGACTACGCAATGGTGTTGCCATGGAAACCGACTCGGGTCCAGGCCCCCGGGTACAAAATAAGGGAAATCTCATTTCTGTGTCTGAGACGGCCAAACTAAAGTTACTATGTCTGCATATGTAGATCTCGTGTACTAAAATAGCGAAGGAAATCGCGACTTAGCTTCAATGATTGAGCTGGGGCCTGGGCCCAAATTTGTTTCCATAGTAACGTCATTATGTAGCTATGATGTGTATTTTTTTTTTTTTTTTAGATAGGTTTATTTATACCTCTAGCAGTTGAAACTGAATTACAGGTATACGGTCACACGATCACATAAATTACATAAGGCGAACATTTACAATCAATATTTACAAAATTCAATCAAGACAATAAGCAAAAACATTCGTGGCGAATTTGCCGAAGCGGTCAGTGTTCGTGCTTTTGCTATTACATGTAGCCCTAGCTCTTAGGTTGTAAGTATTCTGTGGATTTACTATACGACTGCTGACTAAGTTATACAGAGGGTTGTTTGGTTCTAGTGATTTTATAAGGTTTCTGCACGCTTCATCGCGCCTCTCCTTGAGTGGGGCTATTTGTGCAGCAACAAGCGCATCCGCGTATGACAGGCTCGGGAATATTGCGGCCAGCGCGCGCTTCTGTACCTTCTCTAGAGCCTGCGAGAGATACTGCGGTAGATTAGCGAACGCCGGGGTTGCGTACTCAAGGAGAGGTCTGATGAGCGTGCAGAAAACCTTGACCAGGTCAGTTTGGCAGACACCACAACGCTTCAGCGTGCGAAGAGCATACATCTTCCGGTTGGCTTTCTTAATTATAAAGTCCACCTGCTCTCCCCAGGCCAAGTCGTTGGACACGTATATGCCGAGAAATTTAAACGACTTGACGCGCTCAATAGCAGAGCCGCCGACGGAGAGGGGAGGGCAGGTGAAGCTATTATACTTTAAGAAATCAACCGTCATTTCTTTGCACTTTTTAGGGTTTAGACGCATATTGTTGTCCGCCGCGAATGTATGAATACTGTTTACAATGTCTGCCATGACAGATGGCGAATTACGGGGAACTACTTCCATTACCGTCAGATCATCAACATACTTTACTCGCGGGCCCCAATCCTTCGCTAGGTCATTGACCATGATACAGAATAGGATCGGGCTGAGTTTAGTCCCTTGGGGGATTCCTCCGTATAGTTGTAAAAAGGGAGAAATTGAGTTCGAGATCTTTACACACTGGGATCTATCAAGTAAAAAAGCTGCTATCCAGATGTATGTTGAAAGAGCTAAGTTTACTGAGCAGAATGTTATGATCAATGAGGTCAAATGCCTTGCGGAAGTCCGCGAAGAATAGTCTAACCCAGCAGTTGCACTTTGTTCTATCACTCTGGAAAGTTTAAAGAGCTTACGCCACAAGGATGCTGAGAAATCTCAATTTTATTATACAAAGCGCTACCTGTGTCAATCGTGTGACGTCATACCTATGCTAATTTGCATCGGAGCTCCTTAGCGGCCGAAGGCCGCAGAGCGGAGCACCATAGGTATCGCAGGAAGAATACAATAGCTCAAAGTGGAACTCATGTATACGATCATCGACTTCATTTTTCATGGTTCAGCGGTATTGCCATTTTGGTATCGCAGGCGCGTGTCTGCGTGCGTGCCCCACCACAGGTAAACCAAGACCCTTTTCACCGTACCAAGACCCTTTTCACGGATATTAATCATATCCAGGGGCAAATTAGATGGGGCGTGATACTAGATATGGCAATGTGTCACATCGAATTGGTTTATCAATCTATTTTTAGAAACTGCATCCCGCGAGATCCCGCAGCAATCAGCCAGTGAGCGCCCGAGAACAACTAGCCAATGAGAATGCAGCACTTTCTCCACCCTTCGCGCCTTTTCAAAGTTTGCAAAGGGAGATGAAATCCACTCTCCTTTTGCGCTAGTTTTAACAAAGATTTGGACTTAAATGTAGACTAGAATCCAGCCAGTCATCTGAATCAAATGATCTTAGCGACCATGAAGGCGATTGAGATGGATGGAATAGAGGAATCTTGCAGCGAGGAAGACTGAACTGACTGTTTGAAAAAAGTAGTACGAGCAGGCGGCAAATCTTCACGACAAAGTTCAAGACAACACAAGAAAAGAGAGGATATCACAACAAACTTGAATGGAGAAGAAATTACAACGTAATATCAGAGCTCATAAGCTGTTCTGAAAGAACTGAACAGGCGGGAAAATTCCCCCGCGAGATTCTCCGTGGGTTGTTGCCGTTGGATTCATCGCTAAAATCATTTTTGATTCAGATGACTCGCTTCATAGAAACTAAATTAAAGCATATCAGAAGAGTTTTCTAGTTTCACGGGCACACAACGGAGCTGTTCCTCAAAAAAGCTGTTCCTCACCCCCTTTCGCTGCTGGCTGGCAAATATTTATCGCGGTCTCTTGCTGGCTGGCAAAAATTCATCGCCTTCCGTTCCTGGCAAAAATTTATGCATATTGCCTTTGCTGGGAAACACAAGTTGCTCATGGATGTTGAAAAATGAAATTTTAAGCGACAGCACTTAAAAATGCACTTAGTTATTAGTGTTCGTTTTTAAGGATACCCGATTTTTTATACTATTTCGGGCTTCCTGTGGTAATGTTACTCTCCTGGCTGGGAAATGTTTTTAACACCCAGCTGCTGGCTGGGAAAAATTGAGACCCTCCCCTGGCAAAAAGGAACAGCTAAATTTTTGCCAGCAACTTTTAAAACATGTATTTATGTGCTCTACGTGACTAGAAATGTCCAAATACGCCATTTAAACGCATTTTAACCAGGGGGGCTCGTTGTGTGCCCGTGTAGTTTTAAGATTCTCCTACGCTTGTAACATTTCCATTAGAGTTCAAACAGTGTCGAATAAGATCTCATTGCCACGAATCATCCAGTTTAATTCTCACGGGCAAATCATTATTTGTTTTCTATTATGACAGCCTTCACGTAAAAGCCTTTCTGTGACATTTTTGTGACAGCCTTTTCTTATTTCACAAATGACAGACTGCAAAAGACTGAGTCAGTTTTGCATGGAAGTCCAGGGTGTTTAGTTTCTCTCTGCACCTACTCGGCTGAGCATTAAACGTTTTTTCCGCAGTTTTTCCCGCTTCTTAATCCGCGTTTGCTTTCGGAGGGTGTTGTTGTTCAAGTGAAAAGCCGCTTTTCAACCCTAGAAAATGTCTTCTTCTGTTTTTCTCTTTTAGGGATACATGATCATTGTTGTATGTGTTTCAAGTTACAGATGTCAGAAGTCAATACTATTCAAAACAAAATACAAAAACTTGTAGATCACAACCGCCGCCATCTTTGGGTGTTTTTCAGGCGGACGTCGGAGAAAACAGATCCCGTTCCCCGCGGGATTTGGTTCCCGCGGGATCTAATCTAAAATTTTGCTCCTGATTGATATACCAATTCGATGTCACTGACGCATTGAGTATCGAAGAGTCACGCCCCATCTAATTTGCCCCTGTCATATCTCAAGAAGGGATGAAGCTCAGACAACCAAACCTGGGTGGGGGAGGGGGGGAGTTGTGTTAGTGGCAAGGGGGGTGCAACTGCCTGATCACGTGGTATGACTTCATCGATGACGTCATCATAGGAGAAAAAGAATATATCTCGGAAAGGGATGAACCTCAGACAACCAAACTTGGGTGAAGTTATCTAAGTGGTAACGGGGTGCAACTGTGTGGTCACGTGGTAATATATAGATTTAGTAACTGGCTAAAAGCGGAGCTCCTGGTTATAAAATTTTCTGTGTGAATGAAAGGGATTCCCATGCGTACATGGTTTATACTATAGGCTTTTTAAGAAAAAATGTATCTTGATGTGTATACAACAGTGTTTTCTTCGGTATGTTGCTGCATTGACACAATACAAACACAGGGACGAAAATAAGCATCCTGTCAAGTGAGATAAAAAACCTCCTTCAGAAAAATTAAGGTGACCTTGACCACACTACCAAAGTTTGGTTGTTTTAGAGTCTTCCCTTCACGAGATATTAATTTTTCAAGCATAGATGACGTCATCGATGACGTCATGTCACGTGACCACTTCATTTCGCTCATCTGGTGACCTAGACTATACTACCCAAGCTTGGTTGTTTTAGAGTCTTCCCTTCACGAGATATTAATTTTTCAAGCATAGATGACGTCATCTCATATCACGTGACCACTTCATTTCGCTCACCTAGTGAATTAGACTACACTACCAAAGTTTGGTTGTTTTAAAGTCTTCCCTTCACGAGATATTAATTTTTCAAGCATAGATGACGTCATCGATGACGTCACATCACGTGACCGTATTACAACACCCCCTTGTGGCACAGACAAAATATCCCAAGTATGGTTGTCTTAGCATGTTCCCTTGAGGAGATATAATTTTTTCTTTGCATACCACAGGGTTCCCATGTGTACACGGACGGACGGACGGACGGCGTACGCTATAGGTCAGGAGCTCATAAGTAGGAGCGTGCATCCTACGAAATGGGTGGGTCTCACATAGTGTTTTATAGCTTGAGCTATTTTTAGAAGCAGTTGCGCGGGGAAAATTAGCCAATCAGAATTATTCCTTGCATTTGACGTCACGCCTCATCAAAAATTCAGATGGAGCTCTGCTTTTAGCCAGTGGCTAAATCTAGTTTTACTTGCAGTTCTTTTCGAGATGGAAAACCGGCTGAAATGCTCCTACTTATGAGCTTCTGAAAGTATACTATAAACGACAAAAGTTTATTGCCTACATTCTATAAACTATTTAAAAACAAAATGAATGGTACCGCCACCGGTGCGAAAGGTGTATGCACTGCATGATGGCACTCATGACAAACGACAAACTTTCATTCTCGCCTTCCTGCTTGGATCGTTTGTATGTAGCGAACTTCATCTGTCAGTGTACCAAATTAGAAATCAAATCATCCACATAGTCCTGGTACTTCGTTGTAAATCCTTTATGCTTCCCTAATCCATCCGTAGCCACCATGATAGTGCATAAATTTGTAGTCCTTCATGAACTTTCGCTGTGCGAGAACCGTGAGAAGAAGCAACGAGGCCGCGGTTCTTTTCTGCTTTCCCTTAGTCGTTTAGATATTGTTTTCAAGTAATTTTTCTTGATGTCTGAAGCCATCTGTTATCTGTTTTAGTTTACCCAACTTGTACAGTCAGAAACCATGCAAAGAGATACCATTTTCACCCGGTTTTCCATCTCGAAAAGAACTGCAAGTGAAAATAGATTTAGCCACTGGCTAAAAGCAGAGCTCCATCTGAATTTTTGATGAGGCGTGACGTCAAATGTAAGGAATAATTCTGATTGGCTAATTTTTCCCGCGCAACTGTTTCTAAAAATAGCTCAAGCTATAAAACACATGTGAGACCCACCCATTTCGTAGGATGCACGCTCCTACTTATGAGCTCCTGATTTTTTTTAATACCTTTTTTATTTATTATAATCACAGGAGCTCCGCTTTTAGGCAGTACCTAAATCTATATATTATATTTTCACTAGTGAAGATATGGAAACTTACGAGTGTTTTAGTTTCCGGTAAAACACTGGCATCCATAATATATAGATTTAGGCACTGCCTAAAAGCGGAGCTTCCAACTATTATAAGGAATAAAAGATGGTAGTAGTTAATTGTAGTATCAAAAATACATTTATTATATTTAGACTAATATTATTGCCTTTGTGCCTTTTACAAAACACAAAAAGCACGAGGACAACTCAACTAATAAAAATGTAGACACCCGTAGTTCACATGAGGTGAGATATCAACCTCGTCCCCAGGGTCTTGTGGGTAATTTTCAAGATGGCGGTTGGTCGAGTAGAGGACCCTGGGGGAGGCTGAGTCACATGACCACTGTTTGAAAACATGGGAACGAGGTTGTCCTTTGTTGTGAAATGGTCATGTGACTCAGCCTCCCCCAGGGTTTTCTCCCGAGTCAACCACCATTTTGAAAAACGATGGAGAAGACCCTGAGACAACTTTGGGGTAGGGACAAAACTGGCACCTGTTTCACATGAGAAAAAAAAATGCAAGTTATCTTGGTGTTGTGGCTAACACATGCGGCACGCACTATCAAGAAAATTGGCCCAACCCCTGACCTGTCAAGGAATAGGACAGGGAAATTCTTGTTAGGGCTGTTGTTGGGCCTAACAGACCTAACAGCCCAAACAGTATTGAGAAAACATTCCTTACTTCCACCTCTTAAAAGACCTGGGGCACAAATTATGATTAACACCTACTAACAACCCTAACACCAGGGGCGTAGCCAGCACTTATGAGAGGGGGGGTTCCAAATTCAAAAAATAAAAAACTCCATAGATCAGACATGTTTTTTGGGTTCTCGCCACAGGAAACCCAGCCAAAAATATTGATCTCGGGGAAAAACTAGCGTTTGAAGAAATTTGCTACATTTTATTGGAGCTTTTATTTGTTGTCTATTAAATATTTACAATTTTAGTAGTAAGTCGGTCCAGAACAGAGGCGAGGGGGGTTCCGCTGCGGGAGAGGGGGGTTCTGGAACCCCCACCTGGCTACGCCCCTGAACACCACTTACAGACCTAACAGCCCTAACAGTCTTAACAGCTCTAACAGTCCTATCAGCTCTAACAGTCTAGGTGTTGATCATAATATGTGCCCTGCCTTTTAGGAATGCTTCCTCTCTGCTGTTTAGGACTGTTGGGTTTGTTAGGGCTGTTAGGTTTGTTGGCTGTTAGGGTTGTCAGGCCAGCCAGGGCTGTTAGGGCTGTAAGGGCTGTTAGGGCTGTAGGTGTTGATCATAATATGTACCCCGCCTTTTAGACGTGGGAGTAAGGAATGCTTCCTCCCAGCTGTTTGTCCCTAACAGCAGCCCTGTGCTGTTTGGGGCTGTTAGGCCTTACATCAGCCCCTAACAAGAATTGCCCTGTCCTATTTCTTGACTCATATGACCCCTGAGATAGACAGTTTTATGCTGTCCCTACACAAATACCATATCTCTCAGCCCAGAGTTGTCTCGGTCACAAGTGAATTGTTTGATTTCAACACAGAGGGATTGTATAGAGGCAAGTCTGGGGACCAAAATATCCCCTTATCCCCATATCTTGCCTCATTTGGTGCCTCAGCTGTATCCCTGCAAAATATCCGAAAAATATCCCCCTAAAATATTTGGTAATCTTTTCAACCCTAAAAAAGTTTGCAGTTTCAAATTTTGTAATGACTAAATTTTCAAATAAATTTGATTGCTTGATTGGCTTGATTTATTTTATTGCTTGGCACATGTCCCACAGCTTACAGTCAGAATTAGCATGCTCCCTGCTCTTTTCCATACAAATACTGTAATTTTTTTTAGAAATTCCATAGGGGTGGGGGTCACTTTTCAACACCCTTCTGGGCAGGGGGGGACTTTACTTTTTCCAATACAGTCTACCCCTCTCAACGAGGATTACTGGCTGGGGGTCAGCTGGGGGACACAATAACCAGGGGACAGAATAACTTTCATGATTTATTCAGGACAAATTTATTCCTCAGTGGAAAAAAACTGCATTATCTGACAGAATAGTAAGTAGGATATATTCACAAGACAATATTATTGATAGATACACCAGAGAAATTAATATGAGACATTTTACCAGGATTCTGGGCAATTTTTGCAAAGTGGCCAAAAATCCAGTTGCTGAAACACTTAGAATCACTTCCTTGATTTTGGTCTATTTTGGAAACTAAATGTATGCCATGAACAACAAAATGAAAAACAGAGAAATATAATGTCAAAGTTCTCCACCCTGGAGTACTACAATGAAACTCTATGTTGACCCAATTCTATAAAAACCCTCAGCTGTATATTGAAACAGGTTGCTACTAGATTTCATAATGGAAATAACACAAGTTACTATACTTGCGTGCAGACCCTTCAAAAGATATTGGACCAGACACTACTCCTGGCCATACGGGTGTTAAAGAGCCCTTGTCAGCCACTCCTTTGTTATTGTTTTCAGTCGATATAAGACAACGAATTACGTGTAGAAATCTGGGAATAGTCTTCTAAAAACAAAGTTTTATTATTCATTTATCGAATTCAATCGAAAATATTGCACTACATTCCCTAAATCAGCCGATGGAAATGGATGCTTTCTCTGTCTCGGTATGTTGCTAGGCTGATCACAGGCGATCCAAGCTCTAGTCATGTGGGGTTACTGTAAAAGAAACATGCAACGTTGTCGCTGTAAAAATTATACGTAAATGTAAATATTGAAATAAAATCATGTGACATCTCCTTGGAATGCTGTAGTTGTCAAATAAAGTGCTCCCGGAGCGATTTTATTGCTTTTTGGGTGTTTTTTGTGCCTTTTTCTGAATACCCCTACCGTATGTTATAATAGATTGACAAGGTACGAAACGAGCTTTCAAAACACCTTTTTTCTAGCTCGATTTTTTTCGCTAAAAATCGAGCTTAGTCCTCAAACAAAACAACCCAGACAACGAGGAATGAACCACAGCACTATGTTTTAGCAGTCATTTGAATGTGCAACTTATAACCTGAGAGAAGTGCGAGGTCTTAAAAGTCCAAACGATTTCGATTTGAAGGCGACGTTAGAAAAAGTGGTTGGGTCACGGTCGCACGGTCTGGGTCGAGAAATCCAATCGACTGCCACTATTGTGAATTTAGCCAATCAGAGTCGCAAAGCAGATCGGCCGTTTTCGCGCCATTGCTCCAGGTTTGCTCTGATTGGCTAAATTCACAATAGTGGCAGTCGATTGGATTTCTCGACCCAGACCGTGCGACCGTGACCCAACCACTTTTTCTAACGTCGCCTTCAAATCGAAATCGTTTGGACTTTTAAGACCTCGCACTTCTCTCAGGTAAGTTGCACATTCAAATGACTGCTAAAACATAGTGCTGTGGTTCATTCCTCGTTGTCTGGGTTGTTTTGTTTGAGGACTAAGCTCGATTTTTAGCGAAAAAAATCGAGCTAGAAAAAGGTGTTTTGAAAGCTCGTTTCGTACCTTGTCAATCTATTATAACATACGGTAGGGGTATTCAGAAAAAGGCACAAAAAACACCCAAAATGCAATAAAATCGCTCCGGGGGCACTTTATTTGACAACTACAGCATTCCAAGGAGATGTCACATGATTTTATTTCAATATTTACATTTACGTATAATTTTTACAGCGACAACGTTGCATGTTTCTTTTACAGTACCCCACATGACTAGAGCTTGGATCGCCTGTGGGCTGATAAAATGGAGGCTGACAGAGGCTCTTTAAGCAGAAGGCCGCAAAGTCCAAAGTGTTCCAAATACATAACTCCATATTATGGGTGGAGCAATTTTGTAGAAGGGTCTGAAATTCATGAAGTTTCAGGTTTACAAGATGTCCAGAAAAGGAAAAAAAAAGTTCTTGAATTTCACCTAATTGCACTTAAAATACTGAAAAAATATGGGGGTTGGGGGGGGGGGGGGGGAAAGAGAGAAAATAGAAATAAGACAGAAAAACAAAATAATTTCTGTTTGAGGGGGCATGCTCCCCCTGAGAAAAGTTTGAAAAACTTGGATCAAGATACTTCTATTGGGTTTTAGGAAGAGGTGAAAACAATGAAACTACAGCAGAAACATATAACAGAGGCTCTCTTTATTCTGATCCAACAGAAATGGGAAAACGTTCTGTGCACTCTACTGACTTTCCTTTGAGCAAGGAAAATATTATTGATGCATAACATTTAACTTATATTTGGCTGGGGACAAACCGGTTATGCACTAGTTAATTGAAGCCCCCACCCCTAGGGACTCAGGGAAGGGTTGGGGATTTGAGTTTACCCCTGAACAAAAGCTGTTTAAGTCCCCACTCCATCGGGAGGAAATTCCTGTGAAATGCCCCTACCCTTGGGGCCTCCGAAATCACCTTTTACTTGCAAGCATCAAAGAAAGAACACACCTTTCTATGATCGTCAAAGGGGAGTGGGCCTCAGCTAGTGTGGTGTCCTATATGAAACAAGGGATGCAAGTACAGAAAAATGCATTAAAATCGAATGATTCCAATGAATTGCATCGTAGAACATGTAGATTTTCATGGCCAAAATCAAAGTGAGAGATTGACCGAAATAATTTATTTGAAAGCAAATAAACATTCCCCGGGGGGTGGGGACAGATTCCAGAATCAAAACCAGTCAAATCCACCACCCCCTCGGAACAGACTCTTGTTTTAAAATGCTTTAAACCCCCACGATAACCCCACCCTTCCCCGAGTCCCTAGGGGTGGGGGTTTCAATTGACTAGTGCATTACTCACGAAGAATCCAAAACAAATTGAAACACAGGTCGAAAGTTTTCAAGAAATATCTTATAATAGATAGCTATCAATAGATAGAATAAAGTAATCAATTCTATAAATCAATGAATGGCCAAAACACAGTTGAAAGTCTATGATCATCTTTTCTAAATCGTACGACCGAGGAATCAAATTTCCTGAGGAGATCTCGTCTAGTCAGAGAAAATATTTCTCATAAAAAATAAAAAAAACATTCTTACCAAAGAGCTTGCAGTTTAATCCACTTCATACTGAATGTTTGTCCAACTCCAGCGAACAGTGAGTTTCCAATCCACACCGCACCCATTATATCCGTGACTTTCAAAGCTCTTCAATGTCTTTAGGGAGCTGAAGAACCCAAAAAACACGGCAAAACACGAAAACTCCCGTGCTCGATTTGGGCACCATTGTTGTTGTACTGTAACTCGTGACAAACCTTTTCAGTTCCTGTGAATCCAGCTATAGTCCTGACACTAAGTCCATCAGCTATCGAGGAGAGCCGAAAATAGGGGAACAAACGAAACCGTTTCCATGTTTATTATATCCATTTTGAAATCACTGTCAATCCCTGCAATCTGATTAGCTTACAACAGTGCGATTTATTCCCAAATCGCATCCTTTTGAGTCCAAATCGCATCTTTTTCTCAGCCAATCAAAATGAAGCACAAAAATCAATCAGCCAATCAGATTTCAGGGTTAAAAGGCAGTGACCAATCAGATTACAGGAAAATAATGGCAGGAAAACCATCTTCCTGCAATTTTTTGGGGAAATTCCCCACTTTCTTCTTCTGCTTGAAAAGAAAAACAAGAAACAAAGACAAAACTATGGATAAAACTTTAAATATTTACAGTACCTTTTTATCTGTCGTTTTTCCAGAGTATGATATCAGTTTCACGACAATATGGAGGATTTTCAAGCGAATAATCCAGCACGTCTGGTGCAAAATTCCGGTCCCGAGGCCGAGTCCAGGAATCCGAGTCCACCGAAAAACAAACAACAGCAAATTCCACAAAATCAAAAGATGATGATTTTACATGCTTTCCGGTAGACAATGTGGTAGAAGAGCTAAAGTCTAAAGTGATCAATAACACTTCCCGGTTAACACAAAACTTCCCGGTTAACACAAAGCTGATTTGTCGCAAATTCACAGCTGATAGTGAAACGATGCCGCCATCTTGAATATCACCTCCGCTCGTCTGTCAAACTCCACTCTCTTCAAACATAAAGAACACTACCATCCACAGCCAGATGCAGCAAGTGATGAAATTTAGCAATACAGCTCATGGCTTCCAAGCATAACTTGCAGCCAAGTTTTGATTTTATGCCATCGCAAGTCATTCGCCCAGCAAAGTCACAGTTCCATCGCAAAACTTCAATATTTCAATATTTCTACGTCTCCAACTCCACTCCATCTCCAAGGCCGCAATAGAAGCGACGAGCATTCCTTCCTTTTGTCAGACAATGAAAATTACTTTGTTGAATTGTGTATGGTGTAATTTTAAACATAAGTGATCTCAACTCTGAATGAACTTTGCAGGTTATGAGTAATCGAAATCGTTTTGTTTGTCACATGACAATTTCTGCATATAAGTTAAGTAATGAGTTCGTTTTGCATACAATGGTTTTGTGAGGCATTTCCGGTTTCAAGAAAATAAAATGATAGAATCCTCTGGGCCTAGAATGTGATTTCAAAATGGATATAATAAAGTGGTAATTGAACTTCGTGTCGTGCAATTTTGGTCTGAAATCATACTTGTGATTTCAAATCAAACTCGCGCTACGCGCGCTCGTTTGATTTTGAAATCACGCGTATGATTTCAGACCAAATTGCACTCCACTCAGTTCAATTACCATTATTAATCCTCGACTATCGAGTAGTCTCAAAAAGATATGATGGAAAAAAACAGGATGCCTCTCTTTGGTGGTTTACTTTCTGCTCTGATCTTGCCCCGCTTCTTCACCCTTCTTCCCGGGCGCAATTTCCGTCTAGGTCTCTCTGAGTCTCTGGTGCTTCCACTTCTTTCTGCTTTCTGCTCTTCTACTAGAGATAATTTTAACCAAATTTATCATTCCTCGATTCCTTCCTCATCCCTCGACCCAATGTTTGTATTCTATGGCTTCCTCTTCGTATTTTTATCCTTTGAGGCGTAATGCGTGATAGCACGGTTCTGCAGTTAGCTGTCATTTCTCGGCCTTGAAACTCCGACTGGAAGAATTTCAGGAGCAAGCCGGCAAAGAAAATACTCCAACTTGATTATTATTCCCCACTCTACCAAATGTTTGGATTCCATGGCTTCTTTTCGGACATTTCTCCTTTGAGTAATTATTGTATGTCGTTTTTTCAGCCGCTAGCAGCCCTGTAGTCTTTTTTGGATGTTGCCAAAACATGCTGGTATTTGTGCCTGCGATTTTACCTTTCACGTGAGCATCAGCATCCCCCCTGACAACGCGCCCCTCCCCCGTTAGTTGAGCACTCCCTCCTCCCTCCTGACAACGCGACCCTCCCCCAGTTAGTTGAGCATGCTTGACGTCACAATAGGGCTATTGTGACGTCAGGCTTCACGAACACGTACACATCCGGGGCTTGAGACGTCCAAAAATCGGATCGACCCCTAGCAATTTCCACAGGTTACTCAATAAATTCACACAGGGTACCCAATACTATATTTTCAGTTTTGACGCTGTTTTCTTAGGTATGGTGCTCCGCTTTGCGGCGGCCTTCGGCCGCCGCAAGGAGCTCCGCTATAATAAAGGGGATACAGGGCGATACAGGGCGATGCAGGGCGATACAGGGCGATACAGGAGGATACAGGAGGACACAGGGCGATACAGGAGGATACAGGGCGATACAGGAGGATACAGAAGGATACAGGGCGATACCAGTGGATACAGGGCGATACAGGAGGATACAGGGCGATACAGGAGGATACAAGGGGATACAGGAGGATACAGGAGGATACAGGGGATACAGGGCGATACAGGATGATACAGGAGGATACAGGGCGATACAGGAGGATACAGGGGGATACAGGGGGATACACGAGGATACAGGGCGATACAGAGGGATACATGAGGATACAGGGCGATACAGGGCGATACAGGAGGATACAGGGGGATACAGGAGGATACAGGGCGATACAGAAGGATACAGGGGGATACATGAGGATACAGGGCGATACAGGGCGATACAGGGCGATACAGGAGGATACAGGGGGATACAGGAGGATACAGGGCGATACAGGAGGATACATGAGGATACATGGCGATATAGGAGGATACATGGCGATACAGGAGGATACAGCGCGATACAGGAGGATGTACAAGGTCCGATAGGGTGCTATAGGACGACGGAGTATCCATAATTCAATGTTTCGGTACACTTCACATATCATATGTGAAGTACCCAAGGTCAGTTCACCGAAGCGTGGAGTTCAAATTTGAAACTTCAATGTTGGATTATAACCTCAAAGATTACAAACGAAAGATACCAAAACTGTTGAACTTTGAAAGATGGATGTTGGAGTATCCGAAAAGTAAATTGGATATCACGACGACGAATCAAACATGGCATTTCAGCATGCATGTTGGACATTGCGAATGTGATGTTGAATTCTGCGACTTAAATGTTGCATTGTAAATATATATGTTGGATTTCAAACAGTGCATATTGCAGGCACGATGGCCTAAACGAGATCATTTTCCTCCATCTCGCTGTGCAGAGAGCTGGGAATTTATCCGATTTATGTCAAATTTGGCAAGGTATTAGTATCTGGAAAGATGTTTCGATTGATGGAAATCTGAAGATGATGACTGACAACGTGACGTCACTACAGGCCGTTGAAAATGGCGCCAAAGTAAGAATTTGTATATCAACCATTTTAAACGTTGGTAAATGTTCTAACCACTAAGCCGACTCCAAAACCGAAAACTTCATTAAAATCGAACATATAGATCAAAAGTTATTAAGAAATCGTGATTTCGAAGCTCCCGCCGGAATCTCTGGAATTTAATTGTTCCTTGACCATATAAGGTAAAATTTCGGCGATTTTAAACGTCAACGCGTTAACTCCTATGATGTTGTTTCAAGCAGTTATAGCAATATTTTAAAATTTGTAGTTACTTTGACTTTGACATGAAACTCGATACCTTGTTTACGTCACTTTGACGTACAAATTGCATGTTAGAAGACGTCATACTGACGTAATATGACGTCTAAAGTATCAGATGACTAAGTCAAAGTAACTACAAATTTTGAGACATTCCTATATCTGAAACGTATGTCTCCAAGAGATTTAAGCAGCGCCCTCTCTAAATCGCCGAATTTTTACCATATATGGTCAAATTGACCATCAAAGCGGGAAATTTTAATTAGTCATAACTTCTCTCGGTTTTATCAGAATTCAGTCCGGTTTTCGATACAGTCGTTCACTTACTGTGACGATTAAATAGAAACTGATTGCATAGCCGATTTCCTAACTAAAATTTTTGGGCTATGTTCCCACGGTGATTATGACGTCACATTGTCAATCAATCAAACCGTGTCATCATATTTTTGATTGGCATTCCCTGGGCTGCTCACCTGCCAAGTTATAGCTGTTGAGGCCACATTTGTAATAACTGCCACATTTGTAATAACATTGTGCCACATTTGTAATAACAGCCACATTTGTAATAACATTGTGCCACATTTGTAATAACAGCCACATTTGTAATAACATTGTGCCACGTTTGTAATAACTGCCACATTTGTAATAGGGGAGCTCCCGCGGGTGCCAAAGGCGCCCGCTTGCGGAGCCCCATAGCTACATGCAGGCATGAGAAAGGAAAAAACACAAAAGTGTATTTGAATCGACTTCCGGTTTGTGCATTCGTTCGTTCGTTCGTCCGGCATGACATCATCAAACTAGAAAAGTATATCTCAACATCGCTAGGTGACCAAACTTGGGCATATCAAGTTTTGGTTAACTATTTCGCTTTATCTACAGTTATCTTTCCCCTTAAAAGACACTTGAGCCCCGCCATGGATGACAAGCTCAAGTGGTTCCATCCAGTGTTTGGCTCTGATAAATATGATACGGACTTTCGAAGCAAAAGGTCGATTTTCACTATTTGCGTGTAGTATTTTTCCCTCGATGTCAAATATCAAAAGTACCACCTGTATACCGCCTGACGTATTTAAAATAAAGTATCACTCTAAAAACTACCGGCGAAAAAGTCAAAGAATTGGCATTTGCTGGAGATACATATAATCATACGATACACACACTTGACCTTGAGGGGGTGCACCCCAAGGTCACGTGGCATTACGTTATCGATACGTCATCAAAACTGGAAAAGTCGATCATACCTCGATGACAGTAATATATTGATTCGAGCTCCGCTTTTAGGCAGGGCTAAATCTATATATTATCTTTGTGACAACGAAAAATTCTACCATATTTTACACAAATAATTCATTTACTGTTGTCTGTTAGTGTTCTCGAACGAACGTGTTCGATTGAGTTCCATTATTACAAACGGTCGGCTAGATACGTCAGGTTTGTGAGAATGTGTCATTTTGACTTATAGCGGCCTCGCGAAGCAATGGTGTACGTTTGTTTTGTAATTGTTGTGGAATTTAATAAAAACGTTTCTCAGCTTAAGACTATCGATTCAGAAATATATTCACACCGGCCTGCACTAACCTGTAAGTTCAGCTCCCAATCTTCTTTACCTATTTTAAAGCTTGGCATTATCGTTGACGTCATCGATGACGTCATGCCACGTGACATCGGTGGTGCATCCTCCTTGCCTCCATGATAACCTAATCCAAGTTTGGTCGCCTAGCGATGTTGCCTTCTCCAGACATTGATTTTTCAAGTTTCGATGACGTCATCGATGACGCCATGCCACGTGACGTTGGTGGTGTACCCCTCTTGCCTCCAAAATAACTTTACCCAAGTTTGGTCACCTAGCGGTGTTGCCTCTTTTGTGCTGTTTCCTTTCTGCCTGCATGTAGCTATGGGGCTCCGCTGGGATTTCCGCTATTACAAATGTGGCAGTTATTACAAATGTGGCACAATGTTGTTACAAATGTGGCACAATGTTGTTACAAATGTGGCACAATGTTATTACAAATGTGGCACAATGTTATTACAAATGTGGCTGTTATTACAAATGTGGCACAATGTTAATACAAATGTGGCAGTTATTACAAATGTGGCACAATGTTATTACAAATGTGGCAGTTATTACAAATGTGGCAGGTTATTACAAATGTGGCCTCAACAATAGCTCATTTGCGCTACGTGTTAAAACGTTATGAGCGTACTTCGTATGAAAGCTGTCCAACTGGAGGAAAATAGCTACGTTATAACCATCGTGAGGGCAAAGACGCATGATAGGTTGAAAGATGAATGTCGAAGAGCAATGGTAGAATTTTGGCGGGGATATAACGCCATAATCAAGAGGATGGGATTGGATTGAGATTTGAACCATTTTTGATTTTGTTGTCAGGAAAGCGGCCGGCAAAACTGCGACAGCCAGGTTTAATATTTACAAAAACTCTTTCAAAACTTGAAAGATTGGAGAATCTATTTGTTATGGAAAGCTTGTCATTCTAAGTTTCGTGAAAATGTACAACTTGAATGATTGAAAGTCTATTCAAATTTTAAAGCCGCACATTTGGAACAGTGAAATAGAGGTATTAGTTCTAATCCATGCAGTCGTGAATCATTTAGGGACGTGTCATTATTTACCGGGGGGGGGGGGGGGAGGGCTCCCATTTTTTTCAAACAAGGCTAAAAACATTTAGGACCCTCCCCTTGAACATAACAAAAAAATGTGACCCTTCCCAAGTCGTAGGTAAAAAAAATTGGGACCCTCCCCCATGCAATTTATTTCTGAAAAACCTGTTAGATAGACTATTGTCCAAGTGATGTAATGTCTCTTTCATTCTTCTTAATAACATAACTACTTTTTTCTTACTTCTGTCATGCACCAGTCAATTGACATCACGACCCCCCGATTTAACATTCACTAAGTGTTAAATGTTACTATTTTCCCGGTCACCAGGGACATGGTCGTTGTTAAAGCTCCAGGCCCCCGGCATTTCATCAAGCCTCCAGAGAAAAGATAAGATGCCATTCCTTATGCGAAATTTTCAACATTATGAGTGAAATAAACTAGAGAATGATATGGAACTCGTTGCTGGAATCTCTCTTTCAAGGCTTCAGGTTTCGAGAGATCCTCCCCTTTCACTCGCCCAAAAATAAAGTGATCCCTCCCAAAATCCTCCGACCTCGGTCCTTAAACCAATATATTTTCGCACGATAATCGAACTTCTGGTTCAGCGTTAATTCCCTGTAATGCCCCGCTGAATATCCCCGCTATAGAAGGTCCGTCTTAAATTCCCTGCCCTTCCTCAGATTTATGTGTTAAATCCCGGCCTTGCCGCGATACTTTCCCGCCCTGTCCCGGGGGTGGGGGCAGGGGGGTCAATTGACTGGTGCATAAGGAACCGCGGTTATTATTCATCGCCTCGATTATTTACGTGGAGGATGTTTGGTAATACACGGGTAAAATACAGTGATCCTCCCTCTAAGTACAATGATTAACGTAATCTCACATCTCCCGTCCCCTGTTTGACCTAGTACTGTAAACATTTTACAGAAAAACGGGCTCGCATATCCTTCGTTGCGCGCGAAGCGCGCCCAAATTTTGATAAACGTCTGTTTGTTTGTTCATCGTTTTTTTGTTTGTTCATCAAGCTTTAGAGAAAGGGTAGATGAACATGTTTTGTGTACGGCATAGTAAACAAAAGCCTGTCAGGAGCTCAGGAAGTACACTACCTCAACTATATAGGTTAGGTTATATTATTCATGCGCACAACTGCGCTCCGCAAATGACGAATTATTAATATTCATGTGCGCGAAGCGCGGCCCAACGGACGAATTTCTATGCTTGTAACGTCGAAAACTCACGCTTACCTAAGGGTCTTCTTTCAAACATATAGTGACTTGCCCTCCAGGCCTATCATTTGCAGGAAAATTTAGGGAGAGCTTGATTTTCCTTGTCAAGATAACTTGTTCTTGTCAACGGTAGTGTCCTCATTGCTCAAAGAGTGTATAAGATGTCATTGTTTATGCGCGCAAAGCGCGCCGAAATTTTTATGGAGAAGTCGCCATTTGTTTTACCCTCTTCATCGTCCAAATGTAGCTGAAAAAAATTATGACCCTCCCCCAAACGGGATTGAAGAAAAATTTGGACCCTCCCTTAGACACGCGAAAAAAATTAGGACCCTCCCCACAAAAATAGGAGCCCTCCCCCCCAGCTAAATAATGACACGTCCCTTACGTTCGAAAATACAACATTGGCAAAATAACTTACCGTATCTACTATCGTCTCTGCATTACGCAGCGTTTCTCCCCTGAAAGAGCACTGCGGCAGGAAAATTCCTCCTTCATCATCCGAATCGCTCTGCATTTTGCGGCCGGTCAATCCAACAAATGTTGAGCAACGAATTAATTCTAGCCTAGGCAAATTATTTTAAAACAATAGAGAGCCAATGAAAAGTTGACAATCTACAGCCTTCTTTATTTATTTTACAATTGATTCAAATTGCACAATAAACTTTCAAAAGCAATTATCTATTCGTTCCGCCGGCTTGCACTATTTCAAGATGCAAGATGCAGAGATGCAAAGATGCAAAGATGCAAAGATGCAAAAGATGCAAAGAAGCAAGGGTATCAAATTACAGCACTAGTGAAAATTCCTAATGGGCAATTCCAGAAAATAAAGGTACCCCCCCCCCCTCCACGGGCGGCACTAGTTTTTGATCCCCCATGTATCCAGAATTTCCAAAATGGTTTAACCCCCCCCCCCCCCATGCATATAGAATTCCGGACAGGTTAAACCCCCTCCCCTTCAGAAATTTCAACTTTTACCCCCCTCCCCTCCGGAATCCAAATAATCACCACCTTGTTTATTATTGCGAGAAAACGTACAAATTTGCGAGAGGGAAACGTTGCGGAGAAAAAGGCAAAAGTTGCGGGGGTTGTTGCGGGAATTTATTAAATTTGCAAAGTGAAGAAAAAACAAAAAGTGCATAATCTTGTTTCAGAATATTAATACAGAGCATGATAGTTTGATTTTGAAGAAAAAAATAACACCGGCATTCACAACATCCACTGAATATGAGCTCCACATTTTTAGCGTGTTTAACTAGTAGCTAACTGGCTATTTTGTAAGATTTGAATTGTAGGGGCAAAGAATCGGACGATGTTATCACGGAAAAACTTGAGACTTTCGCCATTCGATCGTGAAATGGTGGAATAGACATTTCAAATGAAGTGTGGAAGCTATTTACTTGCAACACACATTTTCAATCGCTTTCTAAAACATTTTTTCCAAATATAACCAATAAGAAAACACATTGGAATGAGCTAGACCAAGCTTGGAAAGCCTAGTTGTTACTTTTTGCGGATCTTCGAATATTTGAGGCTTAGGAAAAACCCATAGAGAAACTCTAAAAAGGAGCAAAAGAAAAACATATTATTCAACATGCATATTACATGTACCATCTTCGAGAAACGTTTATGAAACTATACCGTTTTGTTCCGGGATTTCATTAGATATGTTAGGGAAAGTAGCGGGTTTTGGCGAAAGTTGCGCGTCCATGCAAGCTCAACTTATCCCGTATCGCCAACATTCTTTATATTAATCTCAATGTGTGATTGTACAAAGTTGAACCTGATGCATTATTGAACTAACAGTCGAAATCAGTAGAAAATTATGGAGATTCTGTCTTAGAAGGGACAAGTACGAACTGGGAAGCATTCTCTATCTATCAAATATGGCGGCGAAGACTTGCAATCAGAATTCCGAGCTCTGAAACCCCCCAATCCCTTCGGAATTTCCAAATGCCGCCCGTGGAGGGGTACCTTTATTTTCTGGAATTGCCAAATACAGTGTTGAGATAAATACATTATTGGCGGTTGTACGCGGGAGCGGAGTATGAATTTATTTAGCAATTTCGCATTATTGTACCAATTTTAGAAGCTTCACAATGAAAACAAAAATACATAGAACTCAATTGCCCAGAACCCTTCTTTTACCTTTAGCTCTCCAAGATAATATATTGAACTCATATCATAATTCAAGCGGAAAGCGAAATTGCGAGATAAATCGATACTTCGCTCACGCGTACAACCGCCAATCAGAGGCCAAAACCCGAGGAGGCATTATAGAATCCCCTGCGTAAAGAGAAAATATAAGGGTATATGGTACATATGGCAGAAAAAATCTCGATCCGTCGGAGCAGGGCCCGCAAAAGGTATCGGGTAACGTTTATTAGTGGATGATCAGATCACGTGACTCGCAAAGGGCCCGCAAAAGGTCTTGGGTAACGTTTATGATTGGATGACCAGATCACATGACTCGCAGCGTGGGTTTGAGACCTCTACTGTTGTCACTGGCGGACAATAAAAATTCTAAACATTCACAACAAACTGGTCGTGACATTTAATAAATCACCAAAAACTCTAAGGAGACGCTCAGCCGAAGTCAGTCAGTGCAATCCATAGTTCAGAATTAGCAAATGTTGAGCTGCTGTGGCTGTGTAAACTTGAATGTTCACAAAGCTAAGAGCTCTACCTCATAATAGTAGTAAAGCATTCAAAATGGTTGCTATTGTGCTTAACAATAGGTCCGCTACGAACGAATGTGATAATTTACCGACAAGATTTCCTTTTTATAAGTTCACAAAACTTAGAAAGAGGACTTTAGAATTATTATTTTTTGCATCAGCACAAGGGAGAAGTAGGCGTTTTGTCTTCTTCCGATGTGTGCGCTGTCTGCTGTGTAATGGTTGCCTCTAAAGTATACTAAGTAGGTTAAAATAGTACCTTTGTTGACCGGAAATCTCGCAAGGGCGGAACGCGTTTTTTGTTCTGTTAAATTAAGTTCTATTATAAGCTCTTTAGCAGCTTTAGGAGATAGCTGGTATAAAAACGCAGATATAGGTTATTAGGGAGCAGCGATTGAAAAAGAGCAAAAGCAGAGAAGTCGCGAAGCAGAGACAGCCAACGAGAGTCTAAAGTATTGTGTTCTGTTCTCCGTTGTAAGTATTTCCGGAAAGATCAATTGGCTTTAAGCTTTCAAGTATTCATAGAGTTTTCAAACAAGATTTTTGTGCGCAAGTGTTTCTGAGTAAGAATGTGTATTAATAGTCGTTTTGGAATTGTGACACAATAGTTTTAAGAATTTTCGGTATTTCGCTAGAGTTTCGCAAGAGTTTTGACGGCTTTTCGTACTTTTGGTTAGAATTGTTTGTAGAGTTTCGGCTTATAGAATTTCACATGTATCTTAACGGTTTTGTAATACAACTGACAAACTCCAACAAGCTGATAACGGTGGGTTCGCGTGTTGTCTGAAACAGCTGTAAAAATGTTAATTGAATACTTATTACATCTGCAGTTTAAAAAGCACGGGGGCAGCTCTAGTGAGAGCTATTACTAGTGTATTTATTATGAGACATTGCGGCTGTCAACACTGTATTAGGAATTTTCACTAATGCTGTAATTTGATACCCTTGCTTCTTTGCATCTTTGCATCTTTGCATCTTTGCATCTCTGCATCTTGCATTTTGAAATAGTGCAAGCCCGTTCCGCCTATCTCATTCAACGCAATTATCCCTTGACTATCTGACAATTGACAAACAATAAACACTGTCAAACCTGTCAACTTCATCAACAATACTGATTCCATGTGATTATCCTATTAATTCTGCGGCCAATGAAAAGCTGTCAAATTTACAACTTTATTAATTATTGTGATTTCTTTTGAAAATCTGACAATAATCAAAACCAAACCCTGATTAGCAATCTAATTTGAACTTTTGCCAATATTATGCTAGAGAGAAAACAATGCATTTTAATAAGATTAGTTATTATAAAAGATAATCACTTCGGCACACAGCATTCGTTGAAATATTGCTGTTGGCTGAGGGCGCAGCCCGAATGCTGTATGCATTCAGCACGAATGCTGTATGCCTCAGTGATTATCTATTAAATAACCTCCCCGCCGCTTCGCTACCGGATTTATAACCTCCCCGCCGCTTCGCGCGAGGAGATAATAAGCGATTAGTTATGAGCGTGTGAATTGTCAAGAGTCGTCGAGGAAACCTCTTTAATAGGATGACACATACTAATCATAACGCCTTTCTGTCTTCGCCACAGGACGATGTTTGGAAGGAAGCCTTTTCCCAAAAGGATAAGCTAGCTTTTATTATCTTGTTGATTTTATATCTTTTTCAGTATAATTTGAAAATTGGTTCGGTTTTTTTGAAACCGAAAGACCCTCGCCATAGGACAGAACTGAATACAGTTAAACGCTGCTCTAACACTCCAGTAAAACTACTAATTCTGGTATCCAGCAATGTTGGGAATTATGATCGAAGGGAGCATATTCGACTAACTTGGGGTACAGACCATCTGGCTTCACCTCGTTGGCAAACTTGGTTTCTTCTCGGCAAAAATGGAAACGAAGCAGAAATGCAATTCCTGGACAAGGAAGAGAGTTTGTACGGTGATTTGATACGAAGTGATTACCGCGAGAACTTCAGGAACATGAGTTATAAAGTCGCAATGGGATTTGAATGGGCAACCAAGTATTGTCCCTTCGACTTCCTTCTTAAAGTAGATGATGATGTATTTGTAAATCCTTACAGACTTGTGGAATTGCTCAAGGCTAAGGCTATACCTCGCAATAAACTGTTCATGGGGAATCCAATGGTCTACAGTCCAGTCCTGAGAGAGGGGAGGTACGCAGTGTCAGTGAAAGAGTTAAATAAGACGTACTTCCATCCTTATTGTAGCGGAGGTGGAATATTGATGTCGAGCGATGTCGTAGCGATGTTCTTCGATTTGTATGATATCGAAACTCCTCTATCTATCGATGATGCATATTTGGGGGAGTTGGCTAAAAAAGCTGGGTTTAATGTTACTGCAAGTGATGATTTTCGGATGTACGAGGATAAATGTAAATTTAGGCCGCAAACTATTGTTCAACATCCTGCGAAAGGGAGCTGCTTTAACAAATTGTATCAAGAACTTTTGAATCATCATGTTCCAAGATAGGGATAAAATGAAGACTACAATGCCTATCACAAACTCTTCCCTGGTAAATGTGCAATCAATATACAAAGTCACAAACCCATATGTGTAATTTCCGATTTTTATAGCTGTTTCAGGTAACACGCGACCCAGCGCGTTCAAAACATCGAGAGGGCTTTTGGCAGTTGGGTTTTCCTGTGTAGTCAATCAAACCATTGTGAGCCAATAACATCCTTGCCTAGAGTGGAGATAAGGAATTAACCTTGTGTGAAAGCTAAAGTGCTAATGAAATGGTCCCATGTGTGTGCTATTATATATTCACTTCATTACCGCGACCATACCGACCTGCTCCCAGTCTGACCTGATAGCTCAGCTGGTAGAGCATCGGATGTACAATTCCGGAGGTCGTGGGTTCGAATCCCTCTCGGGGTCAGAGATTTTTTCTCTTTCTCCGCTTACTAGGGCTAATGCTCATAAGCACACATGGGACCATTTCATTAGCACGTTAGCTTTCACACGAGGTTAATTCCTTATCTCCACTCTGTTGAACTTAGTGCTACGCGGCCACAGGCTTGCCTGAACATCTACATCCTTGCCTAGTTTCGCCTAGTGCAGTGAATTGGCTTCTGTCGCGACATGTCTCGCAAGAGAAGCCAATCGAATGCACTGAGTAAGGATATGATTGGCTCACACGTTGATTGCGTTGATGGACAGCACAGAAAACCCAACAGCCAAACTCTGGCGGCAACGGCGAAGCCGCGTGTTACCTGAAACAGCTGTAAGCGATTTTCAAAAAGCACCTAAATTAGCCGATACTACCACCTTTAATCAGCAATGAATTATACGATTTTAAGAGTCAATTTTGACAAAATACTAGTACATATGCATCTGTCCTTAATACTGAGCAATAATGATAATGTTGGCCCGGTCAGTTGAAATACTCAAACTGATATTAGGATTTTCTCATTTCACTGATCAAAGCGCTTTTATTGATACCTGGTGTTTCTTTCTTGTGTTTTATGGACATTTTCAATTGTATTTTCAATGCAAAATTCAAATTAATTGGCTTACTCTAACGTAATTATACACAAACAAAGGCCTGCGGGAAGTGTCTGAATAAATTCCACTTACCACACTCGGGGAAAAATATATGTTATTTACCGGCTGCGAGGTCCGTATGCCGAGGTCAACATTTTCCAGCCCTCGGTCACAGTTTTTCACTATACGGACTGACCTAAGGCCGGGTAAATAATTTTTTTTTCCAAATCTAAAATTTGATTTTTTCGATGAAAGCAAGCGCGCGAAAATGGTTACCATGACCCATGTCAGAGATAGGAAAATATCGCCCCGCACGCGCGCTCTAAGAACCAATCAGAATGCAGAGTTCGTTACCGTGCCCTCTAGGGAAAAAAAATAATATTGACGTATCACTTACCAGACTACTAGAGGGCAGACGTTTATTTGGACTAGACGGGAGGAAGCGCGATGGAAATGGATGCTTTTCTCTGACTCGGTATGTTGCTAGGGTGACAAAATGGCGACTGGTTGCATGCTCACGAAGCAGCGCGCGCTGCCTTTTCACGTTTGCTAAAAAACATCACAAAATTATGAAGCAGATGGGTGGATCTTTTTATTGAAGTATTTGCATGTAAAAAAGGACACATCAGAGCGTTTTTGCGTTTTTGTATTGTCTCCCCTGACCAAAGTATTTGAAAACAGTACATCAGGGGTGGGGTGGGGGGCTATTCTGGTACAATGATGTAAGGCTGGAATGGTACTAAGGAACACTTCTCATCACACGCGAAGATCCACTTGGGCCGTACAAACGCCAGTGACGCATTTTCTGCCAAAGCCTGCAATTAACAGGGACAGAAGAGAGAAAGGGCTTCAGAAGAATAAAGTGAATTCTTTGCTTTCAGTTTTTATAATCTTAATGAGTAAAGATTTGCTTATGTGACTAAAAAATATCTCCTCAAATGTCACTTTAAGGTCTCGTGAAAGGTAAAAATGTAAAAATTCATAAAATGACTTTTTTCTCGAAATTCATTTGATACAGTCCTAAAGTATATTTCTAAAAGCTCAAATGACACGTCAACTGTTTTCCTAGGCTCACATTGCCCAGTCTTTTGTATTGCCCGCTACTCATTTTCTGTAATTTAATTAACACGCTTTTTCTAGCACTTAAATTTTAGGTCAAATTTTCACCTTCGCGAAGCTCCCGACCCCGCACGATTTAAAATTTTCTGTGTCGTTAGAAAATGATCACAACTAAAAAACCGTGTGAGGGAATTTTTATTTTTTACTTGAAAAAGATTTTATGATAAATTTTGCGGCCACAAACTGTAAAAAATGCGACTTTCAACTTCGCGTCCTAATATTTGTGCAACAAATTGTGCAACAAACCACTAGTGGTCTGAAGCTTCTCAAGTAAAGAAGGTAGTTTTTAGTTCGGGGTCTTAAAAATACAAGAAAAATTTAAACTTCGATAAACTAAACAACTTCGTAAGATAGAGCAATATTTTAGCTTAAAAATGATATATAGCTGATTATCATAGCATAAATTGCGACGCGACGATAATTTTTTTCCGAAGACACCCCTCACGGGTTTACAGAGACCTTAAATGCGAAATTGGTACAAGGCGTTAAATAACGACTTTGGTAATTTCTGACTTACAAGCCCTGTTCCACGAACAAAATGTACCTCACCAAACCGGATTACCCGGCCTGGTGGACCCGGGGTACCTAATATCAGTGGGAAAATTGTCAGAAAAAATAATTGTAGTAATAATAATTGTAGTATTTTTTTACACTCAGTCGAGAGCAAGCCGCACGGTTTTAAAAACGCACCTAGTGACTTTATTTACGTACGGTTTACTTTAGAAGGGGCTGCTCTCAGTCCTAAATAATCTAACTGATTTAATAATCTAAGGTAGGTACAATCAAGGGAAGATTTCATGTTTCAATTTTATCTAAAAATAAAATTTTGCACTTACGTCATCGAAATTCTGGTCCCATCGTTCGTTAGTAATGACATAGTCAACATTATCACTCATGTACTCTTCTAAAACTCTGAATATAAAACAAAACAGAACAGTGCTCACAACACTACTTCAGGTAACAGCAAGAATAGCTCACTGTTATTTTCAGGGTGTAATGTTAAAGCGGGACTGTCACGGTACGCGCATGCTCGAGCAAAGACCACCGATCCCACGTAACTATCATTCAAAACGGGGATTCCCTGTTTAAATAAACCAATCACGGGACACTTCGTTTTCACGGGAAAGTACCCACGCCCCGCGCGACGTCGCCTCAGGGAAAACATAATTTGTAGTTCATTCGTCAGGAGGCGACATTATGGTAAGTTTTTAGGGGTTTTCAGGCAAATGAGCTGCAAAATCGTTGTCTGAGGTGAAGATACCGTAGCCCTTGAACAATTTCCATGTCTCGTGGACGATTTTCGATATCTAGATCCTGCTTTTATTGTGTTCCCAAGCCATTTTGGCGTAAGGACGACCTCGATTAGGCCTTTCTTGTTGGGCAGCCATCAGTGAAAATGACGCTCGAGTCTCATTCAATTTAAAACGACAAACAATATTGCATCGACTCCAAAATTTGGTCACGATACTAAGGAGATCTCAGGAGAGAATATACCCGTTAAGAATTAAGGGTAGATGGACCCGAAACAACAAGATTTAAACGGATTCTACCAGCGTAATTCCTCCCTCTCACAGCCATCGTTCCGGCCCGGACCAAAGTGATCAAAATTCGCACATGCGCGTACCGTGACAGTCCCGCTTTAAATCTAACACCAATTTTGGGGGACAAACCAACACCACATTAGAAGTTAGATCATTCTCGAACCCAGGAGCTCCCCGCCTCGTATCATTGCGGGGGAGGCTCTGGTGACAGCCACTGACGCATGCGCGAGATTTAATGCAGAGCCGCAGGGGAAAGACCTTTCCGCGCATGCTCCAACGCTCAAAATAAGCCAATCAGTGACGGCCCTCAAATGGATGTCCCCAGAGCCTCCCTTGCGAGCAGACGAGCCGGGGAGAATGAAGTTAGATCAGCTCTGTTAAAGGCGTTGGGCAACCACCAAAGATCGGTGTAGGGAAATCCCCGATTAAGAGTAAAATGAACTCTATTCTCACTGCATACATTATTGCCACGCCACGAAAGAATTTGAACAACAACCCAAATATGGAGTCTTGGGAGTCTGCGCGTTGTAGGCAACATGTTTGGCAGCGTGGTTTCACAATCAGTCACCCATTTCCCTGAGTTCGGTTCGCAAGAAGCTGCCGCCGGGGAGTCTTTCGCAAGCCGTGAAGTTCACAATTCCTCGTCGACCACCACCAGCACCTCAAGCGTACTGTACTTGTAATAAATGGCCGCTAGAGATCTCCCTCTTCCTCCTGGCGCTCTTCCTGCCGTTGTTCCGGCTCCTGTGGCAATTCCAAACCCTCCGGCAGTCGTTGCCCCAGCGCTAGTTTTGGACGTACCGGCAAACCCGGTTCCCGCAGCAGTCGCTGCTCCAGCTCCGAATGAAGCCGAACAGGTAGAGCTTTATTCTTGAATGCCTTTATAGTATTTATTTATTGTCGCACATTCTGTCCCGGCTCTCGTCCGTCCCTGTATTCAGTATTGCCTTTACACGTTCGTCCGGGGACTTGGTTTGTGTAGCTTACGTTTACACCTGTTCGCTCATCTCCGGTAACTATTTTTAGTCCGAATTTGCAACTTCGGTTGATTTGTTTAACTCTCTGATTGGTTTGCTTTTTCGTGACATGTTTACATTCGCTATTCCATTTGCACTACGGCATTCGTTTGCTTTCTTACTACAGTACCCAAGGGAGTTCTACCTGCTTTTATGTCTTGTGTTTTGGGTGTACTCGCAATTCTAATTTCGTATTTCCTCTTCATCTACTCGTAAACTTTTGGTCCTTATGTTTTCTCTTCATTACGGGAGCCGGGCTAGGATATACAGAATTGCGGCTAGATAATTTGTGTGCACGGTAGTAACTACTAGGGGTATGTGTGCAGTGGTAGCTGCATGGGATAATTGTGTGCGCAATAGTAGCTGCAGGGGATAATTGTGTGCGCAAAAGTAGCTGCGCGGGGTAATAGTGTGCGCAGTAGTAGCTGCATGGGGTAATAGTGTGCGCAGTAGTAGCTGCAAGGGTAATCGTGTGCGCAGTAGTAGCTGCAAGGGTAATAGTGTGCGTAGTAGTAGCTGCAAGGGTAATAGTGTGCGCAGTAGTAGTTGCAAGGGGTTATAGTGTGCGCAGTAGTAACTGCACGGGTAATAGTGTGCGCAGTAGTAGCTGCAAGGGTAATAGTGTGCGCAGTAGTAGCTGCATGGGGTAATAGTGTGCGCAGTAGTAGCTGCAAGGGTAATAGTATGCGCAGTAGTAGCTGCATGGGGTAATAGTGTGCGCAGTAGTAGCTGCACGGGGTAATAGTGTGCGCAGCATAGCTGCATGGGATAATAGTGTGCGCAGTAGTAGCTGCAGGGCTAATAATGTGCGCAGTAGTAGCTGCCAGTGTAATAGTGTGCGCGGTAGTAGCTGCAGGGGTAAAAGTGTGCGCAGTACTAGCTGCAAGGGTAATAGTGTGTGCAGTAGTAGCTGCATGGGGTAATAGTGTGCGCAGTAGTAGCTGCATGGGGTAACAGTATGCACAGTAGTTGCAAGGGTAATAGTGTGCGCAATAGTAACTACAAGGGGCAATAGTGTGCGCAGTAGTAGTTGCAAGGGTAATAGTGTGCGCAATAGTAACTACAAGGGGCAATAGTGTGCGCAGTAGTAGCTGCAACGGTAATAGTGTGTGCAGTAGTAGCTGCATGGGGTAATAGTGTGCGCAGTAGTAGCTGCATGGGGTAATAGTATGCACAGTAGTAGCTGCAAGGGTAATCGTGTGCGCAGTAGTAGCTGCAAGGGTAATAGTGTGCGTAGTAGTAGCTGCAAGGGTAATAGTGTGCGCAGTAGTAGTTGCAAGGGGTTATAGTGTGCGCAGTAGTAACTGCACGGGTAATAGTGTGCGCAGTAGTAGCTGCAAGGGTAATAGTGTGCGCAGTAGTAGCTGCATGGGGTAATAGTGTGCGCAGTAGTAGCTGCAAGGGTAATAGTATGCGCAGTAGTAGCTGCATGGGGTAATAGTGTGCGCAGTAGTAGCTGCACGGGGTAATAGTGTGCGCAGCGTAGCTGCATGGGATAATAGTGTGCGCAGTAGTAGCTGCAGGGCTAATAATGTGCGCAGTAGTAGCTGCCAGTGTAATAGTGTGCGCGGTAGTAGCTGCAGGGGTAAAAGTGTGCGCAGTAGTAGCTGCAAGGGTAATAGTGTGTGCAGTAGTAGCTGCATGGGGTAATAGTGTGCGCAGTAGTAGCTGCATGGGGTAATAGTATGCACAGTAGTTGCAAGGGTAATAGTGTGCGCAATAGTAACTACAAGGGGCAATAGTGTGCGCAGTAGTAGTTGCAAGGGTAATAGTGTGCGCAATAGTAACTACAAGGGGCAATAGTGTGCGCAGTAGTAGCTGCAACGGTAATAGTGTGTGCAGTAGTAGCTGCATGGGGTAATAGTGTGCGCAGTAGTAGCTGCATGGGGTAATAGTATGCACAGTAGTAGCTGCAAGGGTAATCGTGTGCGCAGTAGTAGCTGCAAGGGTAATAGTGTGCGTAGTAGTAGCTGCAAGGGTAATAGTGTGCGCAGTAGTAGTTGCAAGGGGTTATAGTGTGCGCAGTAGTAACTGCACGGGTAATAGTGTGCGCAGTAGTAGCTGCAAGGGTAATAGTGTGCGCAGTAGTAGCTGCATGGGGTAATAGTGTGCGCAGTAGTAGCTGCAAGGGTAATAGTATGCGCAGTAGTAGCTGCATGGGGTAATAGTGTGCGCAGTAGTAGCTGCACGGGGTAATAGTGTGCGCAGCGTAGCTGCATGGGATAATAGTGTGCGCAGTAGTAGCTGCAGGGCTAATAATGTGCGCAGTAGTAGCTGCCAGTGTAATAGTGTGCGCGGTAGTAGCTGCAGGGGTAAAAGTGTGCGCAGTAGTAGCTGCAAGGGTAATAGTGTGTGCAGTAGTAGCTGCATGGGGTAATAGTGTGCGCAGTAGTAGCTGCATGGGGTAATAGTATGCACAGTAGTTGCAAGGGTAATAGTGTGCGCAATAGTAACTACAAGGGGCAATAGTGTGCGCAGTAGTAGTTGCAAGGGTAATAGTGTGCGCAATAGTAACTACAAGGGGCAATAGTGTGCGCAGTAGTAGCTGCAACGGTAATAGTGTGTGCAGTAGTAGCTGCATGGGGTAATAGTGTGCGCAGTAGTAGCTGCATGGGGTAATAGTATGCACAGTAGTAGCTGCAAGGGTAATCGTGTGCGCAGTAGTAGCTGCAAGGGTAATAGTGTGCGTAGTAGTAGCTGCAAGGGTAATAGTGTGCGCAGTAGTAGTTGCAAGGGGTTATAGTGTGCGCAGTAGTAACTGCACGGGTAATAGTGTGCGCAGAGTAGCTGCAAGGGTAATAGTGTGCGCAGTAGTAGCTGCATGGAGTAATAGTGTGCGCAGTAGTAGCTGCAAGGGTAATAGTGTGCGCAGTAGTAGCTGCATGGGGTAATAGTGTGCGCAGTAGTAGCTGCAAGGGTAATAGTGTGCGCAGTAGTAGCTGCATGGGGTAATAGTGTGCGCAGTAGTAGCTGCAAGGGATAGTGTGCGCAGTAGTAGCTGCATGGGGTAATAGTATGCGCAGTAGTAGCTGCATGGGGTAATAGTGTGCGCAGTAGTAGCTACATGGGGTAATAGTATGCACAGTAGTTGCAAGGGTAATAGTGTGCGCAATAGTAACTACAAGGGGCAATAGTGTGCGCAGTAGTAGCTGCAACGGTAATAGTGTGTGCAGTAGTAGCTGCATGGGGTAATAGTGTGCGCAGTAGTAGCTGCATGTGGTAATAGTATGCACAGTAGTAGCTGCAAGGGTAATAGTGTGCGCAATAGTAATTACAAGGGGCAATAGTGCGCAGTAGAAGCTGCAAGGGTAAAAGTGTGTGCAGTAGTAGCTGCATGGGGTAATAGTGTGCGAAGTTGTAGCTGCATGGGATAATTGTGTGTACAATAGTAGCTGCACGGGGTAATAGTGTGCGCAGTAGTAGCTGCATGTGGTAATAGTATGCACAGTAGTAGCTGCAAGGGTAATAGTGTGCGCAATAGTAATTACAAGGGGCAATAGTGCGCAGTAGTAGCTGCAAGGGTAAAAGTGTGTGCAGTAGTAGCTGCATGGGGTAATAGTGTGTGAAGTTGTAGCTGCATGGGATAATTGTGTGTACAATAGTAGCTGCACGGGGTAATAGTGTGCGCAGTAGTAGCTGCAAGTGGTAATAGTGTGCGCAGTAGTAACTGCAAGAGTTATAGTGTGCGCAGTAGTAGCTGCAAGGGTAATAGTGTGCGCAGTAGTAGTTGCAAGGGGTAATAGTGTGCGCAGTAGTAGCTGCAAGGGTAATAGTGTGCGCAGTAGTAGCTGCATGGGGTAATAGTGTGCGCAATAGTAGCGGCAAGGGTAATAGTGTGCGCAGTAGTAGTTGCAAGGGGTCTTAGTGTGCGCAGTAGTAGCTGCAAGGGCAATAGTGTGCGCAGTAGTAGCTGCATGGGGTAATAGTATGCGCAGTAGTAGCTGCATGGGGTACTAGTGTGCGCAGTAGTAGCTGCACGGGGTAATAGTGTGCGCAGCGTAGCTGCATGGAATAATAGTGTGCGCAGTAGTAGCTGCAGGGCTAATAATGTGCGCAGTAGTAGCTGCCAGTGTAATAGTGTGCGCGGTAGTAGCTGCAGGGGTAAAAGTGTGCGCAGTGGTAGCTGCAGGGGGTAATGGTATGCGCGCTCAGTAGAAGCTGCAAAGGGTAATCGTGTGCGCAGTAGTAGCTGCATGGGGTAATAGTATGCGCAGTTGTGGCTGCATAGTGTAATACTGTGGGCATTCGTAACTACAAGGGGTAATAGTGTGCACAGTAGTAGCTAATAGGGACATTAGTGTGCGCAGTATTAGCTAGAAGGGGGATCGTTGTACGCAGTGGTAGCTATTAGGGTATCTTCGTGACAGTGATGTCAGCGATACTCGCTACGGGGGGTGATAATATTCGTAATTGCAGACACGAGGAATAAGAGTAGTAACTGCAATGGTTGGTTGGGTGCGCAATATAGATATAGTTGTGGGTGCCTATATAGCAGGCGCAACAGATAACAATGTCAGCATGTCGTAGTGTCTGCTAATAGCACCACAGTAATTGCTTTTTTCTTCCCCTTTTCACCCTCTTGTAGCCCGACCGGGTCAAAGTATTAGAAGACAGGGTAAAAGCCATGGAATAAGAGAGGGCATCTGAAAGCTGCACTGTCGCATTAGCTTCCTTGAGGCGTTACCTTAACAGGCATATCACAATGTTCGACCGGCTAGAGGTTATCGAACTCTTGCAGGCTCTTGTGAGGACATCACGTTCCCAGGCCCATGAGAAAGCGGAGGAGTATCCAGCCGCCCTCGATGAAGTCACTGCTAGGCTCTCGTCTATCGAGGATGCTCAGCTCCAGCGGTTGTTGGTCGGCCTTCTTGGTGACCCCATCCGCGCCAAAATGGTCAAAGAAGCTGCCTCGATTTTGAAGGGAGGGACCAAGCCTCAGCCGCTGTTGGGGCGTACCCTCAGGAGGAACAGCTCAGCTCCGTACCAATACGTGCAATGTTATAATTGTTACAAGTGGGGTCATTATGCTAGAAGTTGCCCTCTCCGAACCCAGCAAAGGGGAAGGAATTCGGGCCGAGGACTGTGGAATGGAGCTCAGTACTAACTTTCCTTATCTGAACTGTACCCTGGATAATAAAAATAATAGATAATAAAGATATAAACTAGGCAATGAGCTGGGATGTACAACCAGTCTGAATGAATTATAATTAAAGGTTCTTTGCATTTACGAAGTTTGCGCTCGTACTTAGACCACCTTTTATACAGCATAATTGTTTGGTTAGTATATTCTTAGGCATCTATTCTCCACCCTTTACCCCTTCGGTGATCGGGGGGGCCTTAATAGCGTCCACATGGACATAGTCCAAATCCGGATCACCGAAGGGTTGGGTTCCTTGTGTTTTGGTCTTGTCTCCTTGTTCGTCACCTTGGCCTTTTCGTTCATTTCTATGCAAATTGCCCTGATTCTCATCCGCAACAAGAGTTCACCTGGCTAAAGGTTAAGGCCGGTGTCGTTTCTCTTCGGGGCATCTCACAAGGAGCCCAACCCTTCGTTGGTCCTTTCTCCAGAAATGGTAGTCAAACCTTGAGAGGTTATGATTTTCGACCCCGATCACTTAAGAGCGGGAAATATCTATCGTTACTTTCGTGTTTGGGAGAGGTTGTTTTCCAGTTATCTCTGCGGTGAGGGTACTTTCTCAGCGTGATGGGATTGAAGTCGCGAGCATTTCTTCCAACCTTTTAAATGTCAGTTTACGAGCATAAAGCCTGATTTCAGTTCCCCTCCACCCGTAGTGCTTAAGACCTCGCCCAGCCACAAGAACTCCCGGGTCTCATCGCCCAGCCACAAGAACTCCCGGGTCTCATCGGGAATTTTGTTGATATGTGGAGAAGTGGGCAAAGTCGACCCTCCACTCACTTGGTACTACCCCTCACAGTCGAACCGTCC
Source organism: Scolanthus callimorphus (assembly GCA_033964015.1). Classification (NCBI taxonomy): domain Eukaryota; kingdom Metazoa; phylum Cnidaria; class Anthozoa; order Actiniaria; family Edwardsiidae; genus Scolanthus; species Scolanthus callimorphus. Next base: position 12,861,316 of record CM066923.1, on the reverse strand, counting down.
AAGACAAGCCTGTGCCATGACGAGCGGAATATGGACCTTTGGATTCAAGATCTCCAATTCAAGTGAGACCATATCGGTGATCTCCCGCGTTATCTGTTCCCCAGTCAGGTTCAGACCCCTCGTCTTACACCTTGTTCGGGCTCGAATACAAAGGCATGTCTTTCGTATTCCGCACATGTGCCTTTCTATAAGCTCGGGTTGGCTGTGTCTAATGCGGTCCGATCATGGGAGTGCCGGACTCGCTCTATACAGACCGACGTGTGGGCCAGTTGTTTATACCTCCCCCTCATGAGAGTGTCCTTCAATCATGTACGCGCGGAAGCGGCAACGTATATTATATGCCTATTAGTAAGCTAGCGATCCCTGGAGAATAGTCGAGCTGCTCTATGATCCCGACAATTAGGAAATCCACACGTGTATTATATAACAACCAAAGCTGTATTTAAACTGTACGCGTTGCAGTTCGCATCTCAGAGATTAACACAAAAGTGAACAGTAAAAGTTTATAAAGTTTAACCAACTCTTAAAGATTAGGAATTCTGAGTGATGGGAGAGATGTGCTCTTTATTTGGTTCACGCGCACCCGTAGTGCGGACAATAGGGCTTAAGCTTGCAAACGTAGCAAATGACGTGTTACGCGGCAGGAGCGATCACCTCCCATAACTTAATTCCCGTGACGGGGTAATAGGTATGCAGTGAGGATAAGATACTATTCTCACTGCATACATTATTGCCACGCCACGAAAGAATTTGAACAACAACCCAAATATGGAGTCTTGGGAGTCTGCGCGTTGTAGGCAACATGTTTGGCAGCGTGGTTTCACAATCAGTCACCCATTTCCCTGAGTTCGGTTCGCAAGAAGCTGCCGCCGGGGAGTCAGCAAAGCCGTGAAGTTCACCCACCCACCTCCCCTGGTGGTGGTCGACACCACGCCTCGCATGCTCACCGCATGCCTATTACCCGGCAGTCGCGATCACCTCCCATAACTTAATTCCCGTGACGGGGTAATAGGTATGCAGTGAGGATAAGATACTGTTTGGGGTGTTGAACAAACACCGGTGTCATGGATTTCATAAAACCAAATTCGCCGTCTAACAACAAATATTATCCGGAGGTTTTATTGATTAAATAATTTACAAAAAAAGGCTTTACGTCTGCCAAGGAAGCCATTGCAAAACTGTTTCAATTTCAGGAAAATGCAACTTAAAAATCTTGCTAGCGAAGCGTCTTCGTTGACGAAAAGACGTTTCATACAGTGTTTGACATAGTTTAAAGTTTTATAAAGTAATTGTTCTCGCTTTCTTGCTTGATAAATTGTAAATTTGTCGTGTTGAAATTTAATTTCGTTGGTGTCCTGTGTTTTCATTGAATTTTACTTTTGCAGCCATGTAATTCCACAAAAAATACTCCGTCGATTTCAGCCAATCAGCACGCGAGATAGACATATCAAGAAAATTTCGCCAAAAGCTGTCGTTTTGCCGACGTTGCAAAACTTCCTTATTAGGAAATCCCCCTTACCTTATTTGGAAGGTCTGTAAGTACTTTTCCTCATATCTTGGCGAAAAAAAGCAGGAAAATTGACCAAAACTTGCAGATACTCGAGAAACATCCTTCTCTTGGTCGCCATTTTGTTTTTACCCCCTGCTGAGGGGCCTGAGTCACGTTTTGAACACCACAGGCAACCCGCGCTGTTTTGGCATAAAAACGAGAGCACTTTCTTGATATGGTCATAACATGGGATTCTATAGGATTATTCAAAGCTTCAGGAGGCTAGATTCCGCTAAGAAAATAGCACGAAAAAAGCGATATCGCACGAGTCGCGCAGCGACGAGGGCGATATCGCCTTTTTGAGTGCTATTTTCGGCGGAATCTACCGACTGAACGCTTTGAATATACTTGAATCCTATGATATCTCGTCCTCAATTTACACAAAAAAGAGATATCATAGGATTCTATGGAAAAACGTACCACCTACCCATTGTATGCTGTAATATAGCGCACAAGTGACCGCCGTATTTCCTCCTCAAACTCGCCGTAGAGAAGGAAGATCTTGTGGGAAAAGAAGTCAGGTAATTCGGGCAGCTCGTCCGGTGTGTCCGAATCTTGGCCACCTTTATCTGTAATTGCAAGGTGCAAGGGAAATGAAAAAGACATTAAGTAAAGAACGAAGATATCGTATACAAAAGTTAGGCCTACGCCAAACGTGCCAGAGTTGCGCCGTTCCAGTCCAAAACAAAACAAAATTATATTATCTAATGAAGTCTAATGAAGATCCTTTGGTTCGACAGAATTTCGACGTTTCCGCTGGGCCTTAGTGTTTTTCCTAAAGTAATAGCCTTTGCCTAGTACCACATTAGTAAAATCACACTCACACACTATTACGAATCCTGCATTCTGATTGGCTCAAAACTCACTGTCTATTGAGTCGTAATAGATAGTGAGTTTTGAAAAGGCCGGCGTTTTGAAGAAAAACAACGTTTCTTAAAAGATATAAATAATTAAAAAGTTTCATTAGTAGTTTCGAAGGTAGTGTGCGAGTGTGATTTCACTAATCGCTCTCGATTTCTATGAGCTCGAAAGTTGACTCGTCGAAGACTGCTCGTCAACTATCAGCTCATAGAAATCTCGAGCTCGTTATCTAATTGTTAAATATCAAACCTTTTAAGCCGGCTTTTCACCAGTGAAATAAACGGAGACTGAGACGTAAGAGCTTACGTTTGTGTGAAAATTCTCGTGATGTAAGCGTCAGCGGAGACGCAAGAAAAAGGAAACCTTCCGTTCTGCTTCCTTCACGCTTGCGTCTCCTTTTCCGTCTCCGTTCTTTGATTTTCATACGAACGCAAGCGTCCTAACGTCTCCTTCTCCGACTCCGTCTCCGCTTACTTCTCTAGTGAAAACCCGGCTCTAGGGAAATGGCTTTCGGTAGACTGCTCGCAGTCACTTATTTGACGAACGTCAATAAATACAGAAGAAAAGTCTTTGCTGACGCGCGCTTTTATTCACTTACGCGCTTTGTTTAGGTGTCTGCTCACCACGGGATGACTTGACACCTGAACAAGGCGCGTATGGAATAAAAGGACGCCTAGGAAAGACAATTTTTCTGTTGTTTCCCCTGGAAATCCTGGAAATTCTGTAGAAGCTGCGGGAAAGGGGGGTGCTTAGGGAACCTGAAAATTCAAAGAGGTAACCTGGAAATTCGAGGGGAGGGAGATGCTGAGGACCCTGGAATTTCCAGGGGAGCGGGGTGTTGAAGACCCCTGGTAATTCCAGGAGAGAGGGGTCTTCATATGGTAGGGTCTTCGACCCCCCGGTGCATAAAAAAAAAAACCGCCAATGCTTACCACTTTCCTCGTCTGTTGAAGCCTCATAAATATCTTCATTCCTGTGAGCCGGTGAGCTGCTGTTTTGCTGAACTCTGAAGAATCAATGATTCATGGAAATTGGTCATAAAAGAGGGGTCAATCATTACATACTGCTGCTACACACGCACTTCCTACGAGCACAGGGAGCTCACCTTTACAGTTTAAATCACGAAATGGCTTCCGTCTGGTGCTAACCTCGTAATGAGGCCCTAGTGGGCGAGTCTGGGCAAAGCATAATTAGCCAATCAGGAAAGACCGAGAACGTAGCGCAAAGAAAAAATATTTCCTTTCGCTTTGTTCAGCGAAAAATGGAAAAAAAAATTTCTTGATGTAAACTATAAAGGTGAGCTCCCTATGACCGAGTAAAGGAAGATTAGAAATAGTCGGCTGATCACGGCCTCGACAACAGAGAGTAGCATGTTACCGTTGTTTCTTCCACGACGACGTCAGGAAGATTCTTAATCGATGCAACCATCAATAGCGTGTTTAGGACAATGTTTGCAACTTCTGTCTTGAGAGTTTTCCTCTTTACGTCGCGTTTTTAATTTATCTTTTGAATCTTCCACAGGGTACCCAAAATGTGGCGCGCGCCATCTAATAATAATGATAGTGATAGTGATAGTGATAGTGATAGTGATAGTGATAGTGATAGTAGTAGTGATAGTGATAGTGATAGTGATAGTGATAGTGAGAGTGAGAGTGAGAGTGAGAGTGACAGTGACAGTGACAGTGACAGTGATAGTGATAATAATATAATAATAATAATAATAATAATAATAATAATAATAACCATTCCCCAAAAATTAGGTTCCTTTTGATTTAAAACGTGTTTTGCAGAGCTAAGATAGGTCTTTTTTCCAAACTCTCAATTATTGAATATTAACTAAATCCTAGCCCAAATATTTTCGCGGCATTTTGGCGAGAAAGTGCATTCCTTTGTGATAAAACATCAACATTTTCAAGGACCCATTGATGAAACCAAGGAACACTTTGATTCGGTACCGATGTTCCTATTCCTAATGAGCTTCTGTAGGACGCAAACAATATTTTGCTGTAAAGGCGAAGCACTCGCTAGCTCTGCTATCGCACTCTTTATTCTGTTACACGGTTCAGACGGATTTGACATTTACTTACAGTACTGAATATATTATAGTATGTTATATATTAATATCATACACGCCTTGATAACCAGTAAGTATTTATGAATACAAAACCGTCTTGTCCGCCAAATCCGTATTAACCGTATGATTGAGAAAAGAGTGGCATTGACAACCACAGGGGCACCGATGCAGCAAGAATGACCTACTATCACACTCTTTATTCTGTTACACGGTTAAGACGGATAAGACGGATTTGAGTTTACTAACAGTACTCTATTTACTGAATATATTTAAATTTATTACTATAATATATGATAACTTATCTATATATTAATAAATATATTATCATATATTAATATCAATATTTTATTTATTTTATTGTAAAATATTAATAAATATATCAATATTTTATTAATATCTATTAATGTATTTCAAATAAATATATCATTTCTCTTAAAAAGTAAGTATTATATTAAACATTAATATAATACTTATTGATAAAAAGTAAGTACTTATGAATAGCAAATAATCAATATATCCGTCTTGTCCGCCAAATCCGTATTAACCGTTTGTTTGAGAGAAGAGTGGCATTGACAACCACAGGGGCACCGATGCAGCAAGAATGACCTACTATCACACTCTTTATTCTGTTACACGGTTAAGACGGATAAGACGGATTTGAGTTTACTTACAGTACATTATTTACTGAATATATTGTAATATATTAAGTGTTAAGTATAATACTTCTTGATATAAAGTAAGTACGCATTAATAGTGAGTAAACACTAAATCCGTCTTGTCCTCCAAATCCGTTTTAACCGCTTGTTTGAGCAAAGAGTTACAATGACAACCACAGGGATACCAATAATACTAATGGTTAATTTCTATTGGGGCTATGGGATTAGGTTGTGCAAACATACTAGCACTGCTTTGTGAAATTCAAAGGAATCTTGACGTTATAATCTATGCATATGAATTTCGCTATCAACTATTCCAGTAATGAGCTACGCTCTTATGTGTAATAGGTTGTGCAAACATGCTAGCATGTTTTGTGAAATTCAAAGAATCTTGAAGTTATAAACTATGCATACGAAGTTCGCTATCAATGCCACAGTAATGAGCTACGCTATTATGTGTAATAGGTTGTGCCAACAAGCTAGCATGTTTTGTTAAATTCAAAGGAATTCCGACGTTGTAAACTATACATACGAATTTTGCTATCAGCGCCAGTAAGAAACTACGCTATTATGTGTACCGGTAATGAGGGAAGCTGTGAAATTTTCGTGCGTGAAAAATGAACATACCTAGCTGGTTTTTCAAAATACACTCTTTGTTAAATTGCATAACCCAGCTGATATCTCGTTCACTCGCTATTCATAGCAAGTCCCACTGTTGTGTTCAAAGAAAACAAAGTACTTTTTTAGATCTGCATTCCTCGTTTCTTCGTTGGGAAATAAAGCCTCGCAGCGTCTTCAAGCTTCAAGCATTACTGTCTCTGAACAGGACTCTTTCCTTGGCAAGGTAAGAAGCTACTCAAAATTACTCTTGAAATTGCTCCTTTCACTTATTATCAGAATTCGTTATCGCTCTACTTTTGATAACTTGACCACCAAACAACAAGCAAAACTCCCTAGATTTGGTCGATTTCGACCTATATTTCAACTTTCTTTGGCAAGGAAGCCAGAAACTAACTAATCTTGCATATATTGTAGTTTGAAGTTGTGCATATATTAGCTATTATTGTCGTGCCCTTTGTTGAAAGCTGGGAAACGAACAAAAGTTTTATTCATTTACGTTTCAGAATGCCTGCGACTAAGCCACACCGGCAACTGAACCAGACGGCCATTAAGGACAAAATATTGGCGGATGTTATACCGATAGTGAATCGTTCGTGTTCAATTATTGGAGTGAAATGCAACTGGCGAGTGCAGGGAGGTGCGGCGGGAATGAAATCCGCTTGGCGTGAGATAGTGAAGAAAAGGAACGAGTGCGATTCTGTCGTTAACGAAACCCCGGGAGTGGCTTTCTACTTTTCTGCGGTATCAACGTTTAAGACAACTAAGGCAAGTAAAGATGCCGAGGTAGAAGAGGCAGAAATGAGGACAAGAACAATGGTGCTGACGACAGCGGGGGATCGTTACAAAGCTCACAGCTATCTCAGGTAATTACATCGCGACTTTGCCGCCAAAAATTGTAAGAAATGCGGGTTTTAACTTCACAGCTTCATTTATGTGCATATGTAAATCAAACAATCCTCACACGGTTCTTTGAAACTCGACAAAGCGTGAAATTAGTATGTTTTGTTTTCAGTCTTCAGGTATTGCACAAGCAACACGACAGAAATTCTATCCGTCGATCACTTACTGGGTGGCAATGCAGTCGCCAAACGGCGCGCCCGTTGATGCGCTAGTACTACACAAGAGGCTCGTTAGCTGTGAAGTAGAGGTAAATTCTACGCGAGCGTCAACCAAAAAGGTTGGAGACGAGCGACTTGTCAAGATTTGTCAATTATTGAAAGACCATAGAAATGCCTTTATGTCCTCTATCGTAAAAGAATCGTTTTCAAACTACTGGGAGGAGTTGTGTGAGGAATATGATGTTGCGGCAAGCTTGACAAACCAAACCGATGCAGTAGTTCGGCTGGTCGTCCTACAGAGTGTCTTCGCCGAAAGGTTGCGGCCGGTTACTCAGGCTTTAGGGGCAATGGGGTTATATTTTGACGTGTTCACTTCTCATACAGAAGACGATGTTCACACAGCACATTCCAAACACCTAGCGGAGCCGTTGACTGTTCTGTGTAATGATATTGAGCTAGTCATGCGAAAGCTGAACTACGCCTACAGGCAAGGCCTAGTGTTCAAGAAATGCGAAGGTTCCCGCTATACCTACAGAAGGCTGTGCACCATGGAGAGTTTTCTAAACATTCTGCTTGGAAATCCCGATTTTAAGGACAGGCTGATCAAGAACATGCCCCGTGTAAAGTCCATATTGGAACACAAGGATTGCCGCGCCATAGCACAGTTAGACATCGATTACGACCTCGTTGAAGTTAAAGATGGATGGATGTGGTCGTTTGGAGAGCGTAAGTTCCTCAAAGGCGTGATAAAAGATAACGACATTGGTAACAAATCACCCCGCGCCTACGTCGACTACGACAAAAACCAAGAGCAATCAGACGCCGGCTATTTCGAAGAAATACTTCGCAACAGCCTTTCAGAAGAAGAAATGGCGGCCTTCTGTGAGGATTTCCTCAGGCTCTTTGAGCGCCGCAAGTACCACAAACAGAAAGTTCCATGCTTGATAGGTCCATCAAATAGCGGGAAGACGTCGTTGATGATGGCTACAGAGAAGATAATCGACTCAAGCAAAGTTGCGAGGATTACTAAGCAGAAATGCTTCAATAGATCTATGATTTCTGAAGAAACAGAATTAATCAATCTTGATGAAGCCACTGTAGAATTAATGGCGATCGACGACTGGAAGATCATCACGCAGGGTGGCTTCACGGCGCACGACAGGAAATGGAAAGCTGCCGAGGGCTTTATAAATGACATACCCATGTTTATCACGTGCCAGAAGGAGCTGAACTTTGGAAATAGCGAAGATAACAAGGCAATGGAGAATCGCCTCAACAAGTACATGTTCCAAACTTTGCCGACAACGAATACAAGGGCCGCTGGCTGGATCAAATCGCACCCAATGGAGTGCATCGTGTGGTGCGCTAATCACACGAAACAGGGCGACGAAGCGCATGAGGTAATCACGATATTTATTTTTTTTGAACAACAGTAGATTAGAAATGGTGATTGTGCTCGCTTATGTTTGTACATTACGCGCGCACCAACGATCTAACTTATATTCGTTGTGAAAATGGCTGATAAACATATGTTTTCTCCTAAACAGAACGAAGACGAAGGCAGAAGCGGAGCTGGTACATTCAGCCACGACGATGTGGACAGCATAATGGCAGTACGCTTGGATGACGAGAACGAAGAGCCGCCAATAGAGACCAATGCAGAGAAGGATGAGGACGTGCTCGAGCCCTCCAGCAGCGACGACGAAGGACTCGAGTGCTCGTACGATGATAAGATCGCGGAGTTAGAGAGGTAAATCGAGGAATAAAATGTACATGGCGAGTTCAACGTGAATAGTGAACGTTATCAATACCAATGCCTTTCTTTCAGCGCAAAAGGGAATTGTGAACACGATCCAGCCAAACAGAGAATGATAGATTGGCTGGTTGAAGGAGTGAAAGAGAAAAGGGTTGCTCTGCGAGCAGATTATCGTGCAGGTAAAAAAGCCCTGGTGGAGAAGCGACTTCAAAGGTACAAAGACACTGGTGTCAGCGAAGAATTGCTGCTCCTTTTGCCGAGCAGGTACGACGAACCGGTCCAGACGCCAGTACAAGTGCAGATAGATAAGGCACAACAGGAGTTTTTTGAAAAGAAGAAGAAAGAAGAAGTTCAGGAAGTGGAGAAGCAGAGTAAAGCGTATTACAAGGATGAGTGGAGAATCAGGAAAGAGAAAGAACTTATCTCACTTCAGGACCAGGAAGCTGCTACTGAAGACCAAGAGGTAAAGAAAGCGCTTCGATACTTGATGAGTGTAGCTGTCGACGCCCTAAAGTTTAGGTTTCAGAAAGTCGAGGTCCCAGGATTGAGAAGGTTGGTCTTAGAGGAAAGAAAGCGCGTGGCAGTAAAGAACGGATGGACGTCAGGTCATCAAGCTGACGACATCGAAAGCATTTGGTCTCCACTTCCGTACCCTTGCAATCCTGATCGTGAAAGCGATGGCGCAGAAGGGACAGACTCCGAAGACATGTTCAAGACCCAAGCCTCCTCCAGCGCCCCCAGTCAGGTCTCGTCAAGAACCCTACAAACACCATCTTCTGAGGGATTCTTGATCAACAAACCCAAGCGCCATACTGCGAAAACCAGCAGCCCCGTGGTTTCGAAGAAAGCTCGAATCACGAATTTCTTTAGACCAACACAGAAGTAAAATTTGATCGCCTTATTGTGTCATGTGGACGTTGAATTTTTCGTGTGAGAAATAAATACTACGACAGCTTCAGATTATTTTCAAGTACTTATTTTTCAAAGCTTTTTTCAAACTTAAGATTTCAGTGCATGATAAGATTGTCTTAATAAATTGAACTAATCGTAAACGATTTCTCGCTTTTGAATAATTTTTTCAAGCGTTCCTAGCCATTTAACTCTATTACTGCATTGACTCTGATAAAAATTGACTCCGTTTCTTGGTTGATACACTTTATTGATATAATTACAAGTATACGTGTGCAAATTGATTATTAAATATGGACGTACTACAGTTATTGTCCTCATTGTCCTATAATTACGTCATTTCGCACATAAATTATATCCTCGCTTTCCTAATAAGCCATCATATCTTTGTACTCCAGGGCTCTCCAGTTCACCGACTGTAAAACAGCGAGTTCTTCCTCGATAATGTCCGACCTTGCAATTGGCTCGGAAACTGTGTCCATGAAGATATTGTTTCTTTCATAATCGCTGTCTTCCAGCTTGATAGCAATAAATAGGCATGCTAAAATCAGCTCCCGTAGTTTCGACTTTTTCCTGGCCGTAGTTTTGTTCAAATGTCTCTACATCAGACTTTCCGCCAATATGGCCGTCGTGTTTGGAAAATTACAAGTGCAAATCCCTGCCAAAAATTCTCCAGCAAACTCGAGATCCTTGGACGATAAATCTGGATGTCTTTCTGTTAGCCTGTCCATGTTACTCTGTCTGCGCGTCGTACCGAAAGAGAGTCAATCTTCTGCTTGCGCATTTTAAAGTAGATTTGTATTTCCCAGCAAGCTTCTGGGACCTCTAATTTAAGCGCTAATGATTGGTTGTCCAAAAAGTCCAGGCGCGCATTTGAATAATCGCTGCATTGTCTTCGACATTTGAATTAATGTCGTAATTCTTTTACATTTTGCAGTATGACGGGAATCGTCGCGACGCTCGACATAGCAGCGAGTTTGCTGTCCTTCCCTTTTGAAATTTAAATTCAGGATCTCCGAGGATAGCTTTCCATTGACCAAACCCATACCTCTTAAGTCCAGCCTTCAGATATTTGTCCTCTTCGGGGTATACATGACATTCTTCCGTCTCGAGGAGCTTAAAGAGGCTTTCCCTTTTAATGCAATTTCGCGCTTGAGCTTTGGCGTATAAGCGGGGAGTTCAGGGGGCGGAACTTCCTTGATTGTTTCGACCTCATCAGTAGAAGAGCTGTCTGCTTTCTCGTCTTGCTCTTGGGAGGATGCACTGGACTTGTCAGAGAGCCGTGCGCGCACGTCGTTTTCAAGCTCTGAACCCTTGTCACCTTGCAATTCTTTGATAAACATGTGCGCCCTTGTCGCAACGTCGCGCGATCTTTGTTTTTGGTAGTGTACCCTGGCCACAACAGAAGTGTGTTTTTGGTCTTCCGAGATGGTGCTTTGCGCACTGCTGTCCAGATTTCTCGAGCTTGCGGTCTCGACGATCTGTCGATAGCGGGTGGGATGAACGTATTTGCCGGTCGCGTCAAACACCAACTTGCTCATTAATTCTCCAAGTTTGCTGTGCTGGCCTCCATTTCTTGTCACGAGGACGTAATCACATGTTGGCTTTAATTGCGGCCGAATATGGGTGATGAATCCTTCAAGCACTTGCATGTTTGTGTCGGTTAAATAAATAGAGTCAAACCCATATTTTCCTGCAGTCTTAAACATTTTCTGGTCAATAAATCCACCGTTTGTCTTGGCTTTTGTGACCATGTCAACAGTCAAATACTGATACGTCATTGGGCGAGAACCTTTAACTTTGATAAACAAGTACAGCGCGAGGAATTTGGTGGCAAATGATAAATCTAGCGGCGATGCTGCGCGTGGACGTTCCTTGCAGGTTTTAAGCACATTCTCGTAGCGCGACAAATAATGACCAACTGCTTCCAAGAGCTCCTCTAATGTTGCCCAATGTCCCTTAGCTTCTAGTGCGTCTATATCGAGGTCGCTAGTGCACTGAATGCGCATCATTTTAGAAACTGTTCTGCGTACCTTTTTCAAGTAGACTTCCGTGGTAGAAAAATTACTTAGCACCTTTGCCGACGCTCCGTTTACCTTTCTAAAATCTATAAGTTCTGCAATTGCGTCGATGTACCCCACCCGCCCAGCATGCCCAAGCTTCCATTCATCCTGAAGCACGTCAATAAACTTAAAAAGCAGATTAGGAGAGCACAAACTGAAGTCTATTATCTCAAATGTTAGGTCTTCTTCGTCTTCGCAGCAAAATTTCAAGAACTTCAAGCATCTGCTAACTATTTGCCGAGCTTGGCGATCACTTTTACAGCCACCTCCAGTGCCAGTTAGCCACGAAAAAACTTGCTGAGCAATTTTACTTGTAATGTCAAACGTAGGCATTGATCTCAAATTACGCGCAGAGTTCCCAGCAGCTTCACGTTTTACAGAGGTACTCACATTCTCTTTAGCAAGGTTGATATCAGGCTTTTCGTCAAAGTAATAAAACCAAAGATGCTTTTTCTTTACGTGTTTTCTGCATCCTCGCTGTGTGGCGAATCCATCGTGTTTGCATTCTTGAACTGGACAGTGAAAAAGGCCATCCACTTCGTCTTCCTCTAGGTGAAGTCTTTTAGGCTTGAGCGAAGCATTCGGTAATTTCGACCAGTTAATTACCTCTCCTCGTTTGCTCATCTCACTCAGAAGTCAAGACTAAAACGATTGAATCTCCAAACGACGCTATCGTTTTATACCACTTTTTGTTCCCAGGAGACGTATTTTTGAGCTAGCGAATCATAGCTCTTTGTGGTCATATCTGCCCAAACATGCCCTTTTGACAATACCCAGGAGAGGTAAACAAGCCCAGACACGAAATGTCGATGAAAAGAAGACGTGACACTTTGCTTGGGCTTGTCAGAAAATGACAATTAAACATGCCCAGACTTATTCTTACTTGTTAACACAAGCTAGTTAATCTGCAAGTTTAGACGTGCCTTCAATATTAGACAAAACTCGCATTGTTTTTTTTAGAAGACTTACCCTGTTAAAAAGGAACAATGCGTTCCCTTTTATAGTTAAACGAATCGTTCCTTTAAGGTGCTAATCGGAACCGTTTGGGCAATTGAGGAACGAAAATAGCATTGTTCGGTGAACCTGGTGTTCCTATATGACAACTAATTGGGAACAATTGGTCCGAATTTTTAGATCGGACCAGTTCACACAGGAACTATTGTTCCTATTAAGTAAAAAGGAACGCAGTCGAAAGGAACGATTGGTTCCTTTTAACTTTAAAAGGTCCTTTTGTTCCGTTTATTAGTCAATTGGTTCCTTTCACACCTTAAGGAAAGGAACAACAGGGCCTTTCTATGCAATTTTAAATAGGTCTTTCGGCTGTTAAAAGGAATGAAATCAAAAACGCGCGGAACACTAGCGCTTTGAAAAACTTGTCAGTTTTCATGTCGCGTCAGTTTAAAAGCAAATATCGAATTATGGTAGTCATAATCAGGTCCAAATTCAAAGACAGAAATTTTTATGGCGATAAAGAGAGTACTTTAGGTCCACTTATAAGCTGTCATCACTTTTGGGGAATGGTAATAATAATAGGCTTTATTTAATGAGGGTAAAAACACTTGACAGTAGTAAAGATACACTGATAACCGCGTGGATCTACCATCCGGGCATCCAGAAATTTAACTTTTAATTTTTATATGTATTTGCTACCTATTATCAATTTCACTGCCATTCTCTTTACACTGTGACCCTCAACCTTCGAAACACTGACTTGAAAAACGTGTTTTACTGGACGTCAATCAAACCGTTTCCATGACGACTTAACCTTTTCCCGCTCTCGACGCGGACGGTGTAGCTCGGTCTCGAGGGAACTCACTACACAAGATGGCGGTGATACGCGCTCGCTCGGCGCTCACATGTCCCGTGACGTGAGTCGTCATTAGCACAGTTTGATTGGCGTCCATTAAAACGCGATTTTAAAGTCGGCCTGGGGCGGGTTGTTCAAAGGTGGATTAAATTTAAACCAGGTTTAGTTCTGAACAAAACCATCGAGTCACCATGGTAATTAATCCTGGATTAGTGCTAAACCACTTTCGAGCAACTGGACCCTGAATGTTAGGAGGCCGCAAAGTAATGAGAACAACAACAAAATTTATTTAGAAATAATAGAAAATTTACATAAGGAGCCCTAACCCACAGATAGCAAGCTAGTCGAGGGGGGAAGGACACTACATAGACAATAAATATAATATAATATATAAATATATTATAAATATAATATATATGCGCCACTTTGGAAAGTGTGGGAAAACGTGACATCTCCAAGCGCCAAAAGATTAGTTTTATACCCGACTCCCCCTAAAAGTATACGGGGTTGATCGAAAATACTTCCAAACTTACGCCTGAAAAGCAAATAATTCACATTCGCAATCCAATTCCATCCTTTTGATAAACACACTCGAGATTTGCATTGATGTAACAGTTAAAAGGTCATTTAAAGGTGATTCCCTTGAAATTTTGTTCGAAATAACCGTTGAAAAATGCGCGCGCGAGCAAAATAAAGCCAAACAAAGAACATAAAAAGCACGCGATTTATGGTTTTAGTGATATTACAATATTATAGAAAAACAAGGATGGTGATCCTATTTTTTTTTCTCTGAAATCGATCATCATACCAGTGCAGACAATATGTTCGAAGCAGACGAAAATGTAGGTAGTACGACATTTATTTTCTGCCTAAAGTGCGTAAAACTATGTACTTTGGAGCAAGCGTGGTCTGTTTTTTTTTTGCTGCATTAGCAGAATCGGATCAATTTTCTGAGAGAATATGGCATAATAACCTAAGAAAGTTGAAATACTAATATCACTATTACATGCGAGAAAATAGCAAATTTAATGTTTGAACTTCGAACACAATTCGTCAAACAGTCAAATATCACGTAAATAACGGTCCAGCAGCGCGAAAACGAGCATAGTGACCCGATCTTTTTATTTCATTTTTTGAATGCCATATGCATGGGCATTCTCGAACCCAAAGCTTCCCAGCTCGTCACCTCGCGGGGGAGGCTCTGGTGCCAGCCACTGACGCATGCGCGAGATTTGATACAGAGCCGTTGAGAGAAACAACTTTCTGCGCATGCCCCAACGTTCAAAATCAGTCAATCAGTGAAGGCCCTGAAACTGATGTCACCAGAGCCTCCCGCGAGCAACGATCCGGGCAGCTCTGGAGGCCCTTAACCACTGAGTTGCTTAAAAATGTCTTGCACTTGTAGATACGATGTCCCGAATATCGACACATCTGCTTGACATCCATGACTCATGTCCTCAGCAGCAAGAATAATCACGCGCACTTCTTCCTGTGCATTGATTTTATCAGCTTTCTCAATTAGTTCTTGGCTGCAGAAGGTAAACTGCGAGAGAGCCCAAAAACGAGACTTGCAGAAGCCACATTTTGCCATGTAGTGGCTTAAAAGGATGTGAGGAGTTTCGGCACAAACCCTAAGATTCAAATCAACCAGCTTCTTTCCGTTAGGGGTTTGAATCGCCTCAAAATTTACCAGGCCAAAATAACCTTCTCTGGAGAGGAACCTCATAATGGGCACTATGAAATCGTCTTGGATTTCAAGTCTTCTTCGCTCTTGGTCATTCCAGTCCATCTCACTGCTATACCGGCAGTCAAACTGACTTTTCATCAGACCCGTACACATGCCGACCCAGTACACGCTCCCTGATCTGTCGAGGTAAAAGTGATAGGAAGGGACTTCAGTAACATTAGGTATATACTCTTGAATAATATACCCGTCTTTCCACCACGTATTCTCGAGCTCCTTGATCACCCTGTCCAATTCTTTTTTGCTTTTCACCAAGCGATGTCCTATGCCGTCCCAGCCTTGGTCCGTTTTCCCCAAGCATGGAAATGTGGCGTCTTCACTACTCATATGGCGTGGACAAGGCACTCCTATCTTAGGAATAGCGCTCTTTAACTGTAGTTTCCTGTGTATATCTGGTGCGTTAAAGTGTCTATGATTGGGTATACACTCCAGTGGACACGCCGTTATAACTGTCGCATCACCAGTGAGACCTTGCTCTAGGGGCTTCGTCCTTGGTAGAGGCATTTCAGGCAGCCATCTTCTCCAGTGCTTCTTGGTAGTCTCTTCTATCTCCCACTCAGTTAAAACAACAAATGTGTCCCCAGCAGTTACAAACTGTCGAGTCTGGAAGTGTTTCTCTGCATTCTTATTGCATATACGGCACTTCAATCGCTCCATTTCTTGAGATACTAACTTGGACATATAACTTGTTGGGCTAGAAAATAAAAAGCAAACCTCTTCGCTGCTGTCGCCGAGGTCGTTGCTAAATAGACTTGCAAGAGTTAGAGGTTCCTGTCTCTTAGGCGTACACATGCCTGTAAAACGTTCATATCTAATGCGTTTCTCATAAACAACACAAACGTGAAACAGCACAAACGCGAACGGGCAGAGTTTCAGCCTCTGGTCCCCAGAGGGTAGGGAACTTACGAATTGACGACTTTTTCACGACGATCGTTGCAGGCTCTTGGCGCATACGTGGCACGAACATCAAGGTCATCAGTGCATCAAAATCACCAGTGCATCAAAATCATCAGTGCATCAAGGCATCGAATGGCTAACCAAGCTATGCAAATGGAAGATGCCATGCAGCTACGATTTCAAGCGCCTTTCAATACAACAGGCCTTTCGGCCAAACGGCCATCATCAATACTACAAAAGGTCTGCCAAGTAGCAACAATAAGTAGCAAAATAATGTAAGTGAGAAACATAGGAGCGAGGCTAAGGAACGGGACGAAACCACAACGACGCTAAAACGGAATGCCTGTGCGCAAAGCGCAAGGATTGGACCTATTCGGCTGGCTCTTCACGCACATGCCATTCTACTAATAAAACCTTTCGAATCGGAAACCCAGAATCTGGGTTTAAAAAAAAAAAAGATCCCTAATAGCCCTGAATCAGTGCCGCTGGCCAAACGATGACGGGCTCTGGGTACGAGATTGCACCCTTGGGGTGAGGAGTCGGGAGCTCTTGGTACGAGAATGGAAGAACAGTAAAAAAGACAGTAGAGGACGCCAGAAATATTGCCTGTAGCTCGAACGTTATGTGCGTGACTCCGATCCGGGCGGCTGTGAGGACTCACTGGTCTGACCGTAATTTCTAATATATAGATTTAGCCACTGGCTAAAAGCGGAGCTCCCGGTTACATATTTTTCTGTGTTGATGAACCAAAAAAATGGCT
The DNA here is from genome assembly GCA_033964015.1 of Scolanthus callimorphus. NCBI lineage: Eukaryota > Metazoa > Cnidaria > Anthozoa > Actiniaria > Edwardsiidae > Scolanthus > Scolanthus callimorphus. The sequence continues at coordinate 12,844,561 of CM066923.1, read as the reverse complement.
GGCATTGAACATAGCTTGTCACCGTATGCTTTTCAAAGTAAAAATGTCTCTTGATATGTATACACTGTTTTCTTTGGTACTTTTCTACACTGACACAATAAAGGTATATATAAAAATAGGCATGGCCTGTGGAAGTAATAAGGTAAAGTAATAAGGCTGCAATCAATAGTGTAAATGTCATGGCGAAGTGATGAGTGATCCAGCCCATGTCGCTGAGGTCTTTAATACTTATTTTTCTGAGATAGGTCCTGAGCTTGCTAAATGTGTAAAGGAAGTAGATTGTTGTTTTGATGACTATTTATCACCTACTGAGAAATGCTTCCAGTTGCAACAAACCAATAGCCAGCAAGTACTGTCTCTTTTGTCTAAGTTATCGAAGACCAAGGCGACTGGGCTGGACAACATTTCTGCCAGACTTTTAAGGGAGTGCACTGATCTTATTGCCAGACCACTCTGTGCTATTTTTAACCAATCTGTCATCACTGGCGTTTTTCCTACAGAATGGAAAAACGCCAGAGTAATTCCGCTGTATAAAAACTCTGGGGAAAGATCTGATTTGTCTAATTATCGACCTATTTCAATCATTCCTGCCATTGCCAAGGTTTTTGAACGTATTGTATACAATCAGTTTTATGCATACCTTAATGATAATAACTTAATTACCAGTTGTCAGTCTGGCTTTAGATCTATGCACTCTACTGTTACAGCCTTATTGGAAGCCACTGATTCATGGTCGTTAAACATTGATAGGGGTTGTGTTAATGCTGTTGTTTTTCTTGATCTCAAAAAGGCCTTCGACACAGAAGACCATAATATTCTTTTGTCAAAGTTGCGTTATTTTGGCCTTCATGGCACAACTTTACAGTGGTTTGCCTCGTACCTGGGTAATCGTTCTCAGGTATGTCAGGTTAACGGTCAAAATTCTTCACCAGCTTTTGTGAAGTGTGGGGTCCCCCAGGGAACAATTCTTGGCCCACTGTTGTTTTTACTCTATATTAATGACCTGCCAAACTGCTTGTTGCACTCCCAGCCGAGAATGTACGCTGATGACACCAGTATAACGTTTGCCAGCGACGACCTGGGGGTCATCAATGTGCATATGAATGAGGACCTGGACGGTATTAATAAATGGCTAGCCGCAAATAAGTTGACACTTAATATGACTAAAACTGAGTTTCTTCTCATTGGCTCCTGGCAAAGATTAGCGCACCTACCGGGTTCTCATAGTCTTGCTATTGGTGGAACTCCGGTCAGTCAAGTACCTTGTACGAAATCACTTGGTGTCATGATCGATAAAAATCTTGGCTGGGAGGAACATATTAATAGTATATCTAAAAAGATTTCTTCTGGCATTGGTGCCATTAAACGTATTCGGTCTGTTGTTCCCCGCGAGACCCTGCTTACTACGTACAATGCTATTGTCCAACCACATTTCGACTATTGCAGTACTGTTTGGGGCGACTGTGCCGGGGGCCTTAGTGATAAGCTCCAGAAGCTCCAGAATCGCGCTGCGCGTATCATAACCTTCTCTAGCTACGATACCAGTGCCGTTACGCTATTTCGAGAGCTTGGTTGGTTTAATTTGAGTGATCAACGCAAAGTAACTAAATCACTATTTATGTACAAAACACTCAATAACCTTACTCCGAGCTATCTCACTTCTAAATTCTCCTGGCGAGACAATTCTTGTTATAATTTAAGGAATTCTGAAAACAAGTTAACGGTGCCGCTCCCTCGTACTGAGTATGGCAAACGAAGCTTTAGTTACAGTGGAGCGGCACTGTGGAATGATTTACCAGTTGAATTGAGGCGATCTCCATCGCTAACTAAATTTAAAGACGGGGTCACGCACGGCCTCTAAGTGACACGGCATCCTTGAAAAGCAAGTTTTTTTTTTATTATTATTATTATTATTATTCATATTATATATTTATATATTTGTAGTATTTTCTTTTTTTTTCCTTTGAATATTTGTAAATAGATTTCTCGAGTATTATTATAGTCTCTACCTGAAGGTTCTACCGTGTATAAATAAAGCTAAAATAAAAAATAAAATAAAAATAAAAGTAAGATCAAGAACCTCTTTCAGAAAAAAGTAGGGTACTAACCCTTCCCAATGGAATGATTCTAACAAAGAACAAGTGCAATAAAGAAAAAAGGAATTATTTGTCATTATTTTTTTTTAATTTAAATCACAATATATGTACATTGTATTACATGTGCAGTGTATTTTAATAAAAGTAAAATTAATTCCAGAAAATACAGATACCAACCATGTAATGAGCAGAGAATAGGTGGCTGCCAATTTTGGTCTTTCTACTCATACCCTCTTTGTAAATTTATTGAAATTCCACTGAAAAATAACATTTTTTCTGGGGGAGGGAGGGGCTGGGGCCTCAGAGGGGAGGGGCATCCTTGATCTAAAGCACCATAAGGGGAGGGCCATTCTCATTTGTGAGCATTTCAGGGGGGTCACACCACTTTTTTTTGTACATGTTGCTTTCCATGAATTAATTGTTCATTTAAAAACTACCTTGGTTATAACAATATTCATATAGTACATCTTGAATTTATGATACATAGTTTTCTTGGAGGGCTTGGAACAAAACATATACCAATGTGAGGAGAGGGTTGTACCTTTTGAAGTCCCCTGCAGATGGGGGGTAAGAAGTTTTCCCTCAAAATGCTTCAAGCTACCCTGCGAGCAGTGGTTTCCTCCTCTCTTAGGCCGACAGCATGCAAGGGAGAGAAACCACTGCAAAGAAGTGCTTATTATTGATGATGGCGTGGGTGGGGGGAGAGGGGTTGGCATCCTCCTCAGGGGGGTCAAAATGTTTTGCTACTGCCAAAGGGGGTCTAAACAGAAACGAAAGTGGAGTCGCACGGAACAGTGGGGCACAACCCCCCTCCCCCCCCAAAAAAAAACATAAATTAACTAGATATTAACATGGATGGCACATCGCGAGAAAAACGCGACATCCCGTGTGTCACGCAACCGGCTGAGGTGAATTGAAGCTCAAAATTGATTACAGAGAAATGTATGGAGAAAAACACATTTTCTCTCATATCTCCCTTTTATGAGAGTCGGGAAAAAATGTTCATAGTTTAAAGTTTTATTTAATTACCGAGTAAGACAGCCAGCAAAAAATATTGGTGAATTCAGTCCATTTACGAGTTACATTTTGAAATCTAAAACTAGTACCCGATAACTCAAACGTCTACAGAGGATTGTATGAGAACTCACGATCGGAGATGATCATGTATAGTTTATAATCGGTCCGCAGAAACAATATTTTGGTTGTGGAAAAATGTTCGTATCACAATTGCATTTTCATCTATCCAGGAAGCTAATAAAACACAAATGCTCGCCCAAACTTGAAATTTCGCCTTACCTTTTTAGAGCTGAAAAAAGCCGACAGAGAAATAACCCTTTGGTTCCTCGCTAAAGTACGAAAAATCCGTGAACTTCGCCGGTCAAAATCTTCTTTGACACTGTTTGTTCAGATTAAATTTAGCCACCATTTTGAAGGTACACTATTCCACGTTCTTCTGGAGACCTGAAATATTAAGGTTCCTCTAAAAATCCTTCAGTAAAGGCCTTCCGGATACGTGCTATCTGTACCACTCGAAAATAGTCCCGAAATCCACGACGACAGTCACAACCACAGCGGGTCAGCGGGTTCAGAAACTCGCGGCAAATTTGAAAGCGAGATTTACAGACGAAAAACGAGTTTAATAGAAAACAAAATCTCTGCAAAATATCCGGAAAGGGCAACAAAACCCCAAAACCGTCGAAAATCGAGTGGCTGTCATCTTGAATCCGACTCCAGCCATGTCACGCGGTCACGAAAACTCCATGTCACGGTGACGAGCGATGTCGCGTTTTTCTGGCGATGAGAACAGATTTTGAAGTAAGGGGGCTGATCAGAGATGGCAATGACAATGTTGGGTGGGGAGCAATAAGACAGAAAAGTTGAAAATCTGCTGAAAATTAAAGGGGCTGCTTGAAGCCCCCCTCCTTCCCCCCCCCCCCCTCTCTCTCTCTTCCGTCCATGTGTTATGATTACTAAATACTTGTCAAGACAGAATCAATTTAATGCATTTGCAGTGCTATTATTATTATTTTGAAATTTTGAAGGATAAACAATGCTGTCAGCAGGTACTTGCTAAGGGAGTGTTCATTATTTAATATTATGTTTGCCTTATGCCACTGCCTGTCCAAGAGCCATCTTTTTTTTTTGCTGCTTTATCACTGAAATTGAAAGAGAATAGGTGTCACCGATAAGCCTGATGAAACTGAAACATAGATCTTCTTTTTTCCAGGCATGGCATGGATATTATTATACATTTTAGTAACAGAACATACTAAAGTGATCAAAACACAAAATCAAGGATGAATAGCATTCAGTCTTTCAGATTTGCCACTCTGAAAAGAGTGCATTGAAAATAGGTTGTATTTTTTATCACTCCCTCTTTACCATGTTTCTGTTTGAGAGGGAGGTACACAGATTGCCTCTGTTGCCCAACAATGGCAAAAGCATTTCAATCTGCTTCATACAGGGGAAAAAGTGATTAAGAGGAAATCCACCAAGAAATCAAGTAATTTTTTGTCACAAAGTGGAAACCAATTTTCTTCTTTGTAGCATTTTTTTAAAGTTCTTGATAAAATAAAGATTTGGCGATAACACTGAGAAGAAATTTCCAAGGAAACCTGAGAAATAATTTTTCAAAGTTGTGAAGGAATGGTGCTGGCTGTTGCCAACAGTGTTGGTGGTCATTTCATGTCGCTTTTCAGCCTATATAAATTGTATGGGTTTGGACAAATTTTAGGATTCATTTTTCGATTGTTTGGTGTTGTAAGAAATGAATTATTTTAGATACTATCAAAAACGGTATGAAAGAAGTCTACACTTTGATGTAAATTATTTTGTTGCAATAATTTTTTTACAATTGTTACTCGATTTTCAAATGGATACCTTATACATGTACTAGGTTGCTTGTTTGTCTATTTTTCACTTAGGAAAAGTCTTTGCATCACTGAGGATACGGAAACTTTCACACCTGTTCACACGGTATTTTAATTTGGTATCCCCAAGATATATTTGAAAATGTTCGTGCCTTCCGACAGTAAAACAAAGTAATCTAATGATTAAAATCTCCACTTGCCTGTTTTATGCGGAATACACCGTGAAGCACACCCTATCATAACCAGAAAAATATCTTGGGAACCTAGAAATTAAATCAAGTATTAGTCAAGAGTTGAGTCAAGTCAAGAGTTTGGCTAATATCTCTATAGTCATTCAGTTCTCCTCAATTATCTCCTCGAACGAAATGGATACAATATGAATAAAAGGTTAGTAATTTCAAGAATTACTGTACCATTGCCTGAATCAAAAGTTTGGAGATTGCATTGCATAGTTTTCCAAAGTTCGACCACGTTCAATTCAAGATGGCTGCCTTCGCAAGCAAAAAAGCTTAAATCATAAATTCTCCCAAACTTTAGACTTTAAATACCACATAGCTATGGCAACGAAAGTACTGTAGAATCGTTGTCAAATTGAAAATCACTTAAAAATGCGACGGTATTTCACTTGGAATCCTCAAATAAACAGTAAACGCAATGAACTTTCAGTCATTTTCCAAGTAGCGTAGCGATCCGCCGGGGCGCGAAAAAACGTGAATGAAAATTTGCGATAGTTGTCGAATTCCACTTTTATACTTTTGAAAGGGTAAACATTTTTAAAGTTTAAACTGCGGTCAAATTTAAACGTGACAAGGACCTACCTTGAGAATGTTTTTCTTCTTCTTTTCACTTCACGGCACGACGCCAGTCTTCCGAGTTTTCACCTTCCCTCTCCGATATCCCTCTTGTATCTGGCGCTGTCCTTAAGTTATATCTTTTTTCTGAGACTCCGAGAAAGTTCTAGACGCTTTTTTCGGTAGTTTTAGTCCCTGCCTTTTTTAATCATCTTCAGGTTTGGACATGTTGGCTAGGGCTACCTCCATCTTCCTGCTGAAAACATTAATTTCCCGTTCTCTCTCGATCAAGCGGTCGCATTTGTCTTCCGACATGTCATTCCCTGCTGTATTTCCCCTCCATTCTCCGTCCTTCGCTGACTTCGCTTCTTTTCCCTTGTGAAACAACCGTGTTGATCGACATATTATCTGTCTCCGTTTCATTGCGGTAGATCTGACTTTTAGTCTAGAATACCTTGATTTGACAGCTTGCTTTAGAAACGTTTCAGTTTTTGATGAAGGACAAGAAAATGTTTTTCCTTCACTTGTCGAAAATTCCAACACGAAAAAACAAAATCTCTAAATAAATCCCTTCAAACAAAAATCGCCACAACCATCGCTAACTAAATTCAAGCGCGCGCGTGCTCATTTTCCCGCTCAAAACTGGTGGGTTGCCTGTGCGACGACGGACACACGGAAACCGGAAGTCCATCACAGAATCGGTCGATGCATATACACTTTTGTTTTGTCCCTTTTTCTCCTGCATGTAGCTATGGGGCTCCGCTACGCGGGCGCCTTCGGCGCCCGCGGGAGCTCCGCTACAATCAAATGCTACGAAGCTGTTAAAACACTTTTTTGTTGTAATTAGTAGGCATAGAAGATGCCATATTTACTGGACTGTATCTGGCCACTACAAAGGAAACCCTCGGTCTCACCTCTCGAGCTCGTCTTCAGTGTCCTCGTCTTCGCTGTCTTGCGTTGCTAAGTGGCTCCTCGTCTTTCTCTCTTCCGCCTTTTTCTGTTCCTCAATAGCGACCATCTCAACATCCCTCCCCGACTGTACAGGACTTCGTCTTGACGAAGATTCTGTGACATCCTATAAAAAAATAAATGTTTTATGAAGAGAACATTATGGAAAGGGAGCAACTGGCGCATAGAAAGTTTGTTGTCATTTACTTAGCAGGAACCTGCAGAAAATTCAACCGCTGTTCGATTATGTTTCCAACAGTAAACACCATAGAACCACGATGTGGCACATTGACAGGGAAATCATCTGCGCTAAACTGGAGACATTTTCGGTCACGCACACTAGAGATTGGCAAAGAGTGTCATGTCCCTCTCAAGTGGAGCATGATTCAACTAGACCACTAGTTCGAGCGTCTGTTTAACCTGTTAACCAATCAGAGCCAGGATCTGTCCGGACGGGATTAACCCAAAATACCGCGCGCCACCATAAAATGAAGCAGCTTCTCAGGACTATAGAAACTGGACAAAACCATTTTAGCCGCTGGTTCCCAGGGAAGTTCTCAGTTGCTAATGGGCCTGCAATTTTTATACCTGTTTTCAAATGTTCGGGTCAGCCAGGTAGTCCGGTCCCTGAACTCTCCTTCGCGGCTCCGTTGTTGCCTGTGGTCCCCGAAAGGAGAGTCCAGCTTTGAATGTGCATGCACTGGATCTGACCAAAAACTTTTTTTCTTCAATGCGCACGGCCAAAAATACCGCTAAAATATCTGAAATGTCTGGTCTCTTTCGCGAGCGTTTGACGTAATTTGCGCGTAGCCTCGTCCCAAGCTACTCGGCGGGCCTGTTACGCTTTGTTTGCCTACGACGTCACTTGTTTGTAGAACATCTTGGATCTGACCAAGAACTTGAGGGGTTTTTTCAATGCGCATGGTCAAAAATGCCGCTATTAAAAAAATATCTTGAAATTTCTGGTCTCCATTATGAGAGGACGCCATTTCCGAGAAAATGCCCACAAAAAATCTCCGACAGCGGTATTTTTTTACAATGCGCACTAAAGCCTGGTGCACACTTGCGACATAACGACATAAGAAAAATATCACGCGAACAAAATTTAGTGGTTTCAAGAGTTGAAGTCCACAAAAATTAACATAAGATTACTTTGGTGAAGTAATCTAATGAACATCATGCTTTTTTCGTTGCAACATAACGTTGTTATGTCGCTAGTGTGCACCGGGCTTAACAGAAAAACTTTATTGTTCATTTCTAGCGCATGCGCATTCTGGACTCTCATTACAGCTACCACAGGCAAAACCGTAGCCGCGAAGAAGAGTCCAGGGACTGGACTACGAGCCAGACTACTAATGTGGCCTCTAACCAGCTCCCACGAGCCATGGGATCATCGAGCATACTTTGAAAACTTGTTTTACAAACCTGTTTCTCTGGAGGTGGGGTATCGTCCTTTGGCGGCTTAGGTAGTGGTGGCGGCCTTCTAACTTCTTCTACCTCATCTTCTGTGCTTTCATCTGATGAGCTCGTGTCCCCTGATAGATGATACCTGAAAAAGGGTCAAGTTACAGCAAAATTTATAATTTTGTGCTGCGCATTTTCAAAACGTGAACTTTTAGAACTTAGAACTTAGAAAGAACTCTATTCTTATTCATAAAATAGCTAAGATAGCACGCGCGCTCTGATTGGTTGAGAGATCGTGAGTTTCAAGCTTTTCTCGTGTTTTTTTTTTCAGCATCCCTGTGCGTTTATCACATCATAAACCACGGAAATCCGCTTTTTATTGCTTAATTATACACGGTAAATCCATGTTGGCTGACAGATTTCGAGATTTCTATACGTAATTCGTCATCTTATATTGAATTAAAATGATACTTACTCCTCTTCGTCTCAGGAGGGACATAAGGTCGCGAAAAAGTTCCTTGAGCTATCATGCGTTTTGTGTGAAACAACAGAGCAACAAATCCTCAGAATTTAATGCATTTTTGCGTCAAAGATTGTACCGCAAGACTACTGACCTTCGCGTAGGCAACTTGGCCTCCTTCCTATACGAATCTGTGATCCACTTTTTGCTTACGATTTTCCCTTTACCTGAATGAAAAGGAAATTAATCGGTAAGAAAACAAGCGGACATAGGAATACTAATGGCACTAGTTCTGTTAGTAATCAGGCGCGTAGCTGCCTTTAAGCCCGGGCTTAACAAATTTTTGCTGATTTTATTTTTTTAAGGACTGAGGTAAAAGAACTAGTTCAAGTTCTGTAGCGACTGAGAGGCAGTTTCTAAGGCGGTTGCATTGGACTGGGTCCACATAAAGTTACTTTTTTACATTGGTAAATTTGTGGTTATCATATGTCAACAAATTTTTACAGCGCGCTTAAAGGTGAAAAATGGCTAACTACGCCCCTGGTAACTGAACATGCAGTGCTATGCAACAATCAGTCCTACGCCGATGAAAATATTACCTTTCACTTGACTGTACTTTGGCGTGTTTGGGAAAGCACAACTGAAAGCAAGAGACATGTGAGTAAGCTTTGGTGGTCCACAGAGAGCTGATATGAAATAAAATATGAAAAGAGAACTTTACTTGACGGCTTATAGCCTCCTCTTGTTGTACAGGGATGTGGACGAGAACCCGGGTCCAAGAAAATAACTGTCTGGACAGATGGAAATCTTAAATAGCCGTAAAGAAAAAGAGCTATATGTAATGGAATTAATTTGCCTTCATCGTTTTCTACATATTCAGAAAATTTACGTTTCTTTGATGTCATAATGTATCTTATCAAGAACGTTATTTAACAAGCGTGCATGTGCACTGTTAATAGATACACAGATGCGACCGACTCCCCAGACTTATAGCTCGTATGAATTGCGCTGGGTCTCAACGGCGCCAGCGCAGCATTTATTAGGTGGAACGGATGTGCAAAACTATAAAAAGTTATACAAAACTGGCAAAGGCAAATGTAAATCGGGAAGCATGGGTGTCGCAGCGTGTCACCTCTGTTCACCGGGTTCGATTCCCAGTCGGGGTCAGTTGGGATTTTTCTCTGCTGGCCTGCTGTTTCGAACCTTGTGTTCATCGTGGGTTGAAGTGATTCGTCATTTCTCCTGTGTTTCACGTCTTTCGGATGAGACAATAAACCGAGGTCCCGTCTCTCTACACTTAATCAGAACTTGACGGACGTTAAAACCACAGAACTTACCCAGAATGATATATCTAACAACCTCATGATTGTAAACTACATTGAATAAATTGCAGTCCGCAAAATGATCAGACATCCACATCTGTAATCCGCAACTGAACATTGATATGGATATTTGCCGTATACAAAATGCATACATTTACATTTATTTTAAATCGCTGATTTTCCAGAATTTTTGATTGCTGTGGGACTTCGAAAACGTTAGGGTTACATGATTGTAAACTACATTGTATAAATTGCAGTCCGCAAAATGATCACACATCCACATCTGTAAACCGCAACTGAACATTGATATGGATATTTGCCGTGTACAAAATGCTTACATTTACATTTTTTTACATCGCTGATTTTCCAGAATTTTTCATTGCTGTGGGACCTCGAAAACATTCAGACATTAGGGTTACAGCGCTGTATGTATCGATCGATAAAATTAGTATATGTGACGTCACAAACAAACGCCGCAGATCATTGGTCCAGTCTTCAGTGGGAGGCAAGGATCGGGAACTCACGGAAATGGCTCTAGTTCGGGCATACTTACACCAAATGAGTACATTCGTTTGTCCAATCAGCTTTGTACTGCGCTCCCATCTGTAACGCTTTGTCACGCAATTCTCCCCTCTCTGGATTCTTGAATCCACTCAACACAAACACGACTCCTCTCTAAAAGAACAAGTTGTCACGCAATACCATCGTCATTACTCCTAACGCCAGAAGCAACGCGATTATTTTTCTTCTACAAAACAAGTAGTCACGCTGTCACGCTATACCATAGTCATTACTCTTAACACCAGAGGCAACGCGATTTTTTTCTACAAAACAAGTAGTCACGCCGTCACGCTATACCATAGTCATTACTCCTAAAGTCAGAGGCAAAGCGACTTTTTTCTACAAAACAAGTAGTCGCGCTATCACGCTATACCATCGTCATTACTCCTAACGCCAGAGGCAAAGCGACTTTTTTCTACAAAACAAGTAGTCATGCTGTCACGCTATACCATAGTCATTACGCCTGTCGTAATCAGAAGCGGCGCGTAACGAGCCTCGTCCTCAGACTACCCCTTCTCTCAGCTTATCCGCTTTGTGCTTTCAATACGGCGGCCGCTCTTTAGCCAAGCAAAGCGTGACAGGCCCACCGAGTAGCATGGGGACGAGGCTACGCGCAAAGGACGTCAAACGATCGCGCAAGCAAATGCAATCCTTACAACGGGAGATCACTAGATTTACGCTCTCAAGTACAGTATCACACGTGGTAAGCGTGTTTCTTAGTGCATGATAGCCTGCTCGCAGGCGTTGGAGAGTAGTTTTAGGTCGAGAAACGCCTGAAACGCGAGCTTGCTTTCGCGTGGCCGCCATCTTGGATTGTCACAAATCCAAGATGGCGCGGCCACGTGAAAGCAAACTCGCGTTTCAGGCGTTTCTCGACCTAAAACTACTCTCCAACGCCTGCGAGCAGGCTAATAGGCCTCTTGCGAGATGACGTCATATAAAATGGCGGCCTCCTGACAAAAGAATTTTACTTCCTATCAATCCCATAATGCACCAGTTGAGACGCATTGTGGGATTGATAGGGGGTAAAATTCCTTTGTCAGGAGGCCGCCATTTTGAATATGACGTCATCTCGCAAGAGGCCTATTGCATTGGGATCTTAACAACAGACAATTAATTTTGACGGATGGCAAAAAATAATTTAAATCACAACCACGCGAGAAAGCGCAATTTTTCCCAACAATGGGCTGGAAAGATGACGCACCAAAATGTTGTCGCTGGTTATCCCCAGAAACGCCATGCTTGACATCACTGATGATGACACAGATCTTGGCAAATACATATTCGCCTTCTCCTTAAATGCATACCATGATCTTGTTAAGTGGGACCTTTTCTTTTGCCTTTGCAGATTCTTCTGTAAATCAAATAACCACTGGTTACTAAAGCGCACCGCTTTTACATTCAAGTTGCTGGATTTCATTCACACTGTATATCATTATTGTTCTCACTGACCTGGATTTTGTCGCTTCGGTGGGGGAGAGATTTTCTTTGATGGCTAAAAGTAAAAAATGCGTATTATTACCGTTGAGTAGCACGTCCGTGTGGACGCGGAATTTTTTTAAATACGGAGAAAAAATCTCCGTTTTCGAAAATATCCGGATACGTGTGAACGGGGTCTAAAGGTCATGTTACACGAGGCAATTTTTCTTGCAACTCGCAACGCAATGATGACGAATTTAAAAAGTTGCCGCGTGATGTCACACGCTCGCAACAATTTTTTTGCAACTTGCAATGGGCCCGCAGTAAAATTATTTATTATATCCATTTTGAACTCACTGTCAATCCCTGCAATCTGATTGGCTTACAACAGTGCGATTTATAATGGTAATTGAACTGAGTGGAGCGCAATTTGGTCTGAAATCATACTTGTGTTTTCAAATCAAACTCGCGCTATTTTGAAATCACGCGTATGATTTCAGACCAAATTGCACTCCACTCAGTTCAATTATATTATAAATTACACTGGCGCTATCAAAATCAAGCGCGTTGATTGGCAAAACATGTTACACGTATCATCTTGTCTCGCAACGTTGCAAAAAGTAGAGCTCGGTTCTACATTTTCTCGCAAAGCAACAAAATATTGCATTGCAGGGGGATGTTACACGTGCGTTTTCGCTGCAACTCGTTTCGTTGCCTCGTGTAACATGGTCTTGTTGCAACGGACGTTCCAGCTTTGTCTACAGTATGAGTTCCCGATACGTTCGATTAGCTTGGCAAAAGTTGAGTACCAGACCTCAGGAGTCTTTTTTCTAAATCCCTTTTAAGCGACGAATTTGAGCTAGAACTAACAGCAAATGCGATACTTACTCTGGTGATTTCATCTTTTCTTGTTTTATCAGTCTTGGGTGAATCTTCATGTTTCCTCTTGTTCGTTACCTGATAAAAACGCAAAATGTTACAACTAAATTCGTTGCTTCGCGCTGCACGTTTTCAAACTATTTGTTGGGTTCCGTTTTTTTTTTTTTCTTCTTTTCCCCAGTCAAACCTTATGAAGCAATCTGGTTTGTGCCCTGCTTTGCCAAGTGCAGTCAACTGGCTTCCATCGTGACAAAAATCAAACAAACGTCGCAACTGCTGCACTGGGCAAAACAAGACAAGAACCTGATTGGCCGAGAGAGTATGACTGATGGAACAAACAACACAAATCCGAAATTCCAAAAAATTGGCACCGCGAAACAGAAAAAAAAATTTCGGTAAAGATTATTGAGAAGACAGCTACTGTAAGCTAATAATATAAGCTAGCATTTTTTTCAGTATATTTTTCTTTTTTTAACAAAATGTCATTGTATTCTTGATACCTCAATTTTCTTGGAAGGAGTAAATGGCTTGGAAAGTTTCACAGGCACTGGCTTGACAGTAGCTGGCTTCTCTGACCCATCCTTCTCTTCCTTTGGTTTGGCAATAGGTTGTCTATTCCGGGAGTTGCCTCCAGATGCAGACCACTCAGAGAAGGTGCTTGTGGCTACAGAAGAGGCAGCTCTGACCTCTGCTGCTGCCGACAATGGCGGAGGTGTCTTCTTCTTTTTGAAGAACATGCTGCCAGGAGTGAAAGAATCCTCTTCGTCATCTCTCAGGGTGAAATTACCAAGTCGTTTTGGCGTCTATAGATGTTGTTACAAAACAGTAGAATATTAGCTTGGACAGAAGAGACTGGATGTTAAGATATGTAGTGAACTTAGTGAAGTGTGCTACATTCAAGTTTCATCAGTTTCTCCTTGTTTACTGCCATATGTTCAATGTTTACCCTAGGAATACTCAACTATAGTTAAGTTGTATAGAGCGGATTTCACATGACTGTCGTGAAAACAATTGCAATTGAGCAATCACTAGCCAATCAGGATCGAGAGAAATCACAACTTGCTCCTAAATGGCTTTTCTCTCAGCCAATCACAAGCCGAACCAATTACTAAGTAATTATGCAATTGTATTTACTAAAGAATTTGATTGGCTGAGAAAAAACGAGTAGCCAATGAGAACGCAAAGCAATCGCAATTACATAACAAGTGTTGACAGTCATGTGAAATCCGCTCTATTATTATTGACTAGTAACTTACAGCTACTGATGTTGCGCTTGCTTGTTGTTTTTCTGTGTCACTCTCGTCAGGAGGTGAGTGTAGAGACACAAATGACAGGCCATACTGTTCACCCTGGATCAGCAAAGCAGATTGTTTGTGTTCTTTCACCATATTATTTTCACTTACAAATGAAAATATACAGATCAATTATCAGACACATTATATGCAACATCAAAATAGAATTAGTTTGATCGGACATATATGTTTCAAAACGCAATATATATATAACATTTCCAATAATATTAACTTTAAACTTTTATCCCTTATTAAACTTTAATACCTTATTAAATGGCTGTGTGCAAACAAGCTTCACCCTGTCCCACCTCTCATCAGCAACTGGCTTTGACAGCTTTTCATTCCCTAATATTTGAGAAACTTATGAACTGGACTCTCTTGAAAACATGCTGAACAATGTTCCGGTACGGAGTACTAGGAGCTGAAAACGTGGTCCATATCATCCCTGTAGCATCATACAGGCCTTCTGATATTTCGCGGAAAAAAACGAATTTCGCGGGATTTTAAGGTGTATTTTGCGGAAAAAATGGGCGATTTCGCGGAAATTTCGGTGGTTTAAGCGGCTAAAAAGATTTTCCTAAATAAAATGAGTTGATATCTTGAAAGATCTATCGTGCTTGCTAAGAAAGGAATACACAAATTTTCAAATTCACGCGATTTTTAAAAATGAATCCCGAGTTCTTATCTCTTTTACTGCCCAGTTCCCCATGGTATTACACTTGGAACACCTTGCAGTTTTTTGTCGTGGCAATGAACTTGATTAATTGAAGGCAATAGGCCACTTGCACTAACTGGGTCACGTGACCGAATGAGTAAAAGTTCAACTCGCTGCCATTTGCTCCAGGTTAGAGATTTTATAGCTAAATCCATTACCCGAGGAGGGAATTCCACACTAAATCTCACGTGAAAAATCGATATCGATTTTTCAAGTGAGATTTAGTGTGGAATTCCTGAGTCGGGTAATGGATTTTCTTTGAATCCCATGCCGGAGGTTTTATTGATTTAATAATTTACAAAAAAGGCTTTACGTGCGCCAAGGAAGCCATTGCCAAATGGTTTCAATTTCAGTAAACTGCAACTTAAAAATATTGCTAGCGAAGCGTCTTCGTTGATGAAAAGACGTTTCATACTGTGTTTGACAGACTTTAAAACTTTAGAAAGTAATTGTTCTCGCTTTCTCGCTTGATAAATTGTAAATTTGTCCTGTGTTGTCATTGAATTCTACTTTTGTAGCCATGTAATTCCACAAAAAATCTCCCTCGATTTCAGCCAATCAGCACGCGAGATAGAGTCATAGCATGGGATTCTATGCTGAAACTTCAGTTTCTGACTATATCAATTGGTTTTTGGAATCGATTTTGACAAAACATCTCATTAAGAGGTAGTTGGGGTCATGTGACCCAGTTAGTGCATTTATTGTAGTTCAATGGTATGTATTTTGCGAAATTCCTGGCAAATTCTGTGAGATTTCACAGACTTTTTGCAAAATTCTGGCAAATTACACAGGATTTCACAGACTTTTATGAATTTCGTGGGATTTACCTAAATTTCGCGGGTCTGCACCCGCACGAAATATCAGAAGGCTTGCATATATGACCAACTGCTCAGAAAATTTACCCATTCAGCATTATTTGATCTCAAGCTAAGAAACTATTGTTATATTTAAAAATAAATAGCCCACCATCGAGAACAATATCTGAATCTGAAGAATGCTAATTAAACTATTTCTCTACAGGTAGAGGATACTCACCAAACATACGGACTCTACTCGCATTGGTGAATGACTTGCTCTCAGCTGGACTCATGAATGATGATGTCACAAGCAACACCTGTTGGTTGCCAAGGCAACCAAGATTAAATTAATGCTGTAATCATCCATCTTGCTTGTCAGAATTTTTACTTAAAAGCCAAGTCTAATGATCCTATTGCATTGAAAGGTGGCATCTCTCTGTGATTAATATTGTAGGGTGATTTGCTACATGTATACCTTAAACTGCTCAGTGCTGTCCCATGACCCTCTGCCTACCAACACCTCAACAAATGCAGATCCGTTATTCCCTGTGTGAGATGATAACATGAACAGTTAGCTTAAGAATAACTCCCAATAGCAAACAGTAACCCTTTTTGGGCTATTTTCAAAGGAGACAAAATTGAGCTAGCTCAGTTGGTAGAGCACCAATCTGATGGTGTTTCTGGGACAGTTAGAACCTCAGCCAGGACAACACTCAGGTTCACAAAGGGGCTGCCTTTCCTCTGACATTTGCAAATGGTTAGACCTCTGCAACATCTCAGGTAAGGAATGTAAAACAGTAGGTCCCATCTCCCATCCCGTCTCTCATATGCACTACATGAACCTGACCCAGAGCGATGTCACTCTGTAAAAAGAGTGACCATGCTCAGTGACTGTGCTTACAATCAATTGGCAGCCATTAGTGCTATGAGATCCAGCATTATTCAGCTTTCTGGCTGTAAGTCTGGAGGGGTATTTTAGGTTCACAAAATGTATTTGCAATGTAAATCACAAAAAACTACAGTGATAACATTGATAACACAAGATTATAATATTAAGATTAAGATTTGGACCCAAAGCAGGAGAGTGGGCGTTCCCTGCAAAATGTGAGGGTACCTCACAAAAAAATGGCTAGCCTGGATAACACGTAACTGTAGTACATCTCTGTATGCAGGCTCGTAACGTGGTATATGGGCACAGGCATCAAAGCCAAAAATATAGCCCGATCAGGGCTCAGAGCAGCAGGCCCAGGAATCAAAAGGGTAGGAGTGGGGATTTGATAGTGTTGTTTCAGGCCTGGATCAGGGATCATAACTTTTAAATGAGAACAGAGATCAGAAATTGTTACAAACTCGGCTCAGGGGTCAAAATTACTGCCAAACAATGAGGGATCTGTGTGACCCCAATACCACATTATGAGCCTGATGTATGAGCACATACCAATATCAACAGAGTGGATTTTTGTTGATTTTTCCAGCTGAAAACAAAGGAGGGGAAATCTGTTAGACATTATTAGTCACTCCCATGGAGGATTGGAGGGGGGGGGAGGGGGGGAGGGGAAGCATGGCAATACATCCATGAGTATGCCATCCTATAGATCAGATGGCAGAAATTCCACAGGGGTAAGGGAGGGGAGGGTCAGCCTACCCGTCTACCTTTACTTGCAAAAACAATTTAAAAGCATTTTGGAGTGCTGCCAGATTTAATTAGGCCAACTAAAAGAAAAATACATGTTCTCGTCCCTGCCTGCATAATATTTTGGGGCTGCATCAATTTTTACTATTTGATATTTGTAACCAAATGCCTATAAAGCCAGAAATAACTTGTGCTACTGATGTTCAACACATTGCAGAATAAACAAAAGCTTTAGTTTCTTCAATATCTGACTTGCATTGATTAATATTTGATTTAAGATTAACAGAACTAAGGGAGAATCACTCATTAGTAAGTCATCTATACTGAAATTATCTAACCTGAGAGCAGATTTTGAAATTATAAATAACAATAAAATGTGCCCGTCTGCTCCATTTTTCCCACAAATCCAGACAAGAACATTTTTTAAATACTTTTTTTACTTGGCCAATCAATAGGCATTTTTCAGGGTTGGGTAGACATTACAAATTTTCTAAATTTCTTATGGCTTTAGTACTTTTCAGGGTTCATTTTCATGGTTTCTAAAGTTCATCATTTTTACTTCAATAATACGTACATGCAAACAGGGTCCTGAAGGTGGGGTCCCAATCCTGTTTCCCGGCCGTTTTTTTTTTTTTTTGCAAAATCCTGTTCCCATTAGGTAAAATCCCGTTCCCAGTAGGACCAGTCGGTAAAATCCCGGCGCACGAAAACTGTGATGTTAAAATTGAGATTCCTGCTTTTATCTGTACTATCTTTTGCTCCTGTAGGTTTGTTCATGCACGCCGCAAATGACGAAATTGTTATTATTGCAACCAAATGACGAATTGCTATGCTTGTAATGTCGATTTCTTTCCAACATAGTGATTGTCCGCCAGGCCTATCACTATAAAGGCTTTTCGTGATCCCCCTATTTGAACTAATGTGATATATTTTACAGGAATTTCTCTTCTGTTGCGCGTGAAGCGCGCCCTGTTTTAATTGATAAACGAATTTCATCAAGCTTCAGAAAAAAGGTAGATGAACATTGCATTTTTTGTGTGTAGCAAATAAAACCTGTAGTTTGTATTCTTCGTGCACAAAGCAAATGACGAAATCGTCATATTTGCCGTTCGTAACGTCGATCTCACACTTACGGGCTTGTTTCGAACATAGTAATTGCCTGCCAAAAAAAGCAAAACGAGGGTCTTAATTTAGAAGGGGTGAGAAGTGTAATTCTATTTTCAGATAGCCTGCTGTTAGGATACTCTAAACAGTCTTAAAATTGCAAAAAATGGTATAAATTGACGACTTTTTATTAGGATACACAGGATATACAAGGAGAGATTGGAAAAATCTCGTTCCCGTTGAAGCATCTTGTTTCCCATTCCCGGTAGACATCCCGTTCCTGGTAACACAAATCCTGTTTTCCCGGCCTAAAAAAAGGCGAATCCTGGCTCCCGTTTTACCCCTTCAGGACCCTGTGCAAAGGGTTGGGGCATCGGCAGAGGTTTTGGAATAATTCATATGTAATAAATGTAATGCATCAGTCAATTGACAGCCCCGCACCCCCCCCCCCCCATTCGCACCCCCCCCCCCCCATTAAGGGGGTACTAGCAGGACTTTCGTACAGAATTCACACTACATTACTGCCCCGTTGGTCGGGAGATGCGCTTTCTTTCATGGCTTCCACACTGCATCGAGCGGGGAGTCACTCTCTTCCCCGGGACACAACACAACAGAAACCAGCCCACTTTCCGGGCTGTCTCACCTCCATATGAACACCCCCTTACTTCACAAAGACACGACAAATACAGATTTTGTTACTTGAATTACACGTATTAAATTTTAATCTACACTAGCGAAAGTACATGCAAGTAGAAAAATATGGTTTTATTGCGCTTTGCAATCGACTGCGGCTGCATTGAAAACTGGGCACCATTGACATGACTCTTTTCAGTGAGTAAAAATCCTTTGTATTATCTTCTAAATTCATTGGGCAAGGAGCGCATTCACTCTTAATTATTACCCTGGGGACGGTGCATTCACCTCTCAGATTGTCCCCGCAAACCGAGGCGCTCACTGCCTTTCACTTGCCAAAAAGGTGAATGCCCCGCTAATGCGTGAATGGGGGGGGGGGGGGGGGGGGTGCGGGGCTGTCAATTGACTGGTGCATAATGGTATAGTCAAGGTTTTAAAAGAAGGGGGCCCAAGGAGCCCTTTGTAAGGTACTTCTCGTCAATTTAAATTTTGTACCATACATTACTGTACTTCTGATTTTTTAAAAGGGGGGCCTCCTGGCCAGGCCCTCCCCATAGCTCATCATTTCCCTAAGTCTATAAAATAGCACATGAGCTACCTCTAGAATGACTGAGGCCTGCTTCTCCCCCTTGTTTGCACACCTCCACTTCCTGTATGTTTCAGGCTTCAGCAAATTACTGGCTGTCTGACCCTAGTAATTGTTGTTTACACACAAAGTCAGAAGAAGAAACACTTGGTTATTGATTCATCAATGTCTAAATGTAGCTGGAAAAAAACATTAAAACCAATCATTGAACCTACAGGATCTTCACTTGTAAATGATACAACATGCTTGAGCTTGATCAAAGGCATCATGAACCTTATTGCGGGTAAATTTTTGCAAGAAAAAGCATACAAATTTCCCGAAATTTCACCTCAAACTTCCGCCATTATTAATTTATGCAGCACGAAGTCGAGGCTTATTATTCCCGCCAAAACTCCGCTGACCGTGCACGTGACTGATCGCAGACACTTCACACATCTTGCACATCTGCGGACGGAAAGCGCGAAGTGAAAACCACTTTCTTTTCCCCTTTTCTGGGTTTTCCTTCGGGATTTTTTGCATAGAATGACATCAAGCAAAAGATTTTATATCGGTAAGTCAAGCTTTGTAGTTTGTATTTCATTCTTTTTACGCTAAAATTCAATATTCGTGTTTTTGTCTCCAGTGACCTCCTCCTGCAAGCGCTGACACTCTTCGTCTCTATGCAACTATGCTTGGTTTCTCTTTTGTAGAACTTCAAAATATTTCATATTTAAACGTAAAAAATATCATAAGGTGCTTACTTCTGCGTCGCCTGTCCTGTGTCGGCAAAGAGTAAGCTTTAATAAGCTTAATATTTTGAACTTTAGGCTTGACTTTTTGGGAACTCAGAGTCAGACTTCATGCATTCATTCATCAATCATCAGATCTATCTCTGTAAAAAGAAGTGGTATAATTTCCTTCACCAATTTATAAAACACCCAAATTCTGTGTCGGTTAATAAATGTAGGGGTGTTTCATTGTTTTTGTGGTGAAATATCTCTATTTTTTAGTGTTAGGACGTTTCTGATAGCGCACGTGGTTTAGTACGGTTTTGACAAGACACGTGAGTTTGACAGATGCTATTGTGTCTACTTCACACATCTTGTTGCTCTGATTAAATAATTTCCTAGTTTGTCTACTTGAACATATGGTACTTGGGTTTGTGCAGTGAAGTCATCTTTTCATCTGTTACACTTGTGACAATAAGTTATCATTTCCTTCACAAATTCCAATCGTTCTGTGAAATACTTATAAGTTATTGGCTAGACTACAAAATATCCCCTTGCATAGAGCGAATTTCATATGACTGTAGTGAAGCCAATTGCAAGGTGATTACACCAATTCTGAATAAAACCTATAGGAGTAATTACAAAGCAATTGCGAATTACTCACAACAGTCATCTATCTGAAAACCGCTCTATAGCTATGGCCTTAAATCAATGTGTCAATGTGCTGGAGATAACGAATTCATTATACACATACTGGTAGCCTAGTTCTACAGTGCGCTTGAGAGGGCTAAGTAAGCTATTGACACATGGACATGTTGACAAGTTGACCAATTCACAAGTACCATATTGAATGAGTTCGCACATGGACATGTGACAAGTTTAGGATTTGACCTGTTGACACATTTTTGGGAAGGTATAGCTATACATGAGGGGGTATTCTGCAGTCGCTCCAAGTTCTTTTCTTCACTTTATTTTGTGCTACCTCATATGATGCAAAAATTGCACTGTGCAGGCCAGACTAGGGCAGGTAGTTTGCCTACTTAGACTTATGACGTTTCTGATAGCCCACATGGATTTGATTTGACAAGTACTTTGTCCATGTTGCTCATCTCCTTTAGTCTTTGTCACTCCAACAATTTTTTCCACCACTCATATCTACTCAAAAAATAAATTTTGATAAACCTTTTTATTTTCTTGTTTCAAACTTTGTGATTGCAGGCCTTTATAATAATAATAATAATCGGTTTATTTTGTATGGAACATGAATGTGAAAAAATTTGTTTTTCTAATGCAAAGCATGATATTGGGAAAAGCTATTTTTCCATGCAAGTTTCCCAATCACAGAAAGATTCCCAGGTTTCGAAAATAACTAAAAGCTATAGCAATGTTAATTTTTCTCATCAGGTAACCTGTCTGTCAAAGCCACCAAAGAGGATCTAAGCCATCACTTTGGCCTTGATGCAACACCCTATCTACGGTCCTCATGCTGGGTAGAGCTTGCTGTTGAGAGATCAGGGAAGGCTCTTGGCTTTGGGTTTGTCAATGTACCTGAGCACCTCGCAAACCACCTGATGCAGTTAAATCACACACGGTTGTTTGAAAAGAGAATCACAGTAGAGCTTGCTCGTGGCAAAGATGTACCTCCATCGATGATAACCCCTTCTGTAATGCCGGCCCCTCCCACCCCTGACAATACTAACTACACAGGTGGTATGTGGACCAGGCCTAAAAACATGAGGAATAGAAGATATGGAGGGCAGCCCATCTCATATGAACAGGTCTCTATTCCAACAGAAAAGAGAGTTGATC
Source organism: Scolanthus callimorphus (assembly GCA_033964015.1). NCBI lineage: Eukaryota > Metazoa > Cnidaria > Anthozoa > Actiniaria > Edwardsiidae > Scolanthus > Scolanthus callimorphus. The sequence continues at coordinate 12,822,535 of CM066923.1, read as the reverse complement.
TGATTGACGTTGCTGTTAACCTGTCAAATAGGATGTAAGTATCAAACAGTTGTGCAACTAGAACTTCTCTTTCTTGTCAGAAAAAAAGTTGGAAATTTTACAGATATTTGTATCGCAGGGTTCCCACGTTTTCAGGCTTTCAAAATTCCAGGACTTTCAAGGATGTTTGAAAAAAAATTAATGACCTTTCATAATGAAAAGTACTGGTTGTCATGCACTTATATGAACAACATTGTATAAGTTTTTCCTAGAGATTTGAATTTTGTGGCAACCATTTGGAAAGAGGTGTATTGAGAAACATGTTGTTACTACCTATGGTACATTTATGTTTTTTCCTAGAGGGCACGGTAATTCTGCTTTCTGATTGGTTCTCAGAGCATGCACATGGGGACAATATTTTCCTATCTCTGACCTAGGTCATGGTAACCATTTGTGCGCACTTGTTTTCATAGAAAAACAAATTTTAGAGTTGGAAAAAATAAATAAGTTATTTACCAGCTTAAGGTCAGTCCATATAGGGAAAAACTGTGACCTCTGCCTGGAAAATGTTGACCTCGGCCCCAGCCCTTGCTCTTAGTTTTTCCCTATAGCACTGTTCATGCTGACGTCATCCATGGTTATTAATATGCCAACCAGAGATCAATTGGTTCACAGAACAAAGGGCCCTATTCAATCTATGGCTGGCACATATCGCAATGTTGATAAAGAGTGAATAGCCCTATACAGACCTCCCAGCCAGTAAATAACATTGTGTGGTTCCAGAAAATATCCATACCCCCTCCACGGAAGGGTTTTGAACAGTGACCCCCCCCCCCCCCCCCCACCCCACCCCTTCCTTCCGAGGAAAAATACAGTATTTGTATGGAAATGATCAGGTAAATTGACCCCCCCACCCCTCTGGAATTTATGTATATGCAATAAAAGTATCGCTATTCTATTTGTTCTTTCTGCTATATTTTGTCAGCTTTAATACATTCCTATAACATTCTCACAGATTTTCCCTGGATCTTGACTTTGTGCTGGACCGTGCTGCCAATGCAGGTATTCAGAAAATGATCCTTACTGGCAACACCTTACGCATGTGCCACACTGCTGTCCAGCTTGCCAAAGACCACCCTGGGGTCATCTTTGGAGGTGTTGGAATCCATCCTCACTTTGCTGACAAGGAATGGAATGAAGAAACTTGCAAAGTCATCAAAAACATGATTTCATTGCCTGAAGTAATTGCTGTTGGAGAAGTTGGCCTAGACTTCCATAGGAATTACTCCAAGAAAGAGAAGCAAATTGAAGCATTTGAACAGCAGGTGGGTATCATTCACGTGTATGCTCCCCCTTACTACATGTACTGTATTCCCGGGGGGTTACTTGGCTTAATATACCAGTGGGTATGTGCCGCTGTGAATTTCAAATGTGGACCCTGTTCTAAAATGATTTTTTGAAGAAAAGCTACCCCGTTCAATTTTTTGCACCCAAAATGAGACCCTGTTCTAAAGAGAAATTAATGACACATGCAAATCAAAATTGTTGTTGCTTACATGCTACGGTTTTATCTGTAATAGAATGTTGAAGCTTTGTAAATTCTTTACATTAATAAAACAATACGTGACTGCTGGGTCGCTTCCTTAAAGATTTTACTTTGTGGTCTCATTATCATACCCCGTTTGGCGGCACATACCCGTATAGCTCTTGTAAGGGAGTACCCCCCTGGGACTGTATTCAAGCAATCAAACGATTTTCCTCAAACAATGTTGACAGAACTGATAAAGAGTGAGCGACTTTCAAATTTTTATCAGTTTGACCAACATTTCCCCTTGTGTTGAAAGGCTCATTTACATACCAGGGCTTGTTTGGCACAGCTCAGATAAAAAGTGGTACAGGTACCTACCAAATTCAATGGCACACCACAGGTATATTTGCACTTTTTAAATGGCTTTCCCATACTAATCTTTTTTCTGTGCCTTGCCAAAAATTCTGTCATGTTAATGTGGCTTAAGAGAGAACATAGACACAGGAAATCGTTTATTGCTTTTCCGAAATAATTTTGATAACAGTTTGTCCAAGTTTTGCCATGCACAACACTTTATTGAGATCTAAATTCTCTCTCTCTCTGTGTCACAGAAGCACGAGTCGCATGCTTATCATATTTTTTAATTTTTCACTCTGACAGGACTGTAAAACCACAATGTTTTGTCTTTTTGCTATACATAGTTTTCATTCCATTTTCCATGCTTGCCACTGATATCTTCATTATGCTAGGTTGAGATGGCATGTGAATACCAGAAACCTCTGCTTGCACATGAGCGTCACTCTCATCAGAAATTCATCGAGGTGCTTAGTAACTTCAGCGGCCGACTCCCACCCATCGTTATCCACTGTTTCACGGGGACCAAGACAGAGATGAATGCTTACGTGGCCATGGGGTTCTATATTGGAATTACTGGCTTCATATGTAAAGGTTGGTATTTCAGTACAGGGCAGGAAATTAAATAATGGTGTCTTTTGTGAATGTGCCAGCTGTCAATTGGGAAAAGCTAAACAAACATGCAATGAAAAGCTGCAAAGAAATGTTTATTGGGTTACTAGAGACCTTGCAATGTCAATAATTCCTTCCTGATTTGTCTGTAAATCCCTCTTGCAAAGGGCAACCAAACAGCTTTTCCCATACATGGAAAAGAAAACTTCATGATAAGAGTGTAAGTATGCTTACCTACCTTGGTTACATGCGTGTTCGATAGACATGATTGCTGCATGTCCCAGATGAATACAATTCTTTTAACTTACAGTTACCCCTAGTATTTAGTGAATATTTTATCTTTATCTTTCAACAGATTATATCTTTCTATTTTAATTTCAGAATCTGCTGGTAAAAACCTCAGAGAAGCCATCAAGGAGTGCCCCCTGGACAGGATACTCTTGGAAAGCAACGCCCCATACATGATCCCAAATGCACCCCCCTCAGGACTTGATCCCATTAGTAAGTCTCTTATCAGCAAGTGCAAAACAGGAAGAAATGAACCCTGCACCCTTCCTGTTGTTGCAACCACAGTGGCAAAATGTCTTGGAGTGGATGTGGAGGAGGTTGCCAAAGCAAGTACAGAGAATGCTAACCGGGTGTTCAATTTGGTCAAACCTGAGGGGGCTGTAAAAGAGGAAGTCTAAAGAAAATTGTCATCATTGAAAGCAGGCAACAGAAAGCTGATGGCCCTTTCCTCTACTGTCACCATTTGGTTCATTATGAAATAATGCACCTCAAATTTGTTTCCCATTAATAGAGAACTTAAGTCTTTGACAAGATATATTACTTCAATGGAAAATGTTATTTTGGAATTGTTTTCCCTGATGTTGAACCCATGGTTTCTTGTACAGTATAAGTGATTTTATCCAGGAAGAGTGACCAGGAGCAGATTATTTTGTGGACATTGATTGGCCTGTGTTGTGGGGACATTTATTGTCTGAATTGCAAGCAGTTGAGGAAGTCCTATTACAGCCGTCTCAGGTAACATGCAACCTGGCCGTTGCCAGCTTCATGGAATTAAGCAGTCAGGTTTTGCTGCATTGTCAATCAGTGCAATCTGTGTGAGGCAATCTGATCCTTGCCCAATCAGATCCTTGCTAGACATGTGGTAACAAAAGCCAATTCACTGCAGTAGGCAAAATGGAGAAAGGATTTGATTGGCTCCCACATGTTTTGACTGTCTATGCAGAAAACACCAACTGCCAAAAGCCCACTTGATTTTTTGGAGGCACAAGGTCTCCTGTTATTTGAAACAGCTGTAATGGACACATGGTTGGATAATATTATTGAATATCATATTTCCTGTTTAGAATACAATATTTGCATTCCTCCATGAAGGGTAATGAATTTGTCTTGCCTGTTTAAAATGTACAGGTTTTCTGCTAGGTCTCCGCTAGTTTGCACTTAAAATGTCCAGGTTTTCTTCTGGAGGGTAACATTGATTTAGGGGTATATGTCTTCTACTTGAGATTTTGAAAACTGCTATGACATTCATATTTTGGTGTCCAAACCTTGCTAAGTAGTTACATGCACATGAAACCGCAGATGTTTCATTGCTCAAAATTGAGACCTGTCCAACAAAACTGCTGTTTGAAAAATAAACAAACATGATGAAATTAATTACCCTTCAGGGTTGAACAAAATTACCCTAGGTACCAGAGGCCTATGTAGGTACCAGAGCTTCACTAGTTTACTGACACGCTAAGCCAAGATGCCTTGGAGACTCTGGTTCCCAGGGTACAAAATAGGATAGTATCACAGAATTTAAAGTTCTGTCTTGACAACAAGTAAACAAGTACATTAAAGGCCCATGCCACCGTTGTATAATGCATTGCATGTCGTGTTGTTTTTATATCCTTTTTATGTCCTTGACATCTCAACTAAGAAAAGAGATTGAGAGGTCAGTTGATAGATTTATTTAAGCTTTTGAACAGTTATTTTTGTTTTATCTTTTTTCGTTTTTAAAACCTAAAACATAAATATTACAGTACGCAATGCATTATGGAAAGGTGTAATGGGCATTTAAGCTTTGTCTGTGGCAACATTCAGTATGTAGGATATGCAAGCAAATGTGTTGTCGACCATCTTCCACAATAAATCTATTTTTTGTTAATATTCAAACGTTTTAAAGATAAGTGAAACAAAATTGTTATATGTCATGTATTATTAAATTTATTCAGATACAATTCATAAGAAGATTAAGAAATTTGAGGATATTGTTTATGGTAAAAAAACTGTTGATGTTCAGATTTTCCTTTTGAATGACAAAACGACATGTATGATGCTCCACGCCCAAAGGCCTGGTCTCCGTCATGTTTGTGAAATTTGTTCTTGGTTGGTTATTTGTGCGATTAAAGTGGTATCTGACATTTGAACTCAAGAACAAACTTTTACAAAAGGAGAGCCTAGTATTTGTTTGACAAAACATTCAGACCTAGCAGTAAATATAATGTGTGTCTAATCATTAGTTTCCTCATTTTCATCAATAGCTTATGATTAGATTTGTTCTGTACTGCATTATGCAATATAAGGTCATTGTTCCAAGCAAGTTCATGGCTCAAACATGATGGTTGTTCCACACTGTATCAAATATTAGCACATCACAAGAACAATCGGTCTTGGACCAATATCTAATATCATGTCAGAACTACACTGTATATTTTGCAAGTTCAATTTGGAAAAAATACAATAAAAATATCAACACTAAAGATAATGTAAGTTATTTGCTGAAAAAAATTGTGAAATTAGTCAATTTGGATTACATGAGTAGGGGCTCATCACTATACACCTTATCAAATAAAGTGTGCTTTGCCATTTGGTCATTAGGGCCAACTAGCAACTGAGTGAATGCAGCTTATGGCAAGTGAGAAGTTTTTCCAGCTCTGCTATTTTTCCATAATTCCAATATATTGGTTGTTCAGGGTTGGCATCTTGAACACATGGTCTCCTTGGTGTACTTTTATGAGTTATCCACATAAAATAATAGGTTTTTTTACTTTACTTTACTTCCAGTGGCATAAAGAACACTTTTTGGGGAGGAGGGGGGATCACACCATTTTTGCACATTTCTTCCCAAATTTGGGGGCAACCAACCACCACACCCTTTCACTACTGGTCTGCTTGAAAATGTGAAAATGCTACTTGAGCAAATGCTAATTGTTTATTTTGCTTTAGTCAATTTTCTATACTCTACTATATTTTACGGTAATGGTCCACCCTGACTAAGACGCCTTTTTGTAAGTGATGTGCAAATGCAGTGTTTTCTTGGTGACTGTTGTCTCCATGTAGAATTTGTACTCCAAAGTGTTGGCATCCAATAGTGTGTAGATACGCTCCGTCTACAATGAACATAATCAAGTAGTCTAAGGGAGTGGTTATTATTACAGTATGGGGATGGGTGGGTGAGGTGTTCAATGGGAAAGACGTAAAACTTTGTCAACCCCATTTCTATCATCAACTGATAACTTCTTGACCGTCAAAAGAAATCTGAAAGTAGGGCCTCTGTTGTCCTAGAGAGTGGTTAGGTTTATGTTTGTGACCTGTAATTGGGATTGAGAAAAAGCAAGAGAAAATGATATACTTATATCATTTAACCTCTTCTCCTGCTTAATTTGTTCATTATTTTATACATTTATTGTCTCAGCATTTTACGCTAGGTTTCCCACATACAAAGTTTTTAAAAATTGCATAACCCCTTTTGTGAGTACCACATGTTCTTATCTAGCATAGTAATTTGACTGATTTTTGTGTCTAAACCAATGATATTGCCGATATTTTCAATAGAAATTAATTGCATTCCAGCATGCTTTGCCGTTGGCTTCTCCATTTCTTATACGGACCATTACTTAATAGAAAACGTGACCCCCCTATTTACACACCTAAAATTTTTGCCCCCCCCCCTACATTTTCACCAATGCCTCACCCCCTTCCATAAATAGTGACCACTCCCTCTGTGCTATCAGTTCCCATGACACAATTCATTGAACATCATCTTTCTTGCAACATACCAGTAGGACTGCTGGTGGCTTGCTAAATGTCATTCTGCCAACAGTGTGTGAAGTAAGGTGCATTGTTTTATCTTTAACTTCCCCTTCCAATACTTCTGTCACACCTACCAAAAAAGAATAGAAAGTGAGGATACTATCAAGACATTTTGAAAGGGGATGCAGTTCCAAATGTGGGGTACCCTTTGTCTTTTTTAATTATTGTTCAGGATGGTGCGCATGTGACAGAGGCTAGGGGCAAATGGTATAAAGGCTGAATTAAAGAGACTCCTGACTCCCGGCAAAATTTTTGGGAATTGCCAATATTTACTGTATGCTCTTGGGGCCGGTTCCTAGAAGGCCAGTTAAGAGTTATCAGTGGATAAACGGTTATCCAATGGATAAATCCTGAACAAAACCTATACAACAGATAACTTTTATCCATGGATAACTTTATCCAACCTTTCAGGAACCGGCCCCTGGTTTTCTTTCTTGGAACTTTCTTATGACAACCTTTGTATTTTCTCTGAAAGCCCAAGGTTTCTCTCAATTTCTGAAGTCCAAGGGTTGGCATCCCTGCACTTTAAGATCAACACCCCTAAATATTATATAATAATAAGACACTGTACCTATATTGTGAGCTATTGTCAGGGCCACATTGCGAGTTTCAGGCTGGATTCTTAAGAAGCCATTTTCAAAGTGCATTGGTACACTTCTTTTAAAGGATGCCAACTTTCAGCCCTGAAAAATGAGTTTTAGTTTTACTAAAAATGTTCAACTGAAATAATAATTTTACATGTTAGTAAGATTTATTTCCATCATGATGTGATATAATCTTTTGCTAAGAGGAAAAATGGAAAGTACTATTCGGTACTAAAGGTTCTGGTGTTTTGCACGGTCGCAGACCCGCAAAATTTGGTTAAATCAGCGAAATTTACCAAAACAAAAAATCCTGAGAAATCTATTAAAATCTGCAATGAATCTTCTTGGTGCTCACATGATGTCATCACTCTTTGAAATCTAATCTTAATGGTTTGGTGCCTTACTTGAAAGCAAGGTTTGGCTGTCCAAAGTTGCTGAACTCAATAGTTTCTTTGTAAGTAAATGGTTCAATTGTTGGGTAAGTACCACACCCTTCTCCTTGCCATCGCCCAACCAGCCAAGAAATTGGATCTAGAGCTGCAGGTAGTGCAAGCTGTCAATATAATACGGCAAGAAAAATGAGTTAACTTCATGGCTATATTTAGCTGTCCATCTCTAAGGTCAGCCTGATGATCAAATTAAAGGGGATAATTGTGTACCAGCTCTTTCCAGATCTTTTAAAAACCCTATTGGATTGATCAATGGACGAATTTTGATATATTAATATTCTTACTTGAGTCCAAGGCTCAGGGGAATAAATCAAAAGAGAATGCATCAGCATTGAAAAATTAACAATTGAATAATGAATAATGATTTTTATATTAAGCGTGCTCAGGGCTCCTGTTGATAACAAGTTGTGTTTTAAACGCACCTGAAAGGACTACCCTGAGGTGTTATCTATCATCTATCTAATTTATTTGTTTCTTTTTATTCCCCTGACCCTTATATTCAAGTTTGAATTTTAATATATCGAAAGTGGTCTATTGATGCATCTCCTCGCTGCAAAGCAATGAAAACACAAGAATAGAAGGAGAAAACAATGTAATGACAAGGTGCATCAAGTCAATAGTATGGAAAAATGTGTAATTCCAGAAATAATTAATACCCCCACCAGAGAGGGAAATGAAAATTCCATAGGGGCGAGGGGTCCATCTGCCTGATTTCCAGGGGTAAAAATGATATTGTCCACACATATACTGTATTATTCCTTTGGAAAATCCAGAGGGGTGTGGAGGTGGGGGCAGAGGGGTCATTGGGAAAATTAATTCCTTTGTGGTGGTTATGGATTTTTTCTGCCAATTACACAATAAAAGAAAGAGTGAAGCGGTATTACAAGCAAGGTGCTACACAAGAGAAAACTTGGGATTACGAGACAAAATACAAAGGTTTCAAATTTTGAGATTCTTGCGTAAATAGGAGAGTTGACATCCCTGGAATAGTTACAGGCCTGACTAGAGACGACAACTATTTAAATTCCATTTCAACCAATCAAACATTCGATTAAATTGGATGATCAAATTCACAACTTGTCCATCATTGATTAGTCTCCTACGGCCTACGCAGCCCGTGTTTTGTGTCGGTCACGCAACGCTTCCCGTGACCGACACAAAACACTGGCTGCGTGCGTTGCATCAAGTTCACGTTTCGGTGAATTTCACATCTCCCTACATCATCACGGATTACGTGATTAACTTAAATTCTCACGATTTCATCACCATAGGCATAATTTGTCTTAAGCTTATTTGAGCAAAAACACTCGCTCACGCTGTAGTTAAAATGGGTGTCATGTGTCCGTCAAAGAATGAACAACCCTCGACTCTCTTTGACTGTTTTCGCATAGAGTATCGGCCTGATTATGACTTGTGGTGGGTGAAACAGAGTTACAATGTTTAAGCTTAATATGTTACCTTTTGAACCGGATCAGAGCTCATTCTTCTCAGACACAAGTTCACTGCTTTCCAAAATGGCCGACGCGACCAAAACATCTGTAACAACAGGCTACCCGCCGGGGGACTCGGCCTAAAGAATTTTGAAATTCCCAAAAATAATTATTTCTCATACTGGTGTAACGTACTGCTCGACCATATGGAAACAGTCTGGTGTATGATTTGATGCCATTTTTTTGGGGAAAAAATTATGTTCGCACTCTTAGACTGCTTGTAGCCCCTTCTTCCGCGAACGTCAGTAAATCGAGGGAAATGTTTTTTTTTACCCACGGTACTCAGGAGAGGGAGAGACGCGCCACGGGGGAAACGCCGCGTTCGCGCGCACAGAATGGTACATTTGGTGCTCCCTGTGGAAATTAGAGTCGAGACGGCCTGGGTTCTACAACACGAAATCCCGCCGTTTTTCAACGGTTGTGAAAACGAAGCTTCGTTCGAATGGAGGCAACAACCAAGCGCTAGGATTCTATGGCATTTACTGAGCATATTTTATGCTACGTCGAATGAAAATTGCTAGGAAAGGTATATAACCAATTTGACATCCTAGCCATGCCAGTATTAACTCGATCATGCGGAAGAAAGGGACTGAAAACGCGTCTGGAAGACCCGACTCCTCGAAAGACTTGTAGGACAACTGGAGTTGGTAGAGTGAAGAGGAAAATTATTGATGAACCAGAGGAGGCAGAACCACCCACAAAGGTGAGCTTTCGTAATTCCCGTTCTATTATTGTTAGACTCCGAAACTGTATTCATATCACCTTTAGTTCAAATTAATAGGTAATTTGAACTTTTCGAGTAGTTTCAAGTCTGTTGCATTCAAACATACTTAGATGAAGTCTTATCATAGAATATTAAGAACATGTTTAGCCTAAATTAAAAAATCCAGGTTCTTATACGCAGGTTTTTCTGTGATTCTAGACATTTTAGTCCATGTTACTGTTAAATACTGTCAACAAAAGTGTAACCTAGCTAAACTATTGTATTGATGATTTTCCAAAATTTCACTGGTAGAAGCCCAAAGGCTGTTTGTCTGTTGGCGCTTTACTTGCTTTTTTATTTATAACTACATACTCTTTTCCTCTTTTCCTTTGTCTCTTCAATTATAGCTATACAGTTCAGTACATAATTAATTTTTTCTATTCAATGATGAAAGCCACCCGCTTCAAAACATTTGTAAATATTCCTTAGAAATGAAATAAAATGTTGTTGTAAAAAAAATGTTGATGTTTTCCACAAATTATGAAAATGGCAAAGAAGATTTTGCAATCCATTCTGTCTTTATCACTTACCAATAAATTCACATTGTTGTTTAGAAAATAAATACAAGGACAATGGGTAACAAGAATTCACCAGGACAAAAGAGGGGAAGTAGAATACCTAGAAGGTGTACAACAGCCAAGAAAGGAAAAGGAAAAGCAAAAGAGACCAATACAGAAGACAATACAGTGCTGGGCACCAAGAAACAGGAAGAACCTGTTGAAGAAGAACTTAAAGGTGTGGAACAAGAAAACAAGAGCCAAGCCACAAATCCCCCATCAAAAGAGAAAAGTCCTGAAAAAAGTAAACAACCACCAGAAACAACACCAAAAAGTGAAGCTTCGGCAAGAACTCGAAGCTACAGTGCACTCAAAAGGAGCTTGTATAAAAAGAAGAATGCAGGTAAGCAGGCTGACCAAAGGAGTGACCCAGAATTAAAAGCAAAGAAGCTGAAACTCATACCTGTAATGTAGAGGTAGAAGAAAACGATGCAGCTAAAGCTAGAGAAAATCAGCCCCAGAGGATGACTCGAAACATGAAAAAGACTTTGCAAGTCTGTCTTGAACAATGTGCACCATCCGCGCAGGAGAGGGTACCTTCAGAATCAATGGAGAAGGAGGATTGCTGGGCTATAGAAAAAGATGTGGATGAGAGTGCATTGGAAAGTTCTTGGTCTAACAAAGACAAGGTGTGTAGTCAGTGAATATATTACTGTATTATTCAGATTAACCCTAATACTAAAACGGAATACCAACTCTCCGACATTTTGTAAGAGATTCCCTTTTTTTGAGCCCCTTTTCTTTTATTTCCCATTAAGTCCAATAACTGTGAAGTGGATTTCATTCCCAGCATTTTTCTACGGATTTCACCGAACCTTGGTGCACATTAGCCTCCTCCACAGGCATCTCTCAGCTCAAAAAAACATGCCACAAAAGACGCCTCCTAGAGGAGGCTACAATCAGCGACAAAAGTGGTTGAGAATTTTCCTTCGAAAATGCTTTTCTCCATTTCAACTGCGTAAGCGATGTCTTCTTGGCTTTAATTTCCCCTCCCCCTTATTCAATCTTGAAGCCCAACCACTAGCGCGTTTGACAAAACAACATTGAGTTGGGGGGAGGGGTTTTAACCAGAAGGGTAGCGGTTTATTTTATGGAAACACAACACCTTTTAGTATGGCGATCTGTAACGATTATAGACATAAAATTCTCAACAATTTTGTCGGTGATTGTCTGAAAATCGAATTTTTCGGAAATGAAGTTAAAACGGGCTAGTATGGCTAAAATCATACAAATTTGAAAGACAGAACGAATTGTGTGTCCTAATTTCGAAAGTTGAAGCTACTTGGAGCCATTTGCATTCTTATTCATTGATACAGACAACAAGGTTTTCAAGGAAATTGGGGGCCATTTTGGACAGAGAACAAGGGCTGCGCCAAGAAGCTGTCAGTTGAACTAAATTAAATGATATTAAATTCGTGAGGAAACAAAGCTTATCAAAATGAGCCTTGTTAGGAGTTTTGTGGATATAAATCGTGAAAGCTGCACAAAACTGAAGTTTCAGTGCAAATAAGAGATCATCTTCCGGTGATGACGTCACCTGTTTGATTTGACTTCCGGTGAAGTGTGGTTCCCGAGAAAATCTGCCCATAACTTAATCGCGGAGAGAGATTTTAGGTTTCTGGGAACTTCAGGTGAATGAAATGTGCAAATATAATCATCCCGACGCAAAACAACTGGAATTGAAACGCTTTGAGGGATCTACAAACAGTTTTTCGGTTGATATAACGCTTCACCGTACGGCGCGGCAAAAACAAAAAGAAATCTGGTATTGTTCTCTTTATCTCTCAGAATGGTGACGCGTACGGCGTGCCGTTTTGTGTTAATTTTCGTGTTTAAATTAAAGAAATCAGACTAGCTCATTAACTTTTACTGTGTAAATGATAAAGCAACTTGAAATAAATACTTTTCGTTGTTTTTTGGTACTCGGTAATATGAAATTTCGAGGTTTTCGAGCTAAATCGCGAGGCACACTTCCCTTACACTCGTCAACAACATATGTATTAGCCATGTTTTCTCATTTTGTCCTCTCTTCACTAATGTATCGATACATAATTTTTCGAGATATTACTAAGAGCTAACTCATGTGCTACTTTTCGTGTGTTATCTTGTAAACAACACGATTTTGTGGCATCGAATGCGCGTGTTGAGAACTGGTTGTCTGTGTTTTCCTTGTTTTGCCAGGGATTTCTCTGTCAAATTTGCTCAAAAATCGTTGTTGTGCAGTCGGTATACGTTAACAAGCCAAATTCTTCGTTCAATTATTTGTTGAACAGCATCATCATAGGCCATTCACACCATTATTGGATTCCACGAAGCACCACAGTGAGCCTGGTGGCGGAATTTCCTCAAATCGATGACGTCAAGGGTCGCGCGAGGCTGTCTTTGCTGCATAGTTTCCAGAATAAAAAGCTCACTTTTTCGTCCAGTAGATCCGAATAATCATGATAACTACATTAAAATCATTATGAAATGATTGCTTTTGTCAATCTGCGTGAGTTTATTCGCTTTTCACCTAATGCGGTTGGTCCAGGAAGTCGTGAAAACAATAAAACCAGTATTCCCAAGCTCAGACAATCAGCGACAAAAGTGGTTGAGAATTTTCCTTCGAAAATGCTTTTCTCCATTTCAACTGCGTAAGCGATGTCTTCTTGGCTTTAATTTCCCCTCCCCCTTATTCAATCTTGAAGCCCAACCACTAGCGCGTTTGACAAAACAACATTGAGTTGGGGGGAGGGGTTTTAACCAGAAGGGTAGCGGTTTATTTTATGGAAACACAACACCTTTTAGTATGGCGATCTGTAACGATTATAGACATAAAATTCTCAACAATTTTGTCGGTGATTGTAGGTGCACATAAATAATGTCTATGATTCTGCCTGCTAGGGCTTGGATTTTTTATTTGTGTGTGTTGTTTTCTCCATGGGCTTGTGTGTTCTTGAAAATAACCATAACGACTGAGTCGCCTGTTACAATCGTGAAATATGTTAAGCAAAGCAGCTTTAAGTTGGCCACAGAAGAACTGGAACCTTTTTTTATTCTTTATTTGATCTGACACATGTTCGATCAAACCCCTTTTTGGTTGGACAAAATATTATCATTTGACACCAAAATATTTAAAAAGGAAAAAAATGGAACTCCCAAATTGACCAAATATTATTATGACCAACCATATGACAATTTTGGTGCAGTACCTTCTAGCTTGGCTCATGCAGGGCAGCACAATATCCCTTTGATGGAGATTTGTCATGGTTCAATTATTATATTATTTATATGTGATTTCCAGGAAACTGTCTCTGAACAATCTAATGATGACTTCTACAAGACAAAATTTCATGTGCTTCTCCAGTCTCTTAAAGAGATTCAAGGAAGTTTCAAGAAAGCTCAGGAAAATGCACAACAAAACCTAAAAGGTAAAGATATTTAACAATCCAGTGGCGTAGCAGGTCCCGACACTGCAACCATATGGTCGCCAATTGCGACTAAATTTGGGGACTTGGCGACCAAAATTTTAGAGCTAGTTGCCAAATGGCACCCCATCGTTCTGAGTTCAGCTGAGAACCATGTTTATGTGGTGACTAAATTTTGCTTTGTGGCGGCTAACATTTTTGAATCAGTCGCCAATAGCACCTAGAGAAAAAAGTTAATGTTGGGCCCTGTGTAACCAAGACCACTTTCAAGTGTAGGCAAAATATTGAAGCGAAGGGAGGGGTTATTATACTAACTAGACTGTGGAGATTCCAAAGGAAAAGAGGTGCCTCTTCGACGTTGCTTTCAGTTATTGGACTGCCGCTGTTACCATCAGATACAGGAGTTAGTGACATTTTGGAGTCTCCAACACCCAGAAAGGGCAAGTTTTGTTTGCTAAGATTTGTGTGTTAAGCACGGATCTCTTATGCCTAGTTTATACGTCCTATTTCGGACGAATTTAATTGAGATGAATTTAATTCAGATGAATTTAATTGTCGCAATTTAATTTGTCTGAAATGGGTCCTATAAAACGAACCTAAAAAGGTCGAAAATTTAATTCGTCCAAGACTTTTTATATGTCGACCCCGGACATACACAACGTCTGTAATACGTCTTTGTTTTATTTTATTCGTCGTATAAAATGAACCTCCATTTTATACCTTGCACAGACGAATTTAATTGATCAATTAAATTTGTCTAATTAAATGCGACATATAAACTAGGCCTTACTTTATTCCCTTTCGTGAGGCAGAGATAACAATTTTTTGGGGGTAAAAATAATTGTGTAGGCAAATGCCTTTTTGCCTAGAAGTAGCTATGTACCACTGCAATTAGGGCAACAAGTTTGAGTTTTCTATGAGTCAATAGATAGTTATAACAAGGCACGCAGCGCTGAGTTCACTATTTGACTCCAGGATCTGACTCCTAGAAAATGAGAATGAGTAGAATACCCACTTAGCAACTGTCGATATGTTGCTAAAATGTATTTTTTTCATGGTTTTACAGTAGCATTTCCGCAACTCACTATATCTAACTAACAATAATTAACAATTGTTCCTCGAGCCCTAATGGGCTCTGAGTCAATAGCCCATGAGGCCGAAAATTGTTTTAGTCAAATCACACTAGTAGGTCAATTGTATAGCAGAAAAAAAAACGTTTTCTGGTCTGGTCACTTGCCATTTTCTGCTTTCAAATCCAACACTTTTTGCTACTAGTAGGCTATAACTTATAGCCTACTAGTAGCTCAGCAAATCAGAAGACAGCATTGACAATAGACCACTAGTATGATGTGACTAATTAACAATTAAACCTCAAGCCCAAAAGGGCTACGGGCCAATAGCCCATGAGGCCGCAGGCCGAATGGGCTATTGATCTGTGGCGCTTGAGGGCAAGAGGTCTAATTGTTTTAGTTTTAATCACCCAACTAGTTGGACAAAAAAGTGTACAATTGTGTCTAAAAAATCACCAGAAACCTCGACAAAACGAGAAGCGGCCGCCATTGTTTTCATGTCCAAAATAAGCGCTTTCGCTACTAGAGGTCTATTGATAATAGTCCCCTAGTAGCATAGCCAATCAGAATGCAGCATTGGCAATAGTCCACTAGTTGGGTGATACTAATACATGATAGATAGTGAGTAGGGAGCCAAACAGATTTTAGGATTCGTGATAGTATGGAAGTGGGTTTGTACTAATGCTAATTATATTGTACATCGTGCTCACCATCTGCATTCTGATTGGTCAAGAGCGCACAGCTTATTTTGGGAACAAGTGATCCTAACAGGCATAAATCTAGCCATTTTATGCCTGTATCAGGTTCAATTTCAAAGATCAACTAAAACATTAGCTGTCATTTATGAGGGAGGGTTGTTCATGTGTGTTTGTGATCTTCTATTTTAGCATATGATGCCTTCATTCAAGAACTAAAACACAGTCTTACATCAGAGAAAGACAGAACAACAGGTCTGGACCGGGAGTTGAGGGAGACTAAGGAAGCACTTGCACAAGCACAAAAGGACATGGAAAACATCAAAGCATCAAAAGAAAATGTTCAAGACAAAAGCATACAACAAGGTAATTTGTTTCTTACAGTTTCACCTTCTTTGATTATTTCAACAGTAACTCAGAATTTACTTGCAGATAACACAGAGAAGCAAGACCTTGAGAAACCAACTGAAGCACTCCAACAAGTAAGTGACAAGGACTAAACTGTTGCTTTGTTTTCCTTCTTATTTTGAGACATCTTTAGCACTGGTAAGTGAAGATAGGACAATTCTTTCTCTGGGATCCCAGAATCAATTTCTACTTGCCACTTATCTTGGAATGGGCTGTGAAACAAATTGCAAAAAAAATGTAGATCACGTTTTCTGCCTCGATGAAACACCAATTTCATAAGAGGTTGCACTATCACAACTGCCTGTTGTAGACTGTGATGTGTCATTGAAGAAACTACAAAGGTCAGGAAATGCTCTTGCCAACCCAGTACAAATTTCTTTACAGCGATGCATTGTAGAATCATTTGGTATAAGCAAGGTGATAAGTATGGCTGTTTATCCTAAACACCAGTGTCCATGATTCTGTTTTGGTATAGCTATTTGCTATCACGGGCTATAACAGGCAGTGTATATGGTGCAACCTCTTTGAAATAGGTGTATGAACTCAGGACCTCTTGCCAAAAATTTCAAATTTCCCAAAGGAACATGATAAACCAGTAAATGATAAACCAGCAATAGTTTCAATTTCTCTGAACGTGTCACATGATTTTTATTTTTATTACAGGACAACAGTCGCGAGAAAGCCATCATCAAATTCTACTCGATGGTGACTGGTATATCACTCACTGCAGATGACTCAGAGACAACAGAAGGATTCCAGAGCTACAACTGTGTCTATCAACGGCATGGTGCTAATAAACACAGTAAGATAGGATCATTCTAGAACTTCTGTTACACATAAATGACTCGGGGAAGCGCAGTTAGCTCAGCTTTACGACGCCTCTCACCACTTTGATCTGGGACATTTTCTCTTGTCTGGGATCAATTCTCGGCAGGGACAGAAATAATGTTCTTTCTGTTGGGGTCCTGGGGCCCGTTTCTCGAAACACCCGAGGATACTCGGGCCCGAAAATTTTGTTTTGTAATTTTAATAGATTGATCCCCTAGTTTTTCGTTAACTTTATAGTTTTTCGGTAATATACACTACTTTCGTTCCTTAGCAACATTTTACCATGGGCTTTGATGTGTTCTAAAAACCGTATCGGGCATTTTTTTAATTTTAAAAAGAGCCGATTTTAGAGCCAATTCTGTGTGTCCGTTAGGTTTTTTTTGAAATGTAAAAAATAAATTCTTCAAAATCATAACTTGGAAAGGAAATTGAATTTCCCAAATCCCCGACGCGCTTTTCTAGAACACATCTTAGCCAACGCTAAAATGGCAGGCCTTCAACCGGCCCTATATTTCCTATATTTTTGAGATTCTCCTATAATTTCCCTATATTGTCTTGAAATGGCCTATTTTTTGGATATTTTGCACAAAAACGTGAACCCTTTCTTGAACCCTGTCTTGAAAAAGATTGAAAGTGGAATTTTGGCAATGCGATTTGCACCCTGTATATCAAAGTTCTCTTAAACATGCGGTAATTTCACATACTGGACTCTAAATTTTCGGCGCGCTTCACGCGCAAAAGAGTTACAACTTTCCCTAAAAACAGTTTTGGGAGGCTTGCTACGGCCCTGTAACTACTAAAGTATGAAAAACGAAAGACCAGGAGCTACATGCAGCCAAATCACTGTAACCTGAGGCGAAGGAAAGGCCTTAAAAGGAAGAAACCTGAAACCTGCTACAATAGCTCAAATACTTTTAGAGTTAACGAAAAGAACTCTTTCTTATAACAAACAGAAGAGAAAACTATTTGGCAACAAGAATTTTTTAATTAGGCGCCAATGGTACCTCGAAAAAAGTTGATGTCGGGCCCTGCATCGTTATTGTCGTTATGTGCTGAAAGTCTTGAAGCTTAAAGTCTTATTGTGCATAGATTGTGTAGAGAATATAACGTTTTACCAATGTCCTGCATCCCTATTTTTGCCCTATATTTTCACTAGATGCCCTATATTTGCCCTATATATTTTTGAAAAATGCCCTATTTTTAGCCCTATTTTTTGAGAAATGATCAGTTGAAGGCCTGAAATGGTGTCATTGTCTATTTAAAGGGAGCCTGTCATGATACGCGCATGCTCCAGGAGCGAGCACAGAATTATCAGCAAAAATAATAAGACCATCCTATCAGATAACTATTTAAGAATATGTAAAGCTAAAAAGCATGGAGAAGCAGCGGAAAAGCATGAGAAGCAGCGAGATTATATACGATTTTTTTTCGAGGTTTTTAGCCTTCGCTGGCCATATCGTTACGTGACGATACTTCTTTGATTTGAGATGCGCAGAACAGCTGCGCAGTTGCGTGACAGGCTCCCTTTAACCATAGCTGGCCACCAAGGGTTTACTTGTGATTTTCCTTTCAGTGTGTTTCAACCTTGTTTACGACAAAGAATACGACGAACTGGAATACCGTCCCGCTGTTGATACCCCGCGTAGCAAAGACGCCGTGTGCTCGCTACCCAAATACCTACAAGAAAGTATTTTCTTCGGCCCTGACCAGGGGCCTGGATTTCTCGCCAGGATGCTGAAAAGTGTCCAGAACTTATAAAGATGCTTTTGAGCATTTCGAAGAGCGATCAAGTACAAATTGGCGTATGAAAGAATAGGAAATCTTGCTCCTCAACAACATGGAAAAGTATCGGAAAATTTGAGTGATACCTTTTACAGCCGATTTCAAAGCTCCGTGCACTTGGCGGCTTTTGTGAGCAGGGTTTGTACGGCTCCTGGGAAAAACTGGAAAGTCCTGGATGTTTGTTGTATTCCGGTAAAGTCCTTGAAATTTCGAACAAAGTCCTGGCAATATGAACGAATTTCATCATTCATAAAATCAAGAATGTAACCATTCTAAAAATCGTTTTCAAGCTTGAAACGTTAAAAGTGGACTGAAAATGCTGAAAATTATCCTGAAAAATTCCGAAACAGCGCCTAAAATTTCTGAATTTTATATCTAATTCCTGAGCGTACGAACCCTTGGGCCCTCATTTGACATCATGCCTTGAAAGTATGACTCGAAGTTCTCGGGAATCTTGTCACAGGCGGGTCAGTGGGGTCCCTTTCACAGTTCATCGCTCTATTGTGATTCCAACTGAAATTTTATCCTGGAATCGCGTCTACCGTTCACAAATATTTTCTTCTCTTTTTCTTTACGCCATTTCTAAAAGAATGTGAAAGTTTAGAATAACACAACAGCTACATACCAAGTGTCAGCTTAAATTCTAATAGTTTATGTTATGTAAACATTTACAGTATAGTTGGCCAACCATAGACCCGATTCCAGGTTAGGCTTTCAATCTCAATCACAAAAGAGCAAGGAACTGAAAAGGACCATTAGAGCCGTCGGAAAGTCCCTCATTCTGTTATCACTGGACCTTAATAATGGAAAGGGGGCCAGTGAAAACAGAATGAGTTACTGATATAGAGCGCTTTGATGGCGCTTAGGGAAGAGGTCAAAAAACGGTACTTTCTAAGTATCCAGTTTAGGGGGTGGGTACCCGAGACCCACCGCCTCTTTCAGTTTTCCTAAAAATCGGGATTTTCGACTGCCGATATCTCGTGAAATCATTGATGAATCATGGCGAAAACATACCGTTTTGCTTTACTCAAAGAGTACAACCCATTTCTGCAATAAATTCGGGTATCCCTTATTCCGAGAAAATAACCACTGGATACCTGGGGGGTTGTAGTACCCAATACCCCACCACCTTATATTCACCATCCCTGATACGTATCGAGTACCGTTGTTTTGACCTCTTCCGTTATTCCTTAAAAAAAAACATACAGGAGACACGTTTTAGATTTTCCAATTGATATCAAGATATTGCACCCGTGCAATAACCAGAGACATTGCTGTATTATAATATCCAGTGATAAATTCGACAGCTCGGCATGTGATCAGGCTGTCCAGTCTTGACCTGGTGTTTCTGAGAAAACCATTTTCATGAGTCTCTCTCGCCGTCAGCGTGGTTTTTAGTGTCGAATAAAGCCTGTCCGTGCAGGGCAGGTCCAGTCTTGACCTGGTGTTTCTGAGAAAACCATTTTCATGAGTCTCTCTCGCCGTCAGCGTGGTTTTTAGTGTCGAATAAAGCCTGCCCGTGCAGGGCAGGTCCAGTCTTGACCTGGTGTTTCTGAGAAAACCATTTTCATGAGTCTCTCTCGCTGTCAGCGTGGTTTTTAGTGTCGAATAAAGCCTGCCCGTGCTGGTAGCTTTGAATTGTAATCTTCCTCCACCCTGAAAATTTCCCCACCCACCCACCTCGGAAATACCGTGAATTTCTTCATGACTTCCCTTTGCTCTGCGGTATATTGAATGAGGACGTCGAATGAAGCCTGCCTGTGCTAGTAGTTTTGAATTGGTTGTAATCTTCCTCCACCCTGAAAATTCTGATTTCCCCACGCACCTCGGAAATACCGTGGATTTCTTCACGACTACCCCTGGAGTATTACCGAACCTTAAAGTCAGTATTTCTAGAATATCCACCGGTTAAAGTGGATGAGGACAACTGCCATTTTCTATCTAACTAATATATTTGATACAACACTCATCAATGCTTTTATTTGGCAAGTAAAATAATTATCACATACCCAGATACCAGAGTCTTGCTTGTGTGAACAGCGAGCCTAATGCCCGAGGTCAAAACAAATAAAAGCGAATTTTAGGTCTTTTAGGATTTTCATCCAAGTTTCCTTTGTAAGTATCGGTTCTGGTGTCAGTACCAATATATTTCTGTGCAAGGATTGGTCTGAGACTCCCCTAAGGGATAGGGCTGATTTTAAACACCCCTAAGAGATAGCACGTCTGTCAATTTTAGGACGAGCACCCCTGTCTGAAAATATGGGGAGTCTGCCATCGGTAATCAAACTAGTGCAAATAAAAGGGCTGTCCTTCAGTATTCTCAGTCCAACTAGATATCGCGACGATCGTTTCTGTAATTAATAATGCGCTAAAACGCAATTCCCTTTTAAATGGTCATCATGTTGGATCAGGAATGCCTTCCTCGAACTTTATCACTTCGCAAATTAAAAACTTTCAACTTCTCATGTTTTCCTCTTCCCAAATACCATGTTTTCCTCTTCCCAAATTAGCCAAATCAAAGGTCACATTTCACGTTGCTATGGAAACGCTTGTGAAAATTAGTCTATTTCTTGATCCCCTCAAACCTTAAAATGGCTTCATAATGATTCCACTGAACCCATGGCATATAGACCACCCCGATAGTTTTTGCAGCCGCCATCTTGAGAGCATGCCCATGCCTTAATATAGCGCTATTCACTGTTTATCAACATTGCCATTGTAATGCTAATGTGCCAACCATAGATTGAATAGCGCCCATTGTTCTGTGAACCAATCGATCTCTGGTTGTCACATTAATAACAATGGATGACGTCAGTGTGAACAGCGCTATACCTGAGACGCTCTCCGGAGTGGAGCGATTTGAAAACGAAGCTGTTTGAAAACGCTGTTTTCTAGTGTGGACGGGTCGGTACGTAGCTGCTTAAAGCTCCCGTCTGGTTGGATAATACAACAATACCCTACACCTCAACACAAAGAACGAGGATAATAGAGACAAAAGAACTCCTTTGTAGAACGAAGATAATAGAGACAAAAGTAACTACGTCCTTACTGGTGTGGACGGTTGAAAACGATGCTATCTGAAAACGATGACGTCATCACAGCAAACCCAACCCAATTTCGCCGTCCGACAGATCGAAATGCGTTGAGCTTATTTGAGCATGCGCACTGAAAGCATAAGAACGTTTTCGTTCGGATTATACGCATTGTAGACGGGCGAAAACGATAAGTGTGGACGCAAATCGTTTTGAAAACGAAGCAAAAAGTATCCGTTTTCGTTTGAAAATGGTCAGTGTAGTGTGGACGGGATCTGAAGCGTTTTGGGGTCTGAAGCGTTTTGGTTTGATAAGAGCGGATTTTGTAATTACTTTGCGAATGGTTTCAATGAAGGCCACTCCTAGCGGTAAACCTTTTACCACTGTATGCATTGCTACGCGATCTCAAAATTCAATGGCGATGGGCGATTTTTAGCTGTCAATCAAACCAAAACGCTGGATTCGGCCTCTTCAGTGGGTCGAAATTGATTGCCAGATCAACCCAAATGTTACTAAGCTATCATTTGGCTCGTCCTTGCCTCGAATGTTTAATTTTCTGGTTCAAGAAAATTAACATTACAGTTCGCGTAAAATCGCCTATCGCAACAGTGAATTTTGAGGTCGCATAGCAGGAGCTTTCCTTCAGGAGCTTTACCACTTTATTTCTTTGATGACGATACTCCAACCATACAGAGACCGCCTTGCTCGAGCCTTGTCTGCAATACGGGCATTGAAGGTGCCAGCCCACCTTCGTGAGGCTTTAAACGCCTCTTGACCGCCCTTCAAATATAGCGGAAGCTACCATAGAAGTAATATATCTAAGTTCTAAGCAATGCTTACGGTGGTAAAAAAAGAAGGCGGGTGTACTTTTTATCAGTTTCGAAGCATTGGTGCAAAATTTCGTTTTTTAAAGCCTACAGTAGCTAGTCCGTGAGTTCAAAATTAAACTCTCAAAGCGTGCGTGAAGTCACCAGAGCTGTTCACTCGTTTGATTGACGGACGCGGTTTGTTAGTAATTGGCGTAGAGTTCGCAGAATTATGAAAATTGCAGTGACCAATCAGAAACGAAGCCCATTTATGTAACAATCAGGCGGCGAAGTAATTTCGACTGGCGTTTAGTTGTGACCAAAGAAAACACTGAAGATGTCTTGACTAAACACAAGTATTAAAATCGTTTGTTTGGTTTTTGTTTGCAATCCGATTGGCCGGGAAAGCAAAGTCTCAACGAAGAAAACGCAGAAACAAAGTAAATATTTAAATTGGACACTTACCTGAAATCCGCTCTATTGACAAGCAACAAGAAATCGCTCTTAGCCAATCAGCATTCAGTAATTTTGCCCTGTATATTATAAACTCTGCAAACGCGAAGTGAAATCGTTGAGAAAATATCAAATATCGGTAAAATATGAATCGTAGCATTGAGATAGTGACTGAAACAGTTTACCTGTAAAGTATGTATGATAATCGAGCAATCATGTTTTTAATTCTTCATACTGATGCCTGTAAAATCTTTGCGTCGATGCGTAAAAAGGTCAAAATACAGGGTAGATGGGGGAAACTAAAAACCCCGCTAAAAATTACAATCGCTCGCTTTATAGAGAGCGTAGGAAGCTGTAGCTAGAGATCAGGAATTTTTTTTTTCCGAGAAAAAATGAGGGAGGGCCTGATCCTCAGGTTCAGGAAGCTGAAATTTAGTAGAGTGATTGTTTGGCCAAGTAGAACTTTACGTGACATAAGTATACTTTGTTGATATGTGCTTCCCTGCTAGCAGAGGCCACTTCTTGAAGTGGCCTCTGCACACAAATGTCACAACCTCGTCCAGGATCGTGGACGTACTTGACTGGTTTGGCTGGTTTTACAAGAATGGCGTCAGTGTTTTTGCTTCGTAAACAGCGCACGCTTTCACGAGTGATTTCTTGTTCAATGACCAACACACAACATTTTGCTCAAATTTCTATAGAAAATAAAACAATCTCCAGCAAATTCTCAAAGGCAAATATTAGAATGAATATCAGAGCTGCGTTTAAGAGCCTTTAAATTGAGTAAACGAGCCATTAAAGGCCACAAAAAGTGATTTTGTGTAAGTTGTACAGCAGATAAATTCCTATTTTCTTCATCGACAGCAGTTTCTCCAAGCTCACGCCATTTTCTCACACATGCGCGACAGAGAAATGACATTTGTACGGAAGCCGATAGGGGTCACGAGTTGTCGCTGCAGAGTTGTCGTTGTCGATTTGTCGCTGCAGAATTGTCGCTGCAGAGTTGTCGCTGTTGTGTTGTCTCTGTTGTGTTGTCGCTGTCGAGTTGTCGCTTCAGAGTTGTCTCTTCCAAAAATGCACAAAAACCCGCCGTAATCACGGTCGGAACCTCAACTGCAATTGTTCGTGGTACTCTTTTGGAGTATCCTCTCGAGTATTTTATTAGAAGAGTTTTTTTTTGCCAACGGCAATCCTATTATTTTCTCAGCATCTGGACTTCTAATGGAGCACAGTTCGTATGACTGCAGCGTAAAGTTAGTTGCGTATCGGTGTCTAATGGTTAATTGTGTCGTGCCTATAGCCGTGCCGTGCCATGCCTAATCGCTTTTGCCATTGAAGTTTGAAGAAACTGTGCAGGCGGAAAGGCGACGATTTTCACAGCGCATTTTTCGAAATTAGAAGCTTAAAAAACCGCAAAACTTCGCGGACAATTCGACAACGAAAACTCGGCAGCGACAACCCCGCACCTACAACTCGGCAGCGATAACCCCGCAGCGACAGCTCCGCAGCGACAAATCCGCAGCGACAAATCCGCAGCGACAACTCGGTAGCGACAACTCGACAGCGACAACTCGACAGCGACAACTAGCTCCGCAGCTTATCGACTCTTTACCCCCTTTCCCCAAGTAGCAATGGCGTTTACCTATAGGTCATACAGCTATAAATACAATTTCGCACCCCTCTCCTCCCCCTGTAGATCCATAGCGACAACTCTGCAGCGACAACTGAACAGCGACAACTCTGCAGCGACAACTCGTGACCCCTATCGGCTTCCGTACATTTGTGTGCAGAAGCTACTTTTGCGTAGTTGAAAAACACAAGAAAACATTTAAAGTAAAATAAAAATGCAGGGAGATAAAAAGTAGCCTCTGCTCGCAGGGTAGATATGTGCAATATTTTCGCAAAGATTTCACTTCGCGCTTGCAAAGTTTATGTGGGTTTTGCAAGGCTTGTCTACTGAACAAAATGGACGTCGGAAACTGTGATAAATAATAATAATAACAGCGGCGTACTCAGGAATTTCTGAACGGGGGGCGGATAGTGAAAACATGGGACGAAAATGTTCAAATTTCCTTCAGCAAATACAGTAAATGTATGGGAAAATCTCCCGAGATTTTGGGAAAATCCCCCCCCCCCCTGGCTACGCCCCTGAATAATATGTTTATTCTCTCTTTTCGTAGCTTCAATTCAGGCGCTTAGCTGCCTTTAAGCCCGTTAAGACTTAACACATTTTGGTGATTTTTTTAAGGACTGAGAGTTTTGTAGCGACGGAGAGGCAGTTACTAAACTGGGTCCACAAAAAGTTACGATTTACATGCGGGTAAATTTTTGGTTATCAGTCAACAAATTTTGACAGCGGGCTCGCATTCAGATTTAAACAGGCCTATTCTACAGGCGTATTCTATAGAATACGCCTGTAGAATAGGCCTGTTTTAATCTGAATGCGAGCCCGCTGTCAAAATTTGACCCAAGTTCTGCAAGGAGAGGCTCGGGCAATTTCGTAGGTGATAAAGGAGCATATTAAAGGTTGAGACCAAAGCGTAGAGCCGTATGGTGAAAGATAAAAATAGACCTGCTGGAACCTATTTTTTCTTAAAACTCTAAACTACTTCAAATTCGGAAATTTGTGTTTCCTCTACTCGAATAACTCTTTACGTTTTACCTTGAACCTTCCCATAACCCTCTTGTGATACCTAGCAGGCGTCGGAAAAAAACAGGGCAAGTAACCAAAATAGTACGACTGCCTTGTTTCTAGATAGTTTTCTAATGTTTAATTTCCAGAGCATAAGAGCAATAACAACATTTCTTTTTCAGGGCATAACAACCAATTTGCCACCCGCAAACTAGCCCTAGGTGGGGGCAAGTTGAAAAATTGGGAAATTACATCCTATTAACCACCCGGAGACGTTGCTAGAGCGTTAAATGCAGAAGAAAAACTATATTTTAACGGAAACGTGAAGTGAGTTCGCAGTAACTGCGATTTTCATAATTCTGCGAACTCTCACTTTACATTTCTGAACACCAAACTGCGTTTTGCTTCCCTCCATCAAACCTTTAAAGATAAGCGCATGGACTTTTTCTAAGTTTAGTTTGCATTTTATAATAGGAAACTTATGGTTTCGAAGCCCAGCTAGTCCTTATTTGTTCCAGAAACCTCTTAAAGCCTTTGATGAAATCACCCAGAGCTGCGCGCTCCTTTACATACTTTGATTGAGGGAAGCCAAACCGCGGTTTATAGTTGGCGCAGAGTTAAATTGCAGTAACGTAGGCGGGACCGCTGGTCATCTGATCTCATTTTTTATTTAAAGGTATCTAAAACAGCAAAAACATTCAATTTTATAGCTATTGGAGGCGGTAAATTATGATTTTTCTTGTTCTGTTCAAGAGCGATTAATATCAAAACATTTGCTTTTAGCAAATCTGGTATTGAAGTTGATGCACTGGCTAGCTTGTCACTAAAGCCCGGTGCACACTAGCGACATAAGGACCTTATGTTGCAACGAAAAAAGCAAAGGAAAATAATTGAAACAATCAATATTTTCTATGGATCATCGTTATATTACTTCAGCAAAGCAATCTTATGTTATTTTTTGTCGACTTCAACTTCTTGAAACCACTAAATTTTGTTCGCGTGACACTTTTCTTATGTCGTTATGTCGCAAGTGTGCACCAGGCTTAACTCATGCTAGAGATATTGGGTGGAATATCGTTATGAAAAAGAGCGTGCATCGTGAAATTCCTCTCGCTGATTGGCCGAGTTTTCTCTTGTAAATCACCTACTGGTGACTTTAATATTGAAAGTTGGGAATGCGCGCGAGTTTGTAGTGGCACAAATGTTATATAAAACAAGGAGAATGGCACTATTGAAAATCTTATTAAAAAATCCCTAGGAATATATTGAATAGTGTCCTGCCTTCTTATATTTGATATTGTTATTTCACACCCGCTTTGCTTTTTAATTCCACTGTATGCCTGCACGGGAGGTACTTTCAATTAAAACACAAGCATCTTCAGTTGCTGTTTGAAAAATTAATCAAATGCTATTTTCAAACGAGCATGTGATCGCGGGGGCTAAAAATAAAATGTAAGATTTTTTATAGCATATTACTTAAGCAGAGATAAACATTGTGTATCAGAGATAAACATTGTCCGTGGGGTAGTAGCTAGGGTATACGTTGGTAAATGGACGGGAAAAGTACTGCTGAGAATTTTCAAAAAACAGACGGCAGGCTACCTTGTTGAACTCACCTTACATTGTTTGCCAAAGAGGAGCAAGGTAAGAGGACGAGAGACTCTCAGATAGATTTGGATTATTCTCTCACATCTATGGGCATATAATAAGGGTGCGTTTCCCTGCACCAAAAGCCGCCCGGCACCAATCAATTAAAGTGGAAAACTTTGGCAACTCTTCCTAGATGACCCGTAAGTTATGTTAACATAACTATGATACTATCTAAACCTTATATGATAAATAAGCAAACAGTAAATCCGTGAAACCATATTTTATAAATAGAAACGTACAATTAGGTGAAAAGAAATTGAAGGAAAGAAGCGGAACGACAACCTGAAATTCAACTGTTTAAAAAATTACTGTTTAGCGAAATATTATACATATTTGTGTACTTTAGCATTACAATTTTGTAAAGACTGTTTGCTGTCTATCTTCAACGACACTTCAATAATAAAACAAATAAAGGGAAATTTTGATAATGGCCCAGTTTCACGGCATCAAACGTTAGGTCGGTAATGATCGATAAAAAAACCTTCATTATGCTGACAGCCATTGGATATCAATATGACTGGCTATTTGTTGAACTATCTTTATCGGCAATACGCAGGTGTTTTCACGCAGTCCATTTCAGAGGTTTGGATTTTAAAGGCTTTTGCTTAAAATGTGTTGAGCTATAGTCAATAAAATAGGCTTTGTTCTATTGTATGGAAGAAAGGAAGTTTTTCTCTACGAAACTAAAGAAGAACGTAGTTGAATTCAAGGTAAGGATTCAACTAATTTTGTACGAACCTTGAATGCATGGTTTCATCTTGTTACTTTGTTCAGAAGCTTGCGAAACAAAGCGATTTTCTTAGCCCATCTAATTATGATTATGTGATGTTTTCGTCTTTCCAAAATACCTCGTAATCACGTGAAAATGATTAAATAAAGTTTCCACTCTAGCTTGCAGCGCATCCTAGCTTCAGCAAGGTTCGCCTCTGAAACACTGACGTTTGTCGGTGTTGCTTTGATGAAATACGCCCTGTGACTGGGTGTTGGGTGTTGGGGATTGATCATGTTTAAAAGTAGTATAGCATGCACCAAAGTAAACGTTTTGACGTTCGGAGAACGCATTTAGAAGTCACGCTACAGTAAGGGACCGATCGTTTATTATGCCCACAGGGGGGGGGGGGGCAAAAGTTATTGAATGTTAAATTCGCACCCCCCTGAAAAACAGGCGCAACAAAAAATAACCTCCACATGACATCGACGTTCTAAAAAAGTTATCCCCCATCCTTACCAGCATATGATTTGCTTTCCCAAACTGCCTTGATATATGTTCGGACCCGGTATATGTATATGTTTTATTGGGCAATGATTAGAACAACAAATGCGATGCGATTATTATTTACCCTTGGCAGCAGAGAGGTTTCTTTCTGTCAGTCTAATTATTAGCTAGCAAAGTTGTTCGCGTGTCTTGTATTTCGCGTGGTTGTTTTGTTGCCACGACGCGACGAATATGCCACGACGCGACGGAGAAAAAAATACCCCCTGGTTTGAGTGAGGGTGCCAACAAATTACCCCCCTAAAAGCCATATCTTCCCCGGTGGACGTAGTAAACGATCGGTCGCTAAGAGGACCCGGGAAGCCATGATGTATAGTTATTACTGCGGAGCCTAAAACTGAGCTCCGGAATGGAGCCATGACCATATTTGGAAACCTACTGTTCGAATTTTGTCTTGTTGCGTTTGCATTTTTAAATCTGCAATATAGTTCAAAGTTAAACTATCGTTAAATGGTCATATTCACGACAAATTGTATCGCGTACGTCCTCAGAACATAGCGCGGCGTCATCAGCCCGAAAAAAGGTTAATCGATGCACAGTATACTACTTATAAGCAGGTGTCAGTTATAAATCACGGACTTGCTGAATTTGAAAGAGTAACTGAAAGTGGCCTTTACTCAATGTTCGCAATTTGCAAATGAACGCAAACCTAGGAGAAAAGATGAGAGAGGGATATAATAAATATATATCAAGTTAAGCAGCAGAATTACGTCATCACATAAGTTTGCTTAGCTAAAGGCCCGTTCACACAGCGCGATCTTGGCTGCGATTTGACGTAAGATTTTTGCGGCGATCGTCGAAGTCATATCGCGCGGTGTGAACGGCGATATTTGTCCGTTTGTTGGCGATCTGAAGAAATTGCACCCGCATCGCAGTGGAATTTGAACATCTTAGAAACGCCCGCGACGTCGCGGCGACATCGCAAATGAAATGCGCCATAAGATCACCGGCCGTTCACACCGCGTGATATGACATCATCGCCGTGAGAGATTGCACCCCAAATGGAAGCTGAAATCGCGCCGTGTGAAGCGGCCCTTCAGTATTTAGGGCTCCGTCTTTAGACCATGTCTAAATTGTATCTTTGCATTTTGTTAAGGGATTGGTTGTCTCCTAGTTGGGCGATCAGCGGTGGAAAGTTGTGCGTGGACCGACGTGAGAAGACGACGGTAGGAACTAGTAGAAACCAAGCCAAGTTGTATAGAAATCGTCAAATTATTGTTTGCGCAAAAGTCGTCACGAATCGGCCAAGAGCAAGGCTTTTCGTATATTCTCCGCTTGAGTACAAACGTCTTTTGGTTCATCATGAACGATACCATTGAGTGTTCTAGTTGGTCCAAGACCTACGTCCCACATGCGGTACGCCAATCGCATTGGAGTTTCATGGTGGCGTGTGCCTTCAACATTTCCCTGTCAATCTCGGCCACTGTACTTAACTTGTTGGTCATCTCAGTTATCATCAGTAACAAGGCCCTTCACAAACCTCCTAATATGCTGCTATGCAGCCTTGCTATCGCGGATTTCGGTACAGGGCTACTAGCACAACCTTTCTTCACCGGACATATTCTATTGGAATTATGGGGTGACGTGGAACCGTTTTGCGTGACAGGTGCCATAACGGGTGCCATATCATACACTTTTGCAGGCGTGTCGTTGTTCACCTTGGCGGCGATTAGTGTTGACAGGTGTCTGGCTATTAACTTGCCCTTGCGTTACCGTGCGGAAGTGACGTCACGAGGGGTCATACAAGTAGCAATGTTGCTATGGATACTAGGAGCTGTTGGGGGCTCTTCGCGTCTTTACCTCTCTTCAAAATACTTCCAGCTGGGTCTTGCTATCACCATGGTCGTGTCGTTGACAACAATATTCTTCTCAAATATCCAAGCATTCAGTTCTCTCCGAAGACAAAAGCGCCAAACTGTCGGCAATATGACCCTTCATCAAGGACAGAACGCAGTGAAACTGGCGAGCTTTCGAAAGTACTTAATCACTATGCTGTATATTCTTGGCTTGGTCGTGTTGTGTTACATACCGTTCTTGTGCGTGTCGGTGCTCACGACAGCAAACGCCGTGACGCCAGGCGCAAGGCGTGCTGCTGCTAACCTGACGGACAGTTTTGGGTACATGAACTCGTCATTAAACCCACTTCTTTATTGCCTCCGCATTCCTGAAATAAATAGCGCTTGTAAGCGCATTTTACAAAGGTTTGGCATGGGATGTCTGTGTTGTGACCCTAACAGGGTGACTCCGTTTAAAATGAATTATCAGAGTTCAAGTGTCAAGACTTCTACCACCATGGGCTAGAAAGTGTTTATGGAATCGCCACTATATGCATTGCTACGCGACCTAAAAATTCAATGGTGCGATGGGCGACTGGTGAATTTTAGCCGTCAATCTAGCCAAAACGCTGGATTCGGCCACTTCAGTGGGTCGAAATTGATTGCCATATCAGCCAAAATGGTTTTATACTATCCTTTGGCTTCCTTGCCTCGAATGTTTAAGACCCCGTCTGTGGGCCACACTAACGCGTTTTCGTTTGAATCCGTATACCTTTTGATACGTTTAGGCCTTCCGTCCACACTAACACGCTGGTCGATTTTGGGTAAAACAAGGTCAAAATGCAGTGATCCTCCCTCTATAAGTACAATGATTAACGTGATCCCCCCTCAGAGCTGTTAAACGTTTTCGTGACCCCTCCCCCCCCCCCCGACCCCTATTTGATCTAGTAGAAGACAATTTACAGATAGAGGGGATCGCATTTTTCTTTCGTTGCGTGCGAAGCGCGCCCGAATTTTGATAATCGCATTTCATCAAGCCTCACAGAAAGTGTAGATGAACATTCCGTTTCTTTTTGTGTGTGTATAGTAAACAAATCTTGTAGGTTTTATTATTCAGACTAAGAATCAAAATAATTGGGATCGAGATCGTTTAATTGATCGTTTGACTGGTTTCCTGAAACCCTAAAAAATACTTCAAAAGTCAAGGCAAGTTGGCTTTTTATTACCAGCGTATGTTGATATCTTTTGTATATTCTTAGACACTAATGTCCCTGAATTCCTCTTCATTTAATAGCCACAATGAACTATGTTTTGAAAGAGTTTGCCAGTTTTAGTGCCAGCTTAGCTTGCCTCGGTCCGTGTTCTCAGCAAAAGACACCACTTCGCGCCGCTACGGGATAGAAAAGGGCACGTGCGGCCTTCAAGAAGTATGCCAGCAGCTCTCTATGGCTAGAAGCTGGTCTGAGAAACGGACATTTGAGACCACGTCCATCGAACCACATAATCTCCTTCCAACATCCACTGTTGCTGAAATCACAGGCTCCACGAGTGTATTAAGTCAGACAGTGAAGATCAAGGTGTGAAGATTGGGCGATGGAAATTGCACGGTGATCGAAATCATCGCCAGGCCCGTAGCTCGCATTATTGAAGAGGGGGGCGTTGTCTTCAGTTTTACAGAAAGAAACATCCTGTGCAAACCAAATTTATAGCATTTTGTCGTGTTTCCTTCCCTTTGTGACCAAAAGCCTGATTTTTCTGGCCCCTCGTTTCTGGCCCCTCGTTCGTACCTCTACGGTCCTGATCGTCTCGCTCCCTCGTCACTCTGACCGACCAGCGGGTCCACAGTAACCTCTCCACATTGGACGCTGCAACTGCATTCAGGACTGCAGTATAGAGTAGTCAAGTGATGACGTCACAAAAAACAAATTTTCGATTTAGCAATATTTGTCCTTGGATTTGGAAAGAGCATAATAAATGAATGCTACACACAAAAATTGAGGCAAATCGGTTGAAACGCGACCGAGATATGGCCCCCTGAATACATAATTTTCTTTAAGAAATCACTGTATTTTTGATTGCGTTCATAAAGTTTTGAACGCAGTCCAAAATACAGTGATTTGTTAAAGAAAATTATGTATTCAGGTGGCCATATCTTGGTCGCGTTTCAACCGATTTGCCTCATTTTTTGCATCCGATTATCTTTCCACTTTGTCTTTCATTATTCGTGGACTAAAATCGGAAATTCAAGATTTCTCAAATTTATGACGTCACACTTGAGTACTCTATTCTCAGGTGCTATTGTCAAAGCACGACCTTGAGTTTTTAACTGTTTGCGGACAATGTAAGGGATCCGCGTGCACCAACTTGCCTATGGCGTCTTTGATGAGGGTCATTAGGACACGGACTGAGACCAGATCGGCTGGCAAAATTGGACTTCTCTTTGGTGGCTATTAATGAACACTGAATATGAAGTCAGGGACATTAGTGTCTAATAATATATAATCATCAACATACGTTAGAAATAAGAAGCCAACTTGCCTCGGACTTTGAGGGTTTCAGGAACCAGTTTGACAACGTGTCAGACGTTAAACGACCTCGTGAGATCTCGATCCCAATTATGTTTACTTTTCTCTTGTCATTTTCTTAAATGTCTGCGTAACGCATGTTAACATCAAATATTTGTTAATCTGAGATAGTATGGTTATCAACGGAGATAATGTATCTGACAAAAGCGTCACTAGCTTGCGCCTCCTATGAGGGTTCCAGATATCAAACTCGAGAAAATAAAATTGGGAGTGATTATTCAATAAAAAGTACGAGAATACAACTAAAACCCGTATTATCTATGTTCAAAAGTGTGTTTCGGAATAATTCGAACCAGTTGCATTGTCGAAAGTTTCATCGAATGACTCTATTTTAATAATGTGCATTTCTCGAGATTTGGGCTCCCTATGGTTCTTCATACAAAGCCTTGTAAGGGAATTTTCAATTGCGTTTTCGGCGTGTTCCTGTGCTTCGATTTTTTGGGACTTTTAGTATGTTCATTTGGGGACTAAATGTAGCACAAAACCGTCGAAAAAGCTTTTGTTGCAATTAGTTCCCGGTCAAACCGTAGATTGACTGGACTAAAGGACGTGGCTCGTGGTTTTTATTTTGATTCGACAAGGATTCAACATTTCCCGAAGTTAGTTAAACATCCATTGAACCAGACGTGAAACATCGCTGAACATGCACTGAAAAATATTTACCAAGTTTCTTCGGGTTGTCAAAACTTGCTCACGAAGAAACGATGAACAAATGTTGAATGGAGATGGTGAAAACTGGTGTTTTGGACCAATCCTATAAGCACGACAAGATCACAAACAAAACAGGCATCAGAGACTTGGAAGGCCAGAACGTAATAATCACAAGCAAAATGTTACTATGCCGCAAATGACAAACTTACAGCTAGAAATCGTTGCATCGCGACTCGTGTAAAGATGTAAACATCGATTTTTTTCTGTCAAATCTTATGAGCCAATCAGATTGTTGCCCTTATTCTCCTAGTACAGTCGCCTGGCTTTTCCGTCGCCACGTTTCTCTGGTTGTTCGGAGGGAAGCCAGTTGACTGCACTATGAGAAACAGAGCAAGAGTTTCATTGGGTGAGATAGTTTGATTGGCGGAAAGCAAAGTCAAAATCAAAACCTAATTTGATGTTTTAAAACGTGGGTCACGATGCAGCGGTTTCAGCTGTAACAGATCCCATTTGTCATTCGTCTATAAATGTAAATAAATGATAAATAATTTAACGGAATTCGCGTGTCTTTCGCCTGAGAATTAAAGGGTTTCTAGTCGAAGACTGCGCTTTTGTCGAGACGATCCCATTGCTCAGCAGCGTATCAACATATGTTACTTTTGTGAACAGCTGGGCATGTGAATTGACAGTGGGTTCTGAGACAATATTTTAGTGCTACAGACCACACGAGAGTTTCAAAACCACAACAAAGTGTAGCGAGAGATGTTGAAGAAAAGTAAAGCGCAGCCGATTTTTAGGATTTGATCCTGCTTAGACTTTGACAGGTTTGAAGGCCTGAAACCCACATTTTATAAAAGGCCCATCGCCGACCACAATCCTCTGCTCGCCGGGTACATTTTCATATCAAAAAAAGACGTTGCAAAACTTCCTTATTTATTAGGAAATTCCCCCTTACCTTGTTTGGAAGGTCTGTAAGTATTTCTCCTCATATCGTAGCGAAAAAAGCAGGAAAATTCATAACAACTTGGAGATACTCGAGAAACATCGTTCTTTTCGCCGCCATTTTGCTTTTGTTCCCCTCCGAGGGGCCTGAGACGGTATTTGAACACCACAGGCAACCTGCGCGGATTTGCCAGTAGCAAATTCAGGTTTCTTACAGGTTCCATTGCAAATTTCCAAGTCCGATCCAAAGCTACCCATATCAAGAAAACATTGTCGTCTTTCTAGAGATAGAGCGGGCTTCCTGTGGTGTCTTGTCTACCTTGTTTCCAGGTTCCTGACCGTGAAAAACACAGGAAAATGCACATAACATATTTTCTCGAGTGTATTTGAGTTCTGGTTGAGTTTGAAGTATTCTACGTCAATAAAAATAGTGAAAAACTTACTGGGATTCCAAATATGGTATGCAGATACTTCCTTATAAGGAAGTTGAAGAAAGTCGACAATTTTTAAGGGAATTTTCTTGAAATGTTAAGTCCAAACAGGCCTGAGTTACATAATATTATGAAATAATTATGAAATGTGATCCACAACACCATGGGGTACAGAAATATCAGCAATTCCATTCACTTTTAATGTAATATGTTGTGTGGTCTGTAGCCTCCTTATTTCAGTTGTATTTGCTGCTGGGAGTTCTTAAAAACATTTCTTGAGTCTAATAACGGTCACTAGACAACAGGTGGTGAATAAAACATCCAGCTGTTTGTCTCGAAAGACGAGCCAGAAATTAAAGAGACGAACGATTGAGGACGGTCTCTCGATTTGTTGGGCGTATATAAAGGTGAGAGACTCGAGAGAGACGTGCATTTGTCTCAACTAGAAACCCTCGAAGAAAGATACTTTATATTTGAATACTGTCGGTTAGTTAACATTAGCCGAGCTAAATATCATGTTTCTTTGGGAAAATCTGGATTTAGTTTTTCTTTTGGATCGTACAGATTTTTCTTGATAGAAAGAAACGTAAAATCTGAAACTGGATTTTTTTAACAAAACCCAGACAAAGTGGTGCCCTCTGTCTGACAATCGGCCAATGGCAGTACGCCTGGAAAGAAAGACTGCTGCTGGTAAAGCGTATCGCTTTCGGATTTTTCTCCCAAAGAAACAACAAGATCATGAATCCGTAAAATCCGGATTAAGTTTGAATCCTTTGAATCATGCCTTGACGTGGATTCGAAGGATTCATAACCCATTTTCAGATTTCAGTAAAGAAACGAAAAATCCCCTTTTGGATTCCAAATCCGGATTTAGATTTTTCCCAAAGAAACGGCATGTAGGAAATTAAGAATTAACCTAGTGGTTGAAGAATCTGCCGCCGAAATTTGTCCAAAATGGTACTGAAAGATATAAGAACGATAAGAATCCGCTTTAGTTAAACAAAATTTAGCCTGATTCTTACCCGCTACGGTAGAGTACGTTGCTATGAGTGTACCTTTGCGGCCATTCAGCATTTAGTTTCGTTATTCTGAAATTATTTTTGCAATTCAGAAACTATTTTCTTTTTTCAGAAATTATTTTCCTAATTCTCTAATTGTTCTCGTACTTCTGAAGTTATTTCCGTATTTCTGAAATTACTTTCGCAATTCTGAAATTATTTTCTTTTTTCAGAAATTATTTTCCTAATTCTCTAATTGTTTTCGTACCTCTGAAATTATTTCCGTCATACTGAAATTATTTTCCCAACTCTGAAAGTATAACTATTTTCGTAATGCTGAAATTACTTTTAATTCTCAAATTATTTTCGTATTTCTGAAATCATTTTCTCGCACTGCTGGAATCTGAAATTGATTTTCACAACTCTGAAAATGTTCATCATATTCAGCACCTTCCACCTTATAGTACGGCTGAATACGCAGTCGCAGTGATCCTCCCTCTATAATTACAATAATTAACGTGATCCTCCCTCAGAGCAGTTAAACGATTTCGTAATCCCCCACCCCCTATTTCACCTAGTAGAAGACAATTTACAGATAGGGGACTAAACCATCGACTAAGCTTCGGCAAGGAACAAGGCAATTGTAGCAGGGTGATGACTTTAGTAGTATTAAGCGGATTAAGGCTCTAGTGTGCCAATACCTACTAGGGCGAGGCACCGTAAGTACGATGACTTAGTACAAAGGTACTAGGCGTATCAATGGCCCAGGGAAAGGTCTGTTACCTTAGTACTAATTAGCCATCGCACCCTGTACCCTGCTGTACTTTGCCCTATGGCACCTTACCCCGCGACCTTACCCTATGTTCCCTACCCTGCTACAATGGGATTGTTCCTTTCCAAAGCTCAGCCGTACTAAGGGACAAGGTGGAAGGTGCGTTCCACAATCATAATAATAACTTTATTCCATAATACCAAAAGAGATACATAGGAAAAGTAATTTGAAAATTACGAAAATAATTTCAGAAATACGGAAATAATTTCAGAAGTACGAAAACAATTTGAGAATGGTGAAAATAATTTCAGAATTTCGAAAATAATTTCAGAAATACGGAAATAACTTCAGAAATACGAGAACAATTTGAGAATTACAAAAATAATTTCTGAAAAAAGAAAATAATTTCTGAATTGCGAAAATAATTTCTGATAAAAGAAATAATTTCTGAAAAAGAAAATAATTTCAGAATAACGAAACTAAATGCTGAATGGCCGCAAAGGTACACTCATACTTGGCACTTCCTGACCTTCTCGTCTGACCAACGTCACGGGGACAGTGGTTTCTGCAAGGTCTTTTATTTTATCTGCGTGCAAATCGCTGAAAATTTCCTTTGCTTGCTCAGACGACAAGCTGTCCATTATGTCCTTGTTCTAACTGTTTCCTTAGTGATTCTTTTCGAAGATCATTGCGATTCCCCCGGCGTAATCAATCGAACGTTCGGTAATCGAACTCAATCGAATTGATTGATTTTCGACTTGTTCGGCAATCGAACACAATCGAACTCACAGCAAATCTTCACAATCGAACAAAATCGAACGTTCGGAAATCGAACTTTAAACATACTTAGATTTTTCTCCCTGAAGGTACCAAATTGGGAGGGGTTTTATCTGATTTTGACTCCAAAAAGGTACCAACAAGTCCTAATATAGAACAGAATGTTTAACAGACCTGAGCTACTAGAAGTTTTTTAAGCACAATAGCCTGTAAAAGATTCTGTGCTGAGACAATAAACCAAATGTTTCACTCCAAAATATGCTACCCTAGCAGAGGCTTTTCCTCGGTAATTCGCTCTCTCGTTTTGTTGCTAGCCCTCGCGGTTTTTTCTGTCGTGCGTTGTTTTCATTTGTTATCTCGCCCCCGGCCAAAACAACTACGCGAATGCATGACACGTGGCTAACCCCAAAAGGTACCAGAGGGCCGATTTTATCCCCTAAAAATTACATTACCATTACCACTACCAAAAGCATCCCCTCCCCAAAGGTTTGGGAGTACCCGTCTTTCTTCGGGAAATCCTGTCACACATTATTCATAGTTACCGAACAAAATCAAACAATCCAATCTGTTCGATTGGTTGGTGTTCGATTTTGTTCGAAAATCGAACTCACAGTAAAGCTCGCGTTCGATTTTGTTCGATTGCCGAACAAATCAAACGATTGGTGTTCGATTGATTTCTTGTTCGGATTTGTTCGATTGATTGCGCCGGGGATTCCCCACGTGATTCTCACCCGAATCGTTTCGCCTTGGATCAGACGCGGAGGGAAATGAAGTGTCAACGCCTCTGCCGTCACGGCTGAGAATCAAGCTACCTTCTCGTCTGACCAACGTCACGGGGACAGTGGTTTCTGCAAGGTCTTTTATTTTATCTGCGTGCAAATCGCTGAAAATTTCCTTTCCTTTGCTCAGACGACAAGCTGTCCATTATGTCCTTGTTCTAACTGTTTCCTGAGTGACAGTACGATTGATTCTCACCCGAATCTTTTCGCCTTGCGACGTGGATCAGACGCGGAGGAAATGAAGTGTCAACGTACTCTGCCGTCACGGCTGAAAATCAAGCTAAGCAAAATCAAGCAGGTCCTTATATAAAGACACGTTCTTATTGCGATTAACATTTTCACCAAGGCGTTTGATTTTGACTTGGTTGAAATTGCAAATTTACAAATTGCAAAGGCCAAAACGTTGGAGCGCGTCAGTGACTGTCATCAGAGCCTGGGATCCCTGGGTACGAGAATAGTCGTATGTTTTGTTAGGCCGCGTGTATTGAGTGTTTGCATTATGTTAAAGGGTTGACCATCCACTGATTGTACCGTGTCTGCTGTGGAAACATGACATAGAAACAAGTAGAAAAGACGATACGCCACGAACTTGTACAAGGAAAGCACGCGTACTATATTCGCCCGAATGTGGCTCCTTTCGTTCCGATGAATAACGATACTATCGTGTGTTCTAGTTGGTCAAAGACCTATAACCGAGAAGCGGTGCGCCAAGCGTACTGGAGTCACATAGTCACGTGTGCATTCACCATTTCACTATCAATCCCGGCCACTGTGCTTAACTTCTTGGTCATCGTGGTCATCATAAGTAACAAGGCTCTTCACAAACCTCCCAATGTGTTACTATGCAGCCTTGCTATCGCGGATTTCGGTACAGGGTTATTAGCTCAACCTCTCTACACGATTCATATTCTTCTGGAAATTTGGGGTCACGTGGAAGCTTATTGCGTGATAAGTGCCATAAC
Source organism: Scolanthus callimorphus (assembly GCA_033964015.1). Taxonomy (NCBI): domain Eukaryota; kingdom Metazoa; phylum Cnidaria; class Anthozoa; order Actiniaria; family Edwardsiidae; genus Scolanthus; species Scolanthus callimorphus. The sequence continues at coordinate 12,783,428 of CM066923.1, read as the reverse complement.
GGGTGTCATGTCCTACACCCTCACCGGTGTGTCGCTCTTCACTTTGGTAGCGATCAGTATTGATAGGTGTCTGGCCATTAACATGCCGTTGCGTTACCGTGCGGAAGTGACGTTACGAGGGGTCATAAAAGTGGCAGTGTTGCTATGGATACTGCCCGCTGTTGGTGCCTGCGCACGGCTTTACCTCTCCCAGGCATACTTCATGTTGGGTCTCGCTATCACCATGGTCCTAATATTGACAGCGATATTCTTCTCAAATATCCAAGCGTTCAGTTCTCTCCGAAGACAAAAGCGTCAAACTGTCGGCAATATGACCCTCCATCAAGGACAGAACGCCGTGAAACTTGCGAGCTTTCGAAAGTACTTAATCACCATGTTGTATGTCCTTGGCTTGGTCGTGTTGTGTTACATACCTTTTGTATGCGTGACAGTGATGACGGCAGCACAAGCCGGCACACCAACCACAATACGGGTGGCTTCGAACATGACAGACTGTTTTGTCTACATGAACTCGGCAGTGAATCCTCTTCTCTATTGCCTCCGCATTCCTGAGATTAACAGCGCTTGCAAGCGGATTCTACAAAGGTTCAGCATGGGATGTCTGTGTTGTGACACTAGGGTGACGCCTATTAAACTGGTTTCTCAAAGTTCAGATTTCAGGACATTAAAACATCAAACCCCATTGGAGGTTATATCAGAAGAGTGTAGCACGGCAACCAGAGATGAAATGCATAAATTAAAGGGCGCGGTCACCCTGTGAAAAGATTCTTGAACAGCAGACCACCACCATCTTGGAAATTACCCAGAGGACCCTTGCGACGTGGTTGACCAAAAAAAAACTTGAAAAAAACTCGAAAATCGAAGAGTTCTTCTGCTTTTCGTGACGAAAATATAAAACATATACTATGAGCAAACTTCCAACGTTTTCCTGCAATCGGTGTATTTTCCGCTCTATGCCAAAGTAAAATTTTGGCTTGTCCGAAGTAGCAACAGTAACTAGGGAGTAGAACAATGAAGCGGGATCGGTGAATGAGAACGAGTGCTAACCCCTGTCATCAGAGCTATAACTGAGAAGCACTTCCTGCGCATGTGCCTCTCACGATAGTGCCTGTTCACATGAAGGTGGAGAACCATGGATAGATGCGGTACCCCAGCTTGGCGAGGTTGAAATTAAATGAGCATTCACATGACCCCCGGGTGCCGTGGCCAGCTAGCGAAAAACAAAATAGCGGCGAATAGCCTGCGTACAAGCGCAAAGGGAGAGGGGCGCCGAGGACGCGAGGGAATAGGGGGAGATAGATAGATAGATGTGTTTATTCGACACTCTAGCAGTCAAGACTGAATTACAGTGCGAGTCAGAGCGGACAAGGCAATAAGTATAAACAAACATTACAAATATTTTATGGGAGGGAAGGGTAGGTAGCTCCATTCCCTTCCCTCTCCCCATTCCCTCGCGTCCTCGGCGCCCCTAAGCGGCTAAAGACAGGAGTTAACAGTCGTTGCTTATCTTGCTAGGACTCAAAATTTATAACTTTGTTTTTTAACTTTATGTTGTTCTTTATATTGATTCTTGATGATTGAAAACGTACTTAAATTATTGTATTCGAAGCAATTTGAGAAACAGATGTAAGAGATCGATTTATAACTTTGCTTTTAACTTTGTTATTCTTTATATTGATTCAATGTAGTCACTGATGATTGAAAACGTACCTAAATTATTGTATTCGAAGCAATCTTGAGAAACAGATTTTAGCGTGACCCCGGGGTTGACAGTTCATATGGTGAAAACCCGCCATGGTGAGACGGGTTGTCCGCCTACGTGGGGCCCCCACCTCTCATGTAAACCAGGCAAGAAAATAAGAGATTATGGAAAGACGAGTAACGGCACCGAACCGGGCGATTTTTTTATTTACGCCCACTTCATGTCACTTAGAAATTTTTAAGGCAAGTTATTGAGAAAAAAGGAAAAAGCATTCATGGTGGTGCGAACCCTCAACCCTGTGCAAATTACCTATTCATAACCCAACATCTTACACATGAGATATGAGAGAGTTCGCAGGTCAACAGCCTCCTTTTAATTCACCCATAGAACGAGAATATGTGAATCATAATAAATATTTATACTAGCTAGCCGCCATCTTGAAGTGGGCGTAAAAAATAAATTCGCCCGAACCGGGATACCCCATCTACCCGGGGTCCCCCAGCTCCATGTGAACAGGAGCTCGTACCTAGAGCTCCTCGGCTCGTCACCTAGCGGGGAGATTCGAGTGAAAGCCATTTGAGTGTTTTTTGCGTCATTCTCGTACCCAGAGCTCCTCGGGCTCGTCACCTCGCGGGGAGATTCGAGTGAAAGCCATTCGAGTGTTTTTTGCGCCATTCTCGTACCTAGAGCTCCTCGGCTCGGCACCGCCCCTCGGCTCGTCACCTAGCGGGGAGAATCGAGTGAAAGCCATTCGAGTGTCTTTTGCGCCATTCTCGTACCCAGAGCTCCCCGGCTCGTCGCCTAGCGGGGAGAATCGAGTGAAAGCCATTCGAGTGTCTTTTGCGCCATTCTCGTACCCAGAGCTCCCCGGCTCGTCACCTCGCGGGGGAGGCTCTGGTGACAGCCACCGACGCATGCGTATAAGAAAATGGTGGTTTTATGCCTGAATGTTGCCGCTGGCCAAAAGATGACGAGCTCTGGGTACGAGATTGCAATCTCGTCAGTGATGTAGTGTGGACGATAGCCGTATCCGGAGCAAAAAGTATCCGTATTCGTTTGAAAACGGAGTAGTGTGTGGACGGGGTCTTAGAGAGATCACTTCTGGACGCGAGATAAAAATCACCAAAGGGCTTCGCCAACATAGTCGTTCTTTATTTGTTAAAATCTTTAGATTTCAGCATCAAATCAATGCTTTTCTTCCATAGAAAGTGTCCTCTATAGCAATCCCTAACCGACAATGCAATAACACGTATCTTCCCTTTCAATAATACCTATTACTAATACAACTAGCATATTTATGAACGTTTTTGCAAATTTCATCTATTGTCGGTTAGGAAAAATTCCTTCAACAAATACTCCTTTACAAATTGACTGAATAATTTTTTTCTGCCAAATGGAAATGTTACTTGTGACAAGATGTGTTAGCCCATCATGTGCGCTCTCTCCTATGTAGTAGGACAGCAATAGCATATCATTAAATAAAAAATATGAGAACCTTTGAGGTTCACAACTATTGGGGCTAATTGACACTTGATCGTAAGCGCAAAGTTGCCTAACTCATACACCTAGTGCACCATCACAACTGTTTCTTATAGCCCGCGATACGTCATTTGAGGAAATAGGTATACCAAAACAGAGTCGTGGACACGAGTGTTTTACTGGGAAATACGCTACTCGTAGATCTCATACGAAGCTACATCCGGGACCTGAGTGACATATTTCCATATCCTCACTAGTGAGGATATCGGTCAAAACAAAAGTACTTGGAAATCAATTTGGCTTATTTTTTTCTGGTTTGTCTATATAATAAAAAGAAAATTACACGCTGCGCTCATTCGTAAAATATTGTTCTACTTGAAAATAAAACTCATATCTTCGCGCCACCGTGTAATATCCTCTATTTATCGCCCTGCTTATGGAAAATGCATTCTCGTACCCAGATGGTGACAACCACCGACTTATGCTCGATTATGCGTAAAAGAAAATGGTGGTTTATGCCTCACAATTACTTTTAGAGCGTTCAAGTCAAAGGCATAGATTGAAAAGACGACTAGGAAACAAATGCCAGTGTTATTTTGACAGATACTGTCTTGTAAAACGAGATTAAGCTACTTTTATGTACGCGTGCGCGTCATCTCAACCAATCAGCGAAGGCCCTCAAATGGATGTCACCAGAGCCTCCCCTGCGAGGCGACGAGCCGGAGAGCTCTGGGTAAGAGAATGATGGCAAATAATTCTACAATACATCGCGCGCAAGAAATGTTGTAGTGCAAACACGGAGGCTTTCGTTCTTAGTTTCTCCTATGACGCATCGCCGGCTACAACAGACAGTTGTGGCGGTGCAACCTTTTCTGAAATAGGTGTATACCTTAATAGAATATCCTTTGTCAGCAAATAATCTAATCACCGCACACACAAGATGCTGTGTTCTTTTTGTAATTGCTTGGATCATGCCAACGCAAGCAAAAGGTCTGTAGGCTGGTGCTTGCCTCGCTATGATCAAGGCGCTGGCAACAAAGCAACAAGTTGCGCCAACAAATTTTTAGTGTTTCTGTCAACTGATGAAGGTAACGATGTTGCCCGAAGAAGCTAAACGAGGAGACGCTGCTGAGTGACTCAGATGCCTCTGAGGGAGTTAGAAACTACTTTCTGGTGTCTCGTGTAGCTAAACGGAGAAACGAATGGGGAGTTTGCAGGTGTTGCGTGACATTTTCAATTTTGATCTCACCAAAATAAAAATACCATATTTGAAAAGAGCTCACTGAAATATGTGAAATCCTAAAATTTGAGGTGGTTTCGATAAATAGCACAGAAGTTATGAGCGTCGGAAGTTGGTTGTTTTCCTATAGGTTTAATGTTGTGGTGGGCAACACTTGCCCACCAAGACATTAAACGTATAGAGAAACAGCTTACTTCGGGCGCCAATAACTTTGCTAATATTTACCCAAATCAACTCCAATTTTCGGCTATTTCTAGTTTCTGCAAGCTCTTTTCAAATATGGTATTTTCGATTTATTAGGATCAAGATTAAAAATGTCACGCAACACCTGCAAACTCCCCATTGTTGCCGCACCATTGTCGCCTCGTTTATCCAGCGCCCAGCACTTGCCTTGCGCTTACGTGCAAGTGCTAATCAACCTTTAAACAGTGAATAACGTTCTTATGTTATGTTTAGCTTCTGCAACCGCCTACAGGGTTGTAATCTAGGTGGGAGAAATTAACAGTTTCAAAGGATTGCAAAAACGATCACCGAGCTTGTGTTATTCCCATGCAAAAAGTACAATAAACCCGTGAAATAACAATGAACAATTTATGCTGTACTTATTTAAGGTGGCCCATCACCTTAAATAATTCACTGGGAATCACATAGCCATGAGCCACCTTAAGGGATTTTTGAAAACGGCTTAAAATTCGAGAAGACGGTTGGGAGATGGCTTGGACTTGGCAAATATAGAAACCAGAATTTTGTATTCTTCTGTTTGTTTCTCGATTTTGCAGGATTTTCACTGTATGCATGCGCCTATTTTAGCTCGCACTGTGGAACAGGTTTAAACGTTCGCCGTTTAAAGGAACATGGTCACCTAGAAAACACGAAAATATTCTCTGAAACTGAAAGGATTAAACAGGGAATTCAGGCGAATTCAGATAGCAAATGTAATGTTTTTGAAAAAACTCCCCCGTGGACCGATTTCAAATGAGTCAAATTTCCTCATGTAAGCTGTAATTAGAATCCGCAAAAATCTTTGCAATCCTACATCGATTATGACCTCACATTTTCATTATATCATGCCAAAAGCATTCTTTACTAGTTTCAGATTATATTTTTAGAATTGCCGATGTTAAAATTGTGATATTTTGGGTGACCTTTTCCCTTTTAAAGAGGCACTCGCACGCTTGCCTGTCAAGCAAATAATTCAAATCGCCATCCAATTCCATCCTCTTGATAATAGATAAAAACACTATAGATTTGTATTGCTTTAACAGTTAAAAGGTCATTTAACAAACCTGGACTGTTATTTTGGTACTCCCAGTATTAGAATAAGACTTATTTTTTGACAGGTTGTACAAAAATTAAGTGTGTAGTAGTTGCCGCTTTACAAGAAAATAATTGTAGCATTCTTACTAACAAGCTGCATGGAGTTCCGCGAGTTTGGTGACATGTGATCTGTATGAAAAAAAAAACTGGCAGATATTCTTGTGACAGGCAGTTGGTGATTTTAAACCAACAATATCAACAGTAAATAGAAAATAAACATGTTTAGCGTGTTCTTATAGTCCAAAGCTTTCTGTAGCGAGGTTGCAGGATATCTTAGATAATAACAATAATGTACAAAACAACATGATTCTCATGATAGATTAATATACAAAATTGGCCAGTGAACCCAATAGAAACCTGCATCGGGTATCACCGGACACTGTCCATTAAATGGGATTCCTGTGGTGACAGGCAGTGGTACCACAGGCAACCCGTCTGTGGAATACAGCGTTTTCATTACTTAAAAGGAGTATTTCCCGTATGCGACTGTCATTGACCGACTCAGGGAAAGAAGGGCATCGCTTTTCGTAGCGTCCAGTCGAGCGGGATTGTAGTATCGCAACCTCACTCCGACATTTCGTAGGGGATAGCCTGTTATGATGATCCCTTTTCATTTATGTCCCGGGACGGTCCCACACAGCACCTAATCCTATTTGCCGCCATTGCATTAAAAACCCACTAGGTGGTGGTTTGCCTGTGGTAATACTACCAAATATGGCGAGTGCGAGACAACAAATCTCCACAGGAGGCCCATGCGCGTATCACAAGCATAACCAAATATGGTTTAATAATATTATCTGTTGTAAATAATAATGACAATATTATTAAAATATTAATAATATTATATAATAGAGGCCCTCACTTGGGACTTGTGAGGCCTGATTCAAATATCGAAACTGGGATGAAACTTATTCTGGGATGCTATCCTTTGTGATAAGTTTACTCGACAACATATCCTGTACCCTCAGTCCCACACGGTTGAACCGCCGGCACAGATAACCTGTAAGTTAACACGTAGCCTGGGATAGAGGTTACCAATATGACACGTGATGAGCACGTGATGAGCACGCCTACCCTATGATCCTGTACCCTCAGTCCCACACGGTTGAACCGCCGGCACAGATAACCTGTAAGTTAACACGTAGCCTGGGATAGAGGTTACCAATATGACACGTGATGAGCACGCCTACCCTATGATCCTGTACCCTCCGTCCCACACGGTTGAACCGCCGGCACAGATAACCTGTAAGTTAACAAGTAGCCTGGGATAGAGGTTACCAATATGACACGTGATGAGCACGTGATGAGCACGCCTACCCTATGATCCTGTACCCTCCGTCCCACACGGTTGAACCGCCGGCACAGATAACCTGTAAGTTAACAAGTAGCCTGGGATAGAGGTTACCAATATGACACGTGATGAGCACGTGATGAGCACGCCTACCCTATGATCCTGTACCATCCGTCCCACACGGTTAAACCGCCGGCACAGATAACCTGTACGTTAACAAGTAGCCTGGGATAGAGGTTACCAATATGACACGTGATGAGCACGTGATGAGCACGCCTACCCTATGATCCTGTACCCTCCGTCCCACACGGTTGAACCGCCGGCACAGATAACCTGTAAGTTAACAAGTAGCCTGGGATAGAGGTTACCAATATGACACGTGATGAGCACGTGATGAGCACGCCTACCCTATGAAGCATAAATAAACCGACAATTTTTTACTGAGTGGAGAAAAAAAGGCAAGTGTCGCGAACTTTTAAGAGGTCTTGTAAGATTGGCCTGTTTACCAGACGAGGCACTGCAACACAACGTTCAGTTTGTTTCTCTTGCGCGTTGCCTAATCAACTTCAGGAACGTATTAGAAGACTTTAACTACTGACTGAGCTATGGTAATGGTCAGTCACAAAAACAATCCGCATCCCCCCTTGCTGAGGACTTTTCGAATGCTAGGGTGAGCTGCCCTAGTGGGACAGCATTTATTAGCCTATCAGGATTTTTCTCTCTCGCGGAATTGGAGGGGTGAAATAGACGGCAATGGACGCTCTTTCCCTATAGCCAAACCATTTTGACCTGACAGAGCGCTCCATTCCTTTTCTCGAGCCACCTTCAGAATGTGTCGGTTTATTTTATTTTTTCAGATATAAAACTGAGTTGCATGCTTTGAGGAAAGAGTGTTATAGCGATGCTTCTTCTCACTTGCAGCTAATATTTGGATCACGTAGCATGTCTAACCGATCACGCACGTGTCACGTGCTATGTCTAACTGATCACGCACGCGTCACGTCACATGTCTCCCTGAACACGCACGCACGCATCACAAGCACGTCTACTTGATCACGCACGCGTCACATGGCATGTGTATCTGATCACGCACGCGTCACGTGGCATGTCTACCTGATCACGAATACGTCACGTGCAAGGTGTATTGGATCACGAAAGCGTCACGTGCCGTGTCTACGATGGCGTTTACTCCTGGATATTGGTTTATCAGCAAGTGGGCTGTATTGATATTATTTGGTTACATTGAAGCACTGATAGTTTTAAATCTAGCGATATCCCAAACGCTGAAATAACTTAGCTCCCAGAATTGATTTGGGATACCAAACGAATTGTTTTTATAGTTTATGATAATGCGTATTAAGTGATATTTATTCTATCCTAACAGCGACTAATTACCCAAACTTGGGCAAATCTATACTGCAATGGTCATGACGCCAGTTCAAACCAATGACAGCAATTTGGTCCCTTGGACCAGTACCTTGGTATATTTGGCCCTTGGTCCCTAGGGTCCATTTGTTTGCTACTGCCTAAGGTCCTTGGCCATAGGAGCCTAGTGTCCCTCCTGTCGTGTGGTCCTAGCTGGACTGTGACGCGGGGAGATGATAATACTTGCATGTTGGTCTTGTACACTTGCCTTTAATAGCGTCTCTGCATATCGTTACTTTGCCGTCTATTATTTCTACATTCGCTGTTAGGAAAAATAAGATGGAAGCCATGTTTGATACTCGAATGCGGATGTTCTACTGATTGCTATTTGATAGCGACTTGATTATCGGCGAATAGTCACCGAGACGGAGTTTTAGTAAATAGACCAAATCGGCTGACGTTGTTTACATCTTGTTGCCACCCAATTCAGATCATGTGATGATTCCTTTGGGTGGTTACTTTTGTTAGTTCTGCACATACACTCGTGCACTCGGTCGAGTGAGAAAAAACTGACAATTGTAACTACCCAAAGGAATAATCACATGATCTGAATTGGGTGGTAACAAGATGTAAAAAGCGTTAGCCGATTTGGTCTATTACTCAAGTTCCACACGCTTATTAACTACGAGAATGCATGCAAGTGTTGTATTATGTTCTCAGAAAAAGAAAAGTCTCGATTACTAAAAGTCTCGATTACTTTGTACTAAAACTTCAGTAGCCTTCTCGATCGTACCTCACTTTGCGAAAGGAAATGTCTGAATACACCACGAGATATTCTCATTAACAGACCCCAAACCGATCAGTAGAACTTGATTGGTCGGTTCCGTTATAGCCATTCTTAGTTTACGTGCAGGTGAGCAAGTAACTGTTTTTTGCCTACGATTCCATAACAACACACACTCCCCTCCTTCATTTATTTATTTATATATTATAATCCGCAAAGCGTTAGCATCATCATTTATTTATACCACAACGCGCGCGTTTCTCGAATTCTGATTGGCTCTCAGCCGTGGGTACATAAGAGGACATACCACGGAACGCGCCATCATCAGCGCGCGCGCTAAAAAGAACCAACGAAAACACCGTTTGGCTGCGCGCGCGCTGCTTTTGCCTTTTTATTTTTGCCTTTTTGTTGTGGTATAAAACAAATGTCCTCTGATTTTCCGTGGTATGTCCTCTTATATACCACGGAATGACGTAATAAAGTGGTCAAAATGTACTGCGGACCCACTAGGCTGCGCCTCATGAGTCCACAACATTTTGACCATATAAGAGGACATACCACGGAAAATCAGAGGACATTTGTTAAATATCCTCATTTATATATCATTTCCCTTCCCAAAAAGCAAAAATAAAACTTTTGAGCCAGACACCCAGACGCCATAACTGTTAAAGAACGCGTGTGTTGTCTTGGTAACGATGCCAGAGAAATGTTACGTGAATGGATGAGAAAATCTTGTGGTGAATTTCAGACGTCCCCTACCGCACGATCGAGAACTAAGAGACGGCTTAAATTCAGGGTACTATTCAGGGGGGCACAAACTTCGCAGTATCTAGTAGTGGAGTCAGGTTGCATGTGTAAGGTGAACCGCGAATTTCAAAAGCACTATCACTGTACATGGCTGAAACACCCATACTCTAAAAGCCAGTCGGGTACAAATACCGACTTGAGTGTGCAATGAGTTAATTCTCAAGAAACTTTGTATACGTATGAAGTGAAGGGCACAAATGTCAGGAATGACAACAAAAGGGACATTAGAACAGATGAGATGAGGAAGGATGGAGGATCTTTTCACAAACCTGCATCAATCTGGATCTGTTCTTTTAGGCTCAGTCACGCAATCGCCGTCATAATGCCATCCAATCGAGCGCCCTTCTAACGTGCCAAAAAATCTTCAAATGTTATTTCTTTGTCATATTTTAAAAGCACTTCCAAATTCAGCTCAATTTTAAGTTTTTGTTTTCGCGGATTTAGATGTGTGCGAGATAAAACGAGAACCTAACGCCAGTGACCTCGAGATGAGCCTGCAGTCAGCAGCTTACGGTCAGCGGCAGCTAGCAGCAGCAATGGCAAGATATGGTCAGGAAGATTAACTGTCGATCCCAGGGATTTGTGAGTAAAATCCACGATGGCTCTGTTTCGATGTCACGAGTGAGCCAATTTCATGGTCTTGTCGTGAATCAATGTAATATTTGTCACGCCATTTGCCTTTGTCACGCGCAGCCATCTTGAGCATGGAGACGAGGCCAAGGAGACAAGCGCTTTTTGGCTGTCACGCTCGTATTTGCCGACATGATTTTCAAATAACTGTGCCAAAAATCTTAGCTATCCTACATAGTTCCATTTTTAGGGCAGTCTCGTTTATCTTGCATTTCACGTCACGCTTCGTGCTCTGCCTCGTCTCCATGTCAAATAGAAAAAAAAAAACAAGATGGCACGCGCGCGAAAAAGCCGAATGGCGTAGCAGTTAGTTGCTAAATTTTTAGAATCTCGGCCTTTTTATGACAAGCATGTAGGCACCCTGTGAGATTGGCCCAATCGTTTAGCATTGCACTACCATCTATGGTTTTGCCCATAAGACCTTGGGATCGATGTTTGCAAGGAACGAAATCTACATGAACGCTTGATTAGTCATTCTTCCGTGAAGAAGTCTACTTAGATTTGGAACCTTCTTGCTTGTGAAACGTAATCCGAAAATTTCTTCAGAACCAAATTCCTCCTTTAGCCGTTTCATTTTTGCATAATTCCGATCCGTGAAAAAGATAATTATCTTCGAAGGACAATGAATGATGCGTAAGGGAAGAATGAATGGCGCATGGAATGAAAATGTGAAAGCAGAATGAAAGAGATGTGACCAACAAAACAGAAATGCCACAGTTTTGTGCCATAAAGTAAGTTTTATAGGCACGCGAACATGTGGGGAAGAGAGAGGGTTTGCATGGGTGTTTCAGCAACGCGTACAATGAAGCTCTCCTGAAATTCAACGATACAGAACAGGGGACCTTTTCACTGAGATCCCGAGGGGTCCCTTGGACAGGACCTTAGACTGGAAGACAAAACCAGAAAAGGAGCCCCTGGTCCTACTATGAGGACCTCAAAATTGACACAAAACATGCTGTTCTTAGAGACAGGCCCTTCACTGGTTCCTTGATCTTTTGAAATCAGCCAGGTGGCGAAAATACATCCACGGCACTGACAAGAACACCTGAAGAGTACCCATCGGTACATTTAACACCCGAATATAAGAACAGCCCATTTCAGGGTCAGCCTCAATAGAACTTCCATATATACACTGCAAGGTTATTATAGAATAAGTTACTAAAATGACAAATTTTAGTCTGATGTTCTTCATCCATTTGTTCTTATATGCGGGTGTTTACTGTTCTGCCAAGTTTCAGGGCGAAGTGTTGTAAATTGGTCAAGATAAAGGGCAGTGAATTAATGAAATTGATTGTTGTTTCGTTCGTGCAAGGAAAACTCTCGCAACTTCACAGGGCTGTTCGCCATTTTACAATCTTTCGCTGTGAATCTTACGCATTTTCAGGTTTCATTTCAGTGATGTGATGTTGATGAATTTTCTCCAACTCTCTAATTTCAAAAGAACAAGGAAACGTGGCCTTGTATCACTAAATCAAGGCGAATTGTAAACCACTCTAGCTGAAAACACTTCTTGGCTTATACCTATTCAAACAGACTCCTTTCGGATTCTTTTGTGGCCGCGATTTAGAATTTGGCAAACCATAAAAACTTGTAAATCTAGTTTAAAGTGTTCCTTTCGGGGACCACAACATAGAATTTATCATTTCAATGCTGGAAGAACGTAGTGAGCTCAGTAGAGTATCCTGACCGTTGGTTTCTGGCATGGTTTTAGCAAGCAAGCGGCGCTGGCGTCGACCTTCAAGTTCATTTTGACCCTCAACAGGCCTACTTCTGCTAGTCCCCCCTCCCCCCGTCCAATTTTCGCTTCCCGTTCCCTTTGCTTCAGTTCTTTTCTGTCACGCAACCAATCTTGTCACGCAATCAATTATCACGCAACCAATTTTGTCGCGCGAGCAACGAAAAGCTGCAAATGCAACGAAAAAATGGAGACCCATTGAGATGTAAAGTTTTCGAGGTGAAAATAAACCCGTCGGTCGCGCCTTAGAAGACTGCCAAAGCAAAGTGGTCAGCAGCTTAGTTAGTCAGCTAAAGACAAGGAGATGCTCACTGTCGATAACGTGGGCATAGCGGCAAGCTTCTCGGTGGCACTGGCCCGTGGTATGATCCCGACACACAGGTAATTGAGCTGATTGCTGGAAAGACAAAAACAAACAGCAATCAGGCGGTTGACACTGGAATAAAAACCTGAAAGCAAAAAGGTCAGTCAAAGCATGAGCGTCTCGTGTGTAAGAGATCGTACTCGCGTCTTCGAGTCGTGCGCCCTGCTCAGTAGAGTGATAACTCGTTTCTACGCTTTGCATACTCACGAGTTACAAAGGTTCACAAGAAATAGAATAAAGTTTACAAAATAAACATACTATGATAACAATCTGTGTCACAGAGAAAGAGCAAAGGGTGTTACTCATTATTCCAAGACAAGCTCTGACAGGAACAAGAAATCTATCACCTCTAAGAACTGTCGAAGAATACGAACAGCCACATCAAGCCGAATATCGTTATTTGGATAAGGACACAATGTCGAGATTAAACGTTTGTTTAATACTTCAAACAAAACAACACTCCTCCAGCCAGCAGAATTATTACATACATATTCTTCTATACATCTATACATAAATCTTTCTGTCTTATAAACTTTCCATTTAAATATCCGACTCATTTACAGTCTATGAAAATATTCCAATAAGCAAGAATTCTACTGACTAGGGTTCTTTATGGGGCTGACAGTTTTAACAAAGCCTTTCTGGGTTCGTCAGGCATTTTGATTTTGTGATTTTGACTACACACCACAAAATCATTTCTTTATTCTTTCTTCTTCAAAACAAGTAATTTAACATCTTTGTTACGTATTTATCACCACGCCCAATAATACAAACTATTTTCTAATCGGACTATTGCTAAAAACTGCGACGAACCCTTCATCGTTTTATTTTTTTTTTCAATATTTTCTCTTGAAATTTCATTTTTTTTTCTTCAAATAATTAGATTTTCCAAAATTTCAAAACAGAGCATCATGTAGATATACAAAATTGTTTATTCCTTTAAATAGCTGGCTTTGCTCAACCTGTCAGTATTTAAGACATAGAAATCCTTTTCTGATAAATTTTCAGGATAACTTTCGAATCGTTTCTACAAAAAAATTATGTTTTGTTATCGTAATACAAATATTGATTCTGTAACATCACTACTCCATTTTCTGTTTTAAATATGTCCTCTCCTAAGATGCTAAGTACTTCAGAAGTATAAATTAATGTCATTGTTGAAGGATTAATAAATATTCTTATTTTGTCCAGTAAAACGCCTTCCAAAATCTTACATTCTCTATTATTCTGGGAGGCACTAATACACATTCGGTGAGAGTATTATCTTGAAATCGTTTCTTATTAATAATTTTGAGCAGAGCTATCCTTGAAGAAGAACACTCCCTTCCCAAAAAAATTATTATATTAATAGTGGAATTGCTACTACTTTGGTAATGAGATGTACATGTTGTGAGTTACTATCCACTCAGGTTTCCTGAAGTCTTTTGGTGCTTATTCTCTCGGGTTACTATTCAGTATAATACAAAATCCTTCTCTAAAACAGAAGGCAGGTCCAGCATATCTGTATAAGTTCGTCCCCAAGACACGAGAACTACTCCAGGTGTAGCAGCTGTCAGTAAAGACAGATTCATTTCTCGCTCTTGTAGATTAGTCACTGAGTTCTCGCGGCTACGGTCATGTAGCTTGAAGAGGTCTGAGCCACTGGTTTATATATATCCAAGTACTGTCACGTAGCCATACACCATAGACCCTCCATGAGGTGTCACCGGGTTTGTCAGAAGTTCTTTACAGACCAGATTCAAGTGCGATTGCAGTGTCCAGTCAAAAGCTCATACCATTAGACGGTAACACGTCTATGTTCTCCTTGACAATATACTCTCCTCCAAATCCCCCTGGCCCACTCTACACGGGAGAGTTGGGCAAGACTTGCATGACCGGGTAATACACTCCATCATAGTACTGCATCTCGATTGACTGCCCATGAGGGCTTATCAGTTGATATGGGTATGGTTCATATAGGGGTTGCGGTGGAAGCTCCTGTTGGACTAGCGGCTGTCCATGTGTAGGATGGGAGGGCATTAGGGGTGGTGACATGGCAGGCTGGACGGGAGCTGGTGGTGGCGGAGGAGGTGTCCCTGTTTCCATTGGCATATAGTTGCACGAGGGAGGCAACTGCTGCCACTATATATAGACGACCAAAATATCATAATATTAGCACCTTACACGGTAAATATACCAGATAGAAACCAGACTACTGCTAGTAGACACCTGCCATTACCTATATTATAGTCCATTCATTTTACAACATGCCTACAAGTAATACTTGACTTCTCCAGTGCCGTCAAAATGTTTTAAAGTAGATGGTTACCCTGAAACAGTAGCCGGCTGCAGGGCATGCTGATAAATGTGTAGCAGTAACATTTTATTGCGAACTGATGAAAAGTAGACGCTGGGGCACCGACCATTTTTTCCTTCTTTTCTAAAGCAGCCCGTGATATGCATGATTTGAAAGGGAAATTGCATCATAAGTAGCCCAAATGTTTTGCACTTTTACTGTACTTGGTCCAAAAGGGACATAATGTTTTTCTTGCAAAGAGAAACTTACTATGAAGTGTTTTAAAATCAATAGAATGCCATTCAATAAAAAGAACATGCGCTGTACGACAGCAAAAAACAACTGTCTGTGAGGAAACCTCTAATCAGCTGGGTAGACTTGGGAAATCCACAATGACACCGAATGCAACAAAACGCGTATACCTAATTCAAAAAGGTTGCTTTGGTGTTTGGTCTTTGGTGTTTCAATTATAGAGCGAAAGAAAGGAATTCTTTGCTTCAGTGACCACGAAACAAGAGCGTTCGACAGCAAAAAACCAACTGTCTGTGAGGAAACCTCTAATCAGCTGGGTAGACTTGGGAAATCCACAATGACACCGAATGCAACAAAACGCATATACCTAATTCAAAAAAGGTTGCTTTGGTGTTTGGTCTTTGGTGTTTCAATTATAGAGCGAAAGAAAGGAATTCTTTGCTTCAGTGACCACGAAACAAGAGCGTTCAATGACCAAAGCAACCTTTTCTGAATCAGGTGTATAAGTGACTTGGGCTCAGAGCAAACGCCTAAAACAAGTTATAAAAACCAGTCGAACTTTTTGTCAAAGGATGCAGCTTCGTTATTAGTCACCAGTGTTTTTCGAAAAGAAAAGATTGCAACAAACGCGCATGAACAGGGGTTTTAAGATTAAAGAACGAAATGTTTGGAAATGGGACTGGATTTTTAAGATAACAGAAAGAAATGTTTGGAAATGTTTCAATGCATCATATCTGCGAGCCATAAACTTCTCTCTGGACAACCAGAAATTCCACACTTTCCCTGCATTAGTATCGGAGAGTTAAGGTGTCAAAACGAGAATATATTAATTTTCTGCCTAACAATTCACTGTCTTCCGGGCCATACAGACAATTTTATCAGCCAAATCTAACGGGAAAAATCTAGCAGAAACCCGGGTAAATGCATAATCTAGTCCAAGCGGGGAGCTATGGGGAGCTATAATGAAATTTTTTGAGCTTATTTTCGTTTGATCAAATAAATGGCTTTACAGCGATAGAATTTTGTTGTAGAAATGGACTGCTTACCTGAGGTGGCTGTGTAGGGAGTAACGGAAGCCCACTTCCTAGTCCTGCTAGTAAGGGAACTATGAAGGAAAAACGCATTTAGTTAGAAAGAATGTTTGGGAGGCGGTGTTGATTTAAAGAGCCCGTGTCAGCCACTCCTTTGTTATTGTTTTCGGTTGATATTAAAAGACGAATTACGTGTAGAAATTTCTTAATAGACATCTAAAAACGAAGTTTCAGATTTGATTTACCAAATTCAATCGAGACAATTGCTCTATATTCTCTAAATCAGTCGATGGGAATGGATGCTTTCTCCGACTTGGTACGTTGCTATGCTGTCAAAATGGCGGCTGACACAGGCTCTTCAAGGTGTCTAGTGAGGGAAAAAGTGAGGCGGGAGGGGAGGGGAGTGAGAGGAGACGGGACGAGTCCACTTAGAAATTCTGGATTCAAAGAAATCTATTCCGATCGCACAGTGTACGGACACTGACGTATTTTGGAACTGCCAAGTGTCAATATTTCAAACTTACTGACGTCAACATTTCAAATATTTTTTCTTCGTGGCCAGCACACTTTGTTTTGTCCGACATACTTTGTTTTGTAATTAAAATAACAATGGGCAATTGAAGCCTAGGGAAACATTTGAGCGTCATTTGAGGTTTTAGAAATATACTTTACGACTCTATCAAATGAATTTCAGGAAAAAAGTTATATTATGAATTTTCAATTTTTTACCTTTCCCGAGATTAAAATATAATCTTAAGCGTTAGCCATTTACCTGTGGGCATAATTGTCGGCGTAAACTGCATAGCTGTCAATCCCTGTGCAAACGCTTGCTGGAAGGCTCCTGGAAGCACTAGCGGTAATTCAAGAGCTGATTGCTTCTTATAAGGCTCGGGAACACCCTATTGTATAGCAAGGACATAATTTAGTAACAAATTATGTCATAGTTGAAATAGCTACGGCACCAAATCTTGGTGGGGAAATTACTGGTGAATCAACGATAGAATGAGACGTTTTCGATCGAGATAGGAAGTCACATAGTAACATTTCCAAATGCTATTTGCATTCCCACCCAGAAATGTACTCCTATTTTATGAAAACTAACTAGCACTTACCTGGCTGATCATAGCAAACGTCTTATCAATATAATAAAAGATTTTAAAATATGTATAATAAATAAATGTTTTCATTTTTGTATGTTAAAAACGGTTTACAGCTTGGGGAATATCTGCGTCAACTGTTTTAAAAGAAAATAAATTGCATGAAACTAGAATTGTTTGCAAAATATTGCCGTTTGAACTACCAGAATGGTAGGAGATTTAGAACTTGTATGAGCTGATTAGCCTATAGGCACTGGCGCTTGGACTTCTGGTACTGCATCCATACTACACTGGAAACCAAACGGAGTGGCGGGTACAGGGGAGGTGTTTTGGGTAAGGACGCACCCCCGGTCTTTAAGCAGTTCTATTGATAAATCTGGCTCTTCGGACCAGAAACGACCCCCCCCCCCCCCCCCCCCCCCTTCCGAAAACCTGCACCCCCCCCCCCCTTTCACGACTATCACTATTCGATAATTTGCTTCAGTATAGTGTGAATGCAGTACATTGTGTTAAAGCAGAGATGCGACAATACGAGACAAGCTGTATCATAAATACAGCCCATAAGTGCTGTTCTGTACTACTAGTTCTACTTTGAACTTTGTCCAGATACAAATAGGCAAGCAAAAGCAAGAAAAATGCTACACTGTGCATAAAACCGCCTAACGACCAGGACAAGTGATAGGGGATAGCCTTGTTTAATACCTCGACTCAGGTAAGACTTTACTATTCCTCTTGTTTTCTGTATGTTCTGCACTGTACCGCCCGCTTCGCTTCGGCTACTTTGATTTCAAGTATTCTTAAATTTCTTTTTGCTCTATTATAATTGCTTTTTGTGAAAATGTTTTTTTTTTTTGTTTTTTTTTTTTTTTTTTAAAGGGACCGACTCTCCCTGCCCATATTACACTGCTTTGCCGCCATTTTCGATAACAAAAAGGCTTAGATATTTTAGCGTATTTTACCGTTCAAACACGAAAAAACGCATACCAGAAGAATTCCTTTGCATTAAGTTTCTGATGCTTTAAATCATGTGAACAAAAGTATGGACTATGGGCCGGGTGGAGTGGTTAGACTATTAATTATTCTGCCCCGCATAATTTGTTGTCCTGGCGGATAAGAGGGTGGTTTGTAATGCACAGCGTGGCATTAGGGTAGTTCTATACCAGGTCTAAAGCGTCATGAGATCTCTTGCGGGTACCGCCTTCTTGCAGCTAACGAGTGAGCGAGAGCACAAGTGCAGCAGCAGGCAGTGGCGAGGTTGGTCAGCGAGCAGCGCCAGCGACATGAAAGAGAGGCAAAAAGCTCAATCAATGCAAGCGCACGCACTGGTCCTACAACAGCCGGCAAACACCTACAATCGACGCCTAATACTTTCAACCAGAGAACACACTTCACGTAAACATCTGTTAGAACGTTTGAACAAATTTTGATGAAACCTTTTGGGAATCCAAAAGGAAGTGCTATCATAGTGTTTGACGGCTGCAAGGCCAGTATTTATTTATATTGATGCAGCTTGTTGTACCAGCAACTGGTACAACTTGTAGAAGAAAGTCTGCAACAGTGTGTTTAGATAAAATAAGAAATTGCTATTTTACTGTTGCAAGACTCTCTTTTTGCCATGAGTTCCATCTGGCAGATGATACCAAGAACTCATCTAATCAATCATCAGAAGCAAGCGCTACAAAATAGGCATATTCCCCAGTCATTGGACGAGCTCCCTGTGGTGTGCCACCCTGAGGCGTGCGCGTAGAAAATGGCGGGAAAACTACGCGCGCGTGAATGCAATAAGACTGTCGAAAGTCAATCAGACTTGCGTTTTCTATGCACTTCTATGCTCTTTGTTTAATCAGCCAATCATTGTCTCTTATTTTCTTCGGTCCTGATTGGTCTGTTGTTGAATGGGTGTCGTTACTGATTGGCTAGATTTGTGTTTAGTGTTCGACACTAATCTGAAATCCACGCTATACAGCTCCAGCTTTACTTTGGAAGTTTTTGTTCCTACTGCAAGTAACCCGCGAACAAAGCTACGGCAAAGGTTTTTTTTATTATAATGAAATGACCCAACAGGTTTAGCGAGCAACAGGTCTAGTGAGCAAATGATCATGAGGAAAGTGTTTTATCTAACACCGAAGACGAAATATTATATACAAAACAAACGCTATGTGACATTGCAATGATATGCTTTTACATGCACTAAAATGGAACGAAACATATTATTTCTTACGCAAGGGAGTCTGATAGTTCAATAACACTGATTTTCATCAAGAAACTTGACGTCATTAGTAAAGCATATTAAGTGAGGAGTCTACCTTTACAAGGGTTTGGTAAACATGCATCACTTAGGCAAGGTTAAAATGGTTAGTAGCAGCCATTCTTTCTAATTCTAGTTTCACACACTGAACTTCTTCACTCATTGGGTAAACATGCACTCTTTGATCTTAGACTTGGTGGTAATTCAATCCTACTTGCACCCCAAACAATGAGGTGGACACTGAGGTCACTAACAATGCACTTCTGACTGTACACAACTTTTCAGTGAAACGTACGTTTGATCTAAAGAGAGTTTGAATCCCTCCTTCATTGGATTCCTTTAGATCCACAGAACTCGTTGCATCAAGTGCATATTCCTTTCTCTTTTCTTTAAATACCAAAAGGTTAAATTTGTCCCAAGAGGTTTCGGACTCATTATGGAGACTCATGTAGTTTTTTTACAAAATGTAATTGCCCCAAGCGGTTGACATACTGATATTACATTACAACAATAAATTACTTAGAAAAAGTTTTAGTTTCATCAATTTAAATTCTCGTGACTGGAAAAACCGCTGCATTCTGTACAAAGCTGATTGTAGGGGCTCCATGTGCAGCGTGGTCATAAAATTCATCCAAGTCACTGAATGTATCATTATATCATGTTTTATATCATGCCACAAGAGGGAAAATAAAAAGAAATTCCTGACGTGGATCAGCTCAAAAGATAGTTAAAAACAAGGTTGACCTTTGTTAAAAACATCTCCTTAAATTTGTGCTTCTTGAAAGCATATGGCCCTTCTCTTGAGGCTTGCTGAAGTATTGCATAAAATAATGACGCACCCAAGCAAAACTGCGAATAGGGGTTACTTTCTGTTAGTCTTTTATATCGTGTAGCGAATATGTTCATTTATCAGGGAAAAACAAAGCACTGGGTTTTGGGCACCAGGGCTCCAGTCAAAATATTGCGGGCTCCAACTCTCCAGCAAGAAACTTTTTGGGCTCCTTAGGCTCCAGTACTGGTATTTGGTGGGTTTTAGGGCTCCAGAAGAAATTTTGCTCCAAACAGAGACAGGGCTCCAGGGCTTAGTCATTAGTGCAACGTATGCCCTAAGACCCCTCTTCCGTTTGGGGGCCTGAAATCACCCATGCAAAATACCAGACACGCGAACATTTTTGCTACATGATAGCAAAGATTGACAGAAAGAAACCTCTGCTCGCGGGGTACCCCAAAACAGCACATACCGACATGGACGCTCCCGCTGACAACTGCTGCTGTTGAGCTGCTTTAACTCTTCCTTGCAAGTGCAGTGGTGGATGGAAATATTTACAGCTTTCCCTCTGGCATTTCCCCTTTATAAAGTCCATACACACCGTGACCATGCCATCGGATGTGTCGATACTAGCATGTCTAGGGGGGTGGGCGTAACGGCATTCGGATTCGTCCCTAGTACACGCACCTCTTTGATATTCCCTACATACCTGATAAAATATTGATTAAAACACAGGTGAACAACGAATAGTGAGAATATGATATCAACATCTACTAAGCTTATTGACAGCCCTTATTCTTTTGCTTGTTTGGTGTTTATACGGGGCCCGACAAAGGAGTGAATTTCAGAATCACAAAATAGGATAATTATTTTGGTAACCAAAGAGAAGAGAAGGGGAAATAAGAACAGTGCATTTTTGCCGCTTTTACCGAATGTTCCATGTAACACGCGACCTAGTGTGTTCTTAACATCGAGTGGCTTTTTGCAGTTGCGTTTTTCTGCATAGTCAATCAAACCATGTGAGCCAATGAGATTCTTGCCTAGTTTCGCCATTGCAGTGAATTGGCTTCTGTCGCGACATGTCACGCAAGGACAGCCAAACAAATGCGTTCAAAACATCGAGTGGGCTTTTTACAGTTGCGTTTTTCTGGGCAATCAATCAGACCATTTGAGCCAATCAGATTCTTGCCTTCTCTTGTCTGTCGCGACATGTCTTGCAAGGGAAGCCAAGTGACTGCACTAGGCAAGATAGCACAAGGGTCTGATTGGCCCACATGGATCGCATTGATTGACAATGCAGACAATGTAGGTGTACACGTACCTCTAATTTATCAGATTTATCTAGTCGTCGAGACGTTCCTGACAAAGCTGCAGGATCAGGAAGAAACGCTACTGGCTGTTGTATAAATGTTCCATTAGACGTCGGTACAGTTAGAGGCCATGTCGGTAACTAAAGTAAACCAGAACAGACAATCTCTTGGTATTCAAAATAAAAGGGATTATGGGTCTCTGGCTTGACGTCCATAAAGGGGGAGCCATTTTGTAAACAGTGCGTGCGCCGCGTCACCTCGCGGGGGAGGCTCTCACAGCCATTCGAGGGTCTTTGCTGAGTTGTAGAAATGGCGCACATGCGCACACACAAAAGCCTTCGCGCGAGGTGGGGCAGACCCGACGAGAATGGTGCGCGCACGTAGAGCTGTAAAGCGCGCGCAACATGTTTTGGGCGATTCGCGAAATTTTAGCCAGTTGCCAGTTTCCTTTCCTAAAGAAATGGGAAATCAGCTAAAAACGTCATTCAGGGTTTCTTACGGCCATCTTTTTATTTCGCGCCTTGCTCCACAAACGTCGTGCGCGTTCTTATGGTGTGCGCCGTCTCCCCAATTAGTAGTACACTCGTGCATGGCTAAATACATTTGAAACGTTAATAAAGTTCCTTACTTTTATCAGCCATTCGCGACTGCCGGAATGTTCTCCGAATTTACTTTCTCTTCCTGTACGGATATTCACGATATTAAAGGGATTGTTTTGCAGTCTAAAGCTACACACAAATCCTAGCCACCATTAGCAAATTATTCTCTGAAATGTGCGCACAATTAATACCACATGGCTCAAACTTGCAACCGTTAAGATCGCAAAGCGACCAGTATTTTTTACTTTGCAACAAAAAAAAATATTTATTTGAAAATATCACACACTTTTGTGGATTATTCTTCAGGTTTACCTCGCAAATATAACCTCTCTTTCTGTGACCAAATTTATTCTCCCAGGCAAGAATTGCGCTGACTGCTAATACTATCCCTAAATTTCAAGCCTTGTACCACATGATTATCTCTTTAAAAAGCGTTACCATTGCAGCTTACTCCTTATAGTGCAGAACTAAGCTTTGACAATTTAAGATATCCAAGGTTTCACTTATAAAATGAGAAAAACAAATTATATCGAGAGGCCCATGTAAAATATGTCACACATTTATTCAAGTTAAAACAGATAAGGTTTTTCTGATAAACGTGGGGTCAAGGAATGTTTAGTGCTTAACTAATAAAAATACTTTTCTATCTTAAATTTGTCACCGCAACTATTTTTGCTTTTTAATGGCAGCTTCATAAATTGCTGAGTTTTATTTCTACTTCCAGAAGCAGGTACGTTTACAGCATCCAATACAAACAGTTCCTTCTTTTAATTATTTTCTTTTCCTTCTTTTGTCTGAATGTATATTGACAAGTTTGGTTACAACCAGTGCCATCTGCCCAGTCAAAAAGAATCCATAAAAGATGTTCAGAAACAGAAACCCGCGAGTAGTAAAAAGTGTTTTCCTAGCATCTAACAAAGTTTTAAAATGCTGGGAAATTTCTAAGGATGGTGCAAGTAATCCTGGATAAAAATTTATGCTGAGAAGACTATACTGTCTATCGTGACTGGAAGACAGATTATTATTGTTAAGGGAATAAAACCAAAAGCCCTAAACCCAAACAGTATTAGCTGTACCAGCAGGGGGTAACAAGCCAGGGGGTCAACAGACGTGGTCTGATTTTTAGGTTATTTGTTGGGTATGCCTAACTTCATGCAATGTTTTCTGGTTTGTGAAGTATGAATCAGCTAGATTGAACATAGTGTGCTTCAAGTTTGGGATAGATAGTGAAAGTTGGCTAGATTCTATGTAAAGCTTAATAGGCAATATAAACGCTTAGAAGATTAGTAGGTGGGCCATCTTTGTACTGTATACGCTACTGAAATACATTTACTAGAAAATTTATCATGGCCTCTACCACACGCTACTAGTGCTTTATCTTTTTTATTTCGGCTCAAAAGTGTCATCAAACCTTGCGTTTTCTACTAGAAATAATCTACATTTTTCATTTACATCTATTCACCAGGGTATATTGCCCCCTCTAGAGGAGTCCCTACTGAGTCTCGGCTTACCCAGTAATGACAAAGCATTGGATAATTCTAATAACATATGCAGGGAATAGCAGAGTTTGTTTCCTAGTTTCAATTCTAATTTTTAGTGTTGAAATGTCGGCCCAATCATGCGCTAAACAGACAACAAATTTTCATTAATTCCTAACATTAGAATTTTACAAACAAGTTAGAATGAAATGACTGGCAGTTTTTTTAATCAGATTTACTGTCAGAACATATTCCTTTTGAGCTATTTGTTCCAGTGCAGCATTTATTGCTTTTTATTCCAATTACCAAAAATTCTACATACTTTTTGTAGCCTTGATTATTATGGCAAATATTTTACACATTGCCTATAGTTTTAGGCTCAAACCCAAATGAAGAAATTGAAAAACACTTAATTAGTTATCAGACAACAAATTATACTGATAATCATCTTAACTTAACAAATGAAAAATAATATTATAATTATCAAAGTGCTCTGTGAGCAAACTCATTCATGTGTGAATAGAAAAGGTGTTGCTTTGAGTCATGTTTAATTTTCCTTTCCATTAAATTGCTCCAAATATACCAATTAACAGCTTTAAAAGGAAAACAGTATAATATGAGCACCACCAAGTGAAAAGGTCTGTTATACCAAATTTCATACTTTTGAGAAAAATTCAAAATTCACATACCGGTACAAACCCTTATAAAAATTTACATGTCTGCCAAATCTCTTCTTAATTGCTGCACTAAATTTGGATGACCAATATCCTCAGTGTTTAGATACATAAATTAGCTACCCAACACTCTTCAAAACAGATATTTGACACAGCTATAAGAGCCCATATTCTACTTCAAGTATTTTAAATTTGTCTGAAATTGTACTTCTACATTTTGCAGACTTACCTATATCATTGTCTAACAATTCACTTTTTCAATTCAAATTTTTGCAATCTTATGTTTGCTTATACAGTATGATTGAGTCTCAACCTATTTTTTCAAAGAATCTACAGAAAGAAACAATATTTGGGATGGGCATTCCAGCCTCAAAACATGGAAACACACTTAAAAGCTTTTAACTGGTACTTAATGAGTGGTAAAGTTACACAATATGAACATTAAAGTTTAAGAGAGCCATTCAAGTACTACATGTAGGTGGTTGAAGCCACGCTGCTATTAAGCCGTCTGTGCACATTATTACTGTTGTATGACAACAGAGGTCAAGACTAGAATAATTTGGAAAGGTCAGCAATATCTAGTCACCACAACAGGTGGCATTACAGCTATAGAGCAACCCTGAGGAACTCAACAGTAACATTGCTAGTGGCTCGGCTAAAAGAAACTGGGAAATAATTAGGATAAAATATACACCACAGATTACGATATCTTGGTTGTTTTTTAAAACAGTAACAGATAGATATAATTGAATTGAAAATGACCCTTTGAAATCTAGACAAGGAGAAGTTTATTAAGAAATATAGTTAGGGAATGATTTATTCCTTGTCATTTTTAATGTGCTTCTCGATATTGTCAAAACATATATCAACACCTAATAATATATTCCATTTCAAGAATCCACTGACTCAGACAGTCTCCCTTTGGTCAGCCAAGCAACATACAGAGTCCATAAATGCATCCATTTTTATCGGCTAATTCAGGGAATGTAGTAGGTGCGTCACTTTCAATGGACTGTCGTGAAAACAATTGCAATTGAGCAATCACTAGCCAATCAGAATCGAGAGAAATCATGACTTGCTCCTAAATGGCTTTTTTCTTAGCCAATTGCAAGCCGAACCAATTACAAAGTAATTACACAATTGTATTTACTACAGAATTTGATTGGCTGAGAAAAACGAGTAGCCAATGAGAACGCAAAGCAATCGCAATTACATAACAAGTGTTGACAGTCATGTGAAATCTGCTCTATCTTTCTATTTTGTAGATGGTTATTTTGAGATTTCTAAACATAAATTTGTCTTGTAATCTTGAACATAAATTAAACATAATTGAAACAAAGGAGTGGCTAATGAGGAATCTTTAATGAGCCTATGTCAGCCTCCATTTTGTCAGCCTAGCAGAAGGGCATCCATTTCCATCTGCTGATCTGGGGAATGTGGTGCAATATTGTTGACTGAATTTGGTAGATAAAATTACATTTAACTTTGTTTGTAGATGATTACTTTGAGATTTCTTCAAACAATTCTCATTTTATATCGAATGAAAACAATAAACAAAGGCGTGGTTGACAAGGATATTTTCCTACTGGGGACTTCTAGATAAGGTCTGAAATACCATTGCATTTAATTAAAACACAGTGCCATTGTCTTTTCAAGGTGCTAAGAGAAATGGTTTAGAAGTTGAAGGTGTTAAATTGGCACTTCATTAGTGGTGTACATGAGTCGAAGGGGGCGAGGGTAGTACCTTTTTGTAAACACCTCTAAGCTTATGAGAACAACAGCAAGCCATTACCAGTACTTATTCAGTGATTATACAGTGTTTTTTACTGGTACTCTTTGGTAACACCTCCAAACCAATTTGTCAATTTTAGCAAGACACTAACTGACGGGCTGGGTGTAAGAATGACCTAAGTGATGTTTCAGACTTTTTTACAACTTTTTGATTTTTGACAAACAAACTGCAGAAACATTGTTAAAATAGCCTAAAACTAGCCTCTCTGCATGTTCCCCAATAAATCGCCGTGAGAATCCTGTACAACGGCTTCTAACCAGTGGCTTTATCATCTAGTGCAAAGCATTATGGGTAAAACTGGAAAAAAAATCGACAGCACTTCGTCGCTAGCCCCGGTTTTAGATATTTTTTAAGTGCCAAGTCACTCGCACCTGTCAACCAAATATTGCGCCGAATGCATTCTTTTGGATTCAAAACTAACACAAATTGTCTTGACAGTGCTGAATTCCTGCTACAGAACAACAGAGAAGCTTCATAATACTCAAAGAGTCATCACACGGCCTGCCAAATTCTTTGTGACTCGATTTTGCTCGTAAAATGTGCTCCTCACTTGTGGGTTCTTTCACAGGTTTGTCTCTACCGACTTTGTTTGCTTTATGATGCAAGCAAAGCGGCTCCTGTAGTAGAAAATGACTTGGAAAAAGCACTTATAAAAGCGCATTCGTGGCTCGCTCCCTGTTCGACAAGCGAAACCAAGAATCCAACGGTCTTCACTGAAAAAGGTGAGCCCTTCGTCTTTACAAACAGCGTTTTTTTTTTTTTTTTTTTTGGGGGGGGGGGGGAGGGGTTAGATTTAAGTTCGGGTTAGATTGAGTTTAGGGTTTAGAGTTTTAGGCTAAGGCCTATTTACATCACCGCGATTTTTAGGAAAAACTTGGACTATTTGAACATGATTTGCGCAGTCTGAATAGTCACTTAGGTCGTTATTGATAAAGCCACTGGTTAGAGGCCGTTTTACAGCGTTTTCGCAGCCATTTCTTGGGGAAAATGCAGAGGCTAGTTTTAGGCTATTTTAACAATGTTTCTGCAGTTTGTTTGTCAAAAATCAAAAAATTCTAAGAAAGTCTCAAACATCACTTAGGTCGTTCTTACACCGGGCCCTTCAACTTTGGAGCTATAAGAATATAAAATCAGTCCCCTTGTTTGGAGACATCGGTGATTGACTGGGATGTGAATGGGAAAATAGAAACCTTTTCTTTTTTCCTGATTGCATCCCAGATGATCAACAACATCTCTGATTGTCTGCAAAGCCTTGTTTTCATATGTCAGGAACTGGCTGGGATAGTCAGTAAACAAGCCATTGCCGATCATCCCTGACAGTCCCAACATATGAAAACCAGCCTTTACTGTTTGTTTGTCACCCCCAGTATTATTTCCTCAGTCTGCAGATGAAAATTACTCTTGCTGTAACATTGCCAAAAGTTTTTATAACATACACACTATTGCTTGACCTGTAACAACCAGCATACTTACTAATGTGGGATTTGATAACATTTGTTGACTGAGAGGAAACGTAGGTTGCTGTAGAGCCATTTGTTGTTGTTGATGCTGCATCATCCTTCCATTTGTTTCTAGCTGTGTTTTTAGATGTTTAGGTGGATGAAGATATTTACATTTTTCTCTTTGACATCGACCCTAAAAACATGAAACAAAGTTGTATGAAAGCAATCCCTATTTAATATAATGTACTTGTAGCATTTAAGTGTCTAATGACTAAAGGAGAAGCAACAGAATTAAGCAGAACCAGAAGTTTGGTAGGGTGTGGAACAAAGGAGGGGACTCCATTGTATGAAACACATGGCATGAGGAGCAGTCTACATCCAAAGTGCTCACATTATTTCATATAAAACATATTGAACAGTAAGAGGGGGAGGGGGCATGAGCCCCCATGGCCCCTCCCTTAATCTGCCAGTGGGCAACATTATTTATTATAAAATATGAACTGTAAGGGGCATATCAGCCCCTGTGACCCTCCCCCCCCCCCCCCCCCCCCCCATCTAATCTGCCAGTCAGTAACATGGTCCAGTAGTCAGGACACCAGACACCAATGGGCCTCACAATTTGGAGATGGTGAGTTTGAGTGCAACTCTGACCACTGACGATATACATAGACCAAATCGGCTAACAGTGTTTACATCTTGTTGCCACCCAATTCAGATTCAGATCATGTGATGATTCCTTTGGGTGGCTACTTTGTTAGTTCTGCAAATACACTTGTGCACTCGGTCGAGTGAGAAAAATTGGACAATTGTAACCACCCAAAGGAATCATCAAATGATCTGAATTGGGTGGCAACAAGACGTAAACACTGTTAGCTGATTTGGTCTATTTATACAATTTAGTCAACTGGCTGTTTCCCTTTAGGGCAAGTTGTTGGAGATGTTAATCGAAGTTAGTTTCTATTGAGTTTGTTATTTGTTTATAGTGCCCCCAATTAGCTGTTTTGAATGCTATGTTGTATATTTAATAGAATCCCATGCTATGACTCTATCTCGCGTGCTGATTGGCTGAAATTGAGGGAGATTTTTTGTGGAATTACATGGCTGCAAAAGTAGAATTCAATGAAAACACAGGACACCCACGAAATTAAATTTCTACACTGCAAATTTACAACTTATCAAGCGAGAAAGCAAGAACAATTACTTTCTAAAGTTTTAAACTGTATGAAACGTCTTTTCGGCAACGAAGATGCTTCACTAGCAAGATTTTTAAGTTGCATTTTGAAACGAAAAGTTGAAGGTCACTTTAAACAAAATACTATTGTATAGTGTTGAGAATTGATGTGATGGCATTTTAAACTAGATTTAAACTTGATTATGTAATTATTGTAGGTGCAGATCAGATCATGATCTCAGGTCATTTCCTGGGTGTGGGCATGACCTAGTAATCTAAATTATTGGAATGCAAAGTATTTGCTGCTCGCCTCACCTACACAGTTCTAAAAAATACACAGTTCTAAAAAAAAATGAGAATATACCGGTATTATACAGTTCTCAAAAAAATTGTCAATTTTTTTAAATCTCTGTAGTGAGGTGCTGCATCCATCAAACAGGAGGCACAGATATTTTCCTGAGGTTTTACAACAGGGTAGGTTCTGGAGACATATCTAACCCATGAATTACGAATTTAAATTTTGCCAGCACTTTAGTTATCAACATCAAAATTCACTATGACTCTACAACAAGCTTTGTCAGTTTTTGACATTTTAACCTATAAAAAATAAAGAAAAAGTCCTTAGGGTGCAAGTACAAACCCTTTGCATGACATGAAGTCAGAGGTTCTGATGCAGTAAATCAATGTAAAACAAAACAATGTATTGTGGCCAGGATATTGGAGCAGTGTGTTTGCAAATTTTAAGGCATTGCCAACCAGCGTGCAGAAGTTTTTGAAAAGAAAAATCCAAAAGAGCAAAATGGTGACTAAAACCCTTCTTTCTTATTGGAAAAACTCTCACCGCATAACAGAGAAATAAAGAAAAAAGTATTGCATGGAACAAAAGTCCCCCCCTCAAAAGTCAAATGATCAACCCCTGACATTGTCTTGTTTGTATGCACACAAAGGAGGTTTATTATTAGATACATTCATTCATCTGGAACAACCTAGCAATTATGAAACCACAAGCAAGTATGAAACAAGGAAGTAGAACATAAACCTCTTGTTCATCAAGTCAGAAACTGCCATCATGACAAAAAAAATACAATATTATAATTACTGTGTACTATAATCAGGGCATCTGGGAAGTGCGGTAAAAATGGGCCAAAAAGTGCGGAAAAGTGCGGGATTTTTCAGAAAAAAGTGCGGAAAAAAGTGTGGAAAACGGTCAAAAGTGCGGTAAAGTGCGGTAATATATATTTTTTTAATTTGCAGTTTTCTGTTGATTTTCTGTTTGTTTTGTCCCTATTAAAGGTAATTTCGTTGAAATTGATAATAGCTAACTTCTAAACTTCGAATGATCAATATTTAGGTCAAGAACAACGGAAAAATGCAAAAAGAGGGGCTCACCATGCTTGCTTACACACCATAAGTCATTTAGATTAATGTGCTTTACTGGTTTGCGTGAAGAAAAACTTGAAACCCAAAAATCATAAAGGCCTATTTCTCCACTAATCAACTCCTGTAACATTAATTTAACTGCAGGAGTTGTTCATATATTATCAACGTCTTGCAATAATAAACGGTCTAAACTACTCCAAAATGTAAACTTCGTACGAAAAAAAAATCTGCTTCGTCATCACCATCTATGGTAAATGGCTCCGGCAGTTTCATAGGCAGGGCATCTGGGGAAGTGCGGTAAAAAACGGCAAAAAAGTGCGGGATTTTTTAGAAAAAAGTGTGGTAAAACGGTGAAAAGTGCGGTAAAGTGCGGTAAATTATTTTCTTTAATTTGAAGGTTTGCGCTTTTGGGGATCATAACGAGTCGTTTCTGCTGATTTTCTATTTGTTTGTCATTTTTAGACGTAATTTCGTTGAAGCTGATGTAACTGCTAACTTATTAAACTTCGCATGATCAATATTTAGGTCAAGAACAATGGAAAAATGCAAAAAAAGAGGGGCTCACCATGCTTGCTTGCGCGGCATCAGTCTTTAAAACTCGAACCCTAAAATCACTAAGAGCGCATATTTCTCCATACAATCAACTCCCGCATGCGTTGTTCATAACAATAGAGCAGATTTCGTATGACTGTGAAAAGTACCACCACAAAGCTGTTCCGCGCCGCGACCGTGACAGTACCGCGACTACGCGATTTCATTGGCAATTTCATTCCATTTACAGCAGGCCAGGTTCCGTACCGCCACCGCAACAGTACCGCGCCGCATCGCGGCATTTTCACAGTCATACGAAATCTGCTCTATCTTGCAATAAAGTTCTCCAAAATGTAAACTTCGTGCTTTGTCATCACCATCTTAATCTAGGGTAAATGGCTCCGGCAGCTTCATAGGATATTTACGGCGTTTAAGTACAAATAAACGAACTTCTAACATCCAACGTTTTTTCGTTCTCCTGCTATTTTGTTTCCGCTAAATACTTGACCAATTTAGCAAATAAAAATCGGGGTCACCGAAAAACGTTTTGTATTGACCCATTTCTTACAAGATCAGCTATTGGCTTATTTCCATCTCAAACTACGATCCAATTAAGCCTGGGAAATACGAGGCACAAAATCCCTCAACTTGTCGCGCAACATTGCTGCGTTGCAAGTCTAAAGTTTTGTTGCTCGTTTTTCATCAAATTCACAACTTGCCGCGCAACATTTTGTTTTGATGATCACACATGCGAGCCCAAGGCGAATTTGGCCCCTTAGCACCTCATTTCTATTGACCAATCAACTTGAATTGTAGGCAAGGTGTTGCGCGACAAGTTGTGTGTTTGATGAAAAACGAGCAACAAAGCCAGAATTTGTGTCTCAAAGTAGACCCGCACTCTACTTCGCGCAACAAATTTTCACAACCTGCAACAAATGTTTTTGTTGCGTGACAAGTTGTGGCGCGAGATGAAAAACGCGCAACATCGATCATCAACTTGCAACGCAACGTTTCCCCGGCTTTACAGATCTCCTAATTGATGGTTTCTCGTACTTATGCTCAAACGGTCTGCTGTGGAACGCCTGGTATTTTTTGCATTCGGTGGCGATCGTATCGGAAAAAAATGGTGGAGTTTTCAAGGTTTTTGGGCTTAATACTTCGGCATCAACATAATAAACTAGGTATTGACCTGCAAATCTTTGAAATTACCGTGTTTAGAAGGATTTTTCCACACAATTTTTAGTTATTTTCTTAAAAAGTGCGGAAAAGTGCGAAGAAAGTGTGAAAGTGCGGAAAAGTGCGATTTTTGGGCAAAAGTGCGGAATCGCACTGCCGCACTTCCCCAGATGCCCTGTATAATAGATACATCCACAGTTATTGGCCAATCACCTTCAGATTATTTATAAAACTACCCAAAAAGCAAAATATAGCAAATATACGGTAGCAAAAAGGGAAATCTCAATAAAACTAACAATCAAGCAAAATCAAATGATGAATTATGATTTTATGAGTAAAATGTTTGACTATAAGAAAACGGAAATCTACATTACAACAAAATGTATAAGACTATTTTTGATATGCATTCCAAAAAAATCAAATTAACTGACTTTAAACTTTTGAGGTTTAAAACAAATATTCATACTTTGGCTTTCGATCATGGATTTTTCTGCATTGCATCAATATGCAAAAAAACTGCTGAGTCAGAGAAAATTACAAATGCAAACAATGTCAATTTGGCAGACCAAATTTGGTCTTAAAATTGACATAGCTAATCTACATTTCATTGCATTTTATGAGTTTATGTCAAGAATGAAACAGTCAAGTGTTTGCACAATTTTCCCACAAATATAAAAAATATCATACAGCTACATGTACGTAGCTGAGGTGATGAATCTGCTTACGACAAGCTGTAATATAATATTGCAATCTTGCAAAAAAAAAAACACAACTGGAAGAAAATAAACACATGCCCAACAAAATACTGACAGAAACCTGGGAGCAATTCATTTCAAAGTATTCTTCTCACACTAGCACATGATTTTTGATAAATAATATATTCTTTTTAGGCCCTCATTTCATAATAGTTACTAACTACAGGCATGTTATAAGAAATTGCAGTAATTGTACTTTGCTTAATTAAGAAAGTTTCCACAGATATTTCATATAGAGGACCCCCACCTGGTGAAAGTTTTGTTCTTATTAAAATGCTACAAAAATGGATTTTTAAAAATTGAAGGTAAATAAAATCTACAGAGAAAAATATCTATAAAATAAAATTGGGAGATTTTTTCATGTTATATTACTTGCTTAAAATGAGTTAGGAAAGAAACATTTGGTGAAACGTTCTATAGGAGATGATACTGAAAAGGTGGTGAGGCAAAATAAAAGCTTACATCAGCAAAACCAGTTTAGTCTTTGTTGGCATGGATGAGAGATGTGTGGAAACCTATGTTTATGAAAGCTAACCAAAACACTGAAATAACAACAAAAAATAAAGTAAATTGTGTTTAATTTTTGTAAAGTAGTAGAAGCTACATTTTCGAGTTTCACTTGTTTCATGAAGACATATTGTATGGTGCAAAAAATCAGCAAAAGTAGTACCTACAATGATACAGAAATGCAGTATCAATAACCGAAACCTGGGTGTGTGGTGTGGTGTGTGGGGGGGGGGGGGGGGGGGGGGGGGGGGAAGGGGACTGAAAAAATTAATCACTTGTAAGGGTAATTTTTTTGTACGTTCTTTTTATTTTTATTTTATTTTTATTTATTTTTTACCATTTATTTTTCTGTCCAGGGCCTAGGTGTTAAACTATTGTGGTGTCCCCGCCTATGCTTGTGTGATCCCCATGTATGGGGTTCCTCCACGTTATTGATTAACTTGATTAATACACATATATACACTTGTCTTTCTTTAGTATATCCACCTTATTGGCAAAGGAAAATAAATAAATAAATAATAAATTAAATTGAGAATCCCCTATAAAAGAAGAAAAAATTTCAAGAGTCTCAAAACATTTTACCACAATCTTGGAATCTGACTATTTGTTACCCTTTGCAGCGCTTTGTCAAGAACTGTAAAAAAATGCTTGAAAACAGCAGGTCTTGCACTTTACTGATGTGGAAGCCAGAAGCAAGTGTGATCTTTCACATATTCGCCTCCATCCATATTACACTCAGCTAAATCATAGCAAATATAAGGAGATTTGAAAAAATATTTCCTGAACTCAGATTCTATTTGTATAGCACTTACAGATGCTGGAATAAGCACTAAATAAATACAAGACTAGTAACATTTTCTATTGTTTCATTGTGAAATGAAAATAATTGAGCTTGAAAACTTGCCATGTGAATTCATACTTTTTTTAAATAACAATTTTTAGAGATAAAACAGCAATTTTGAAATGCCCAGTAACACAAGGAAATACAGGTCGCTGAATGGTCTAATTAGTTCAGCTCTCATCTCTGTGCCCAGGGTTCGATTCCTGGTTGGGTAGCTAAGGATTTTTCTCTGTGGTTCATCATAGGCAGAAATTAATCGTCATTTCTCCTGTGTTCACATCCTTCAGATGGGAAAATAAACTGAGGTCGTGTTTCCCTGAGGGCCATTCCATTTTATATCCACATACCCCCTACTAAGGAAATTGACCCCTTGGAAATTTTTTTTTTTACTACACCCCACAGAAAGTTACCTCAGAGGTCGGAGACCCCTGAGAAATTACTGAATTTCTTCCACAACAGGTTTCAAATTTCCTTCGAAAATTGGAAAATATTGTCAATAGAAGCCAAACTCCTCGGAAATTCCTGTCAATAGGAGCCTGACTACATCCAAAAAAGCAGGTATTCTCTAAATCCACCCCTCAGAAATCAGATTTCAGAACCCCTCAGAAAAACTCGTCAATAGGGGGTATATGGATAAAAAATGGAAAGGCCCTGATTAGACAGTGGAAGGCTAGAAGACTGAGGTGTAAATAAAGTGCCTTACCGCATTTTTTGTGCCTTGCATTGAAAAGATAACGTATTACCAAAAGTAAGGCAACTAAAATTTATAAGAATTCCATAAGCCACAAGAATGACACAAGCTAAAGCAAATTTGAGGAATTTATCATAGAAACCTAATAAAAATAACATGACAGTTTCCAATTTAAAATGCATGCCATTGGTTAATCAGTTATGAAGACTATTGTCCTTGATTGCAATGGATATTGTTTGTTAGTTACACCAGCAGTTCCTGAATCAGTGAGCTAATTATACCTGCTAAGTGACAAATTCTCTGACAGAGCTAAGTCTCAACAATACTTGTCACTTCAAATTTAATGAGGCAAACAGCTCTAGCAACAGGTTACTGCTTTGGAAAAATGAGAACCGTAACAAGATTTGGCACAGTTGTAACTGATTCAGGTTCAATAGGTCTTTTTGAAAATATAAGTGACTCATTGTCACAACAATAAAATAATCTCAATCTTCCTGTCACTGGAGACTCTAAGTTTACGAAAATCAAATTACACCAAAATGAATAAAACTATGAATTTCAGGTTTGTTTTTAAAATTTCATTAAAAGAATATTTGTAACAATTATAATGAAATGGTTGTACAAGATTTATTTTTCAAATGGCAATTCCAGGGAAGTGTAAATATAAATAGGCCAGAACTCGTAGATATGGGACACTTTTGAAACAGCTACTTCCTGCCAAAATAAATTTCATAATTTTGAAACCAGCCTGGTGATGTCCTATGGCAGGTCCTCATTTAGAACAATAGAGCCAAATCAAGAAAGATCTCATTGTTAAGCGGGATCAATTACTGTAGTTCACTTGCCTAATAAACGATGCAGACCGCTATTATTTGCATGAGAGGAAAATCTTTTGTCTGAGAATATAGACAACAACCTCTGAAGGCTTTCGTGACACAATTGCCTCATTAAATTCAGTTTCCAGTATAAAATCTCTTATAGGAATATTTTAAGAAAATATGATTTTCCAATTTTTATAAATAAAAATATAGAAATCCTTATTGCTCAGTATTCATTACAAAATCAAGTACTGAACGGCAAAATCGCTCTAGCTACTGAATAACCTTTGCATTGGTTGCGTGTGTGATCATTCTGTTTTGGTATGCGATCTTTTGTTCGATCTGGAGTCTTTATCAAAAATCAGGGTTATGGTACTTAAAAGCACGAACTCTACAAAATTCACATCAAGGTCTTCAACCTTCAGAATTACAACGCGACCATAATCTATAAAGCGTGTTTTAACCGTTGCTCTGCTATAGTTACTTTGTAAATGTTGTAATATATCCATCAGTGTTAGGGGGAAAATGCGTAGAAACAGCGAGGGGCCTTCATCTACTACCTGCTCGATTTGCTCAACGTTGAAGATTCTAATTCATTGTTCGATCAAAGAGCTCTTTCGACACATTTGAATGCGAGCTGGGTATTTGGAATCTGTGTTCGTTTTATTGTATGGCTGCACACGGCGCTGAATTAAATCCGAAAAAAAATTATGGCGCAGTTGAAATTCGTGAGTTTGCACAAAAAATGAAAATGAGCCATGCACGCAACAGAATTGGTGAACTGTCCAAACGGAGTATGTCACGAAATATCAAATTTGATTTTTAAAGTAATATTCGCTTGCATAGAATATCTAGTAGAAGCCTCTTGAAAGAAATAACATCACTTAAAGGAAAAAACTGAGTTCTTGATAGTAAAATTTTAGTAAAAAGCCCTAGTTTTAGATTTGAAGTTCCGAAACGTCAACAATAAATTCGTGTGCGACATCGTTGAATGAAAAGTTGTCAACCGGGGGAAATATCTGCATCGGAAATGCGGCAGAAAATGTAATAGTTTTAAAAGCATACCTTCACATAATGGATGTTAGGGTACTGAATCTTATTTCCTCAAAGTAAAAGAGTAAAATTTAATAAGGCAGATCATGGAGTTTAAACAAAGACGCAACAAGTTTGCTTTAAGAAGGTCGACCAAACTCGAGGTCGTGTGTTTTGACACAACTCACGAAACGACCAAAACAAAGCTTCTCTCACAAGCAAGTATCTTAATATGGAATCCCCCAGTATACCCTTGGCTTGTGATAGCCTTTAACCGATTTATAAAGGTCGGAATAAAATGCAGACGTATGCAAAAATGACCAGTTTTGAAAAATGTCAAAGCAACATGAACTACAGTACGTCAAAAGTTCATGTCATGAAAGTTGTCCATCTAGAGCACGCGAACGAAAACCCGGAGCAATGGGAAACCATGCCTCCAGGACTATTACCTAGGCTGTTAGTGAATAGTTAAGGCCACTTACCTTTAAGGAATCGAAACAGGCTGTAACTCTACCATTATGGATAGCAACGTGAGATGGCGGATGAGCGAACCGGCACTCGTCTTCAGATCTTGAACACTTTCCCCGTTGAAACTCGCGACAAACTTCAACCTGTAACCATCGCGGATCTTTCCCCATGACTGGTACAATCATACTCGTTAAAGGTCGAGCCTGCCTGTGGGATTTAGGATTATAATCCGTGTTAGTTTCTTCTTGGGACGGAGTGCTATCTTGGCGTTGTTTCTCAGCTCCGTTCTTGTGCGTTTTTGATATTTCCAGAATTAGCCTCGCTTTCGTGCGCCTCGTATTTTTCTCCAATACAAACTCAATGCGCATGCGTTGGATCCCTAATTCACCGCGGGCTCAAATTACGTAATAATGAGTCATAGCGATTTTAGGTCAGGGTCAGGAATACGCGTGAAAATAAAGGCTTGAAAATTAGTCCCGCTCACGCAATTCCTAAATAAAGCCCTGTATTGAATGTTTAATGCCATCTAGTGGCTGTTAGGCTCACCTCATTTCGTATGCGTTCCGTGCCTTCTTTATAGTGATTTTGTTTATCGGATCACGCGAGAACTTCAGAACTCGTTTAGACTCGTGAGCGAGACTCGTTGAAGCCGCATCATTGAAAAACGTGATGGCGCGCTGTCGTTTGCATTTCTATCGATTTACCGGCCCGCTACGTCACCCGACAGTCGACATATATAAGAGGGGGTCCATTGTTTCAGCTTCCGCATCAGATGAATAACTGGAATTTCGACAATTTACCGCAAACCGCAGCCTTTCCACTGATCAAACTCTTCACATGTGTTTTATCAAAGATCAACAAACTATGTTAAAAACCTCTCCGCCCAGGGGACCTATTACAATTGAACACAGCACCAAGTGAAAACCGGAAACTTTTAGAAACTTTCAAGCATCGGCCGCTTTTTCTAAGCCATAGAAAGCATAAAACAAATTGTACGCACGTGTCAAGCGCATTTACAACTGGTAAACTTACCCTGAAACAATGCCGGGATATCTAAACAGATAGAAGATCCTATTTAGATTACGCACGCCCTTGGAGAAATTTCCAACGTATTTCGAGTCCACCTTAGCTCAATCTGTGCTCGCGTCATCGTCGAGGGATTTTTCCCCGAAATGCTATGACGTTCTATAGTAAGTAGCGATAGCGTGACAAATCTAAACCCTTATCCAATGAAATCCACCATACTGTATGGTTATTACTTTACCTTTTAAGGCATTTTACAGGAACTGAAAGCGAAATAGTGAATGAGAATTGTCAGGTGTTACAAGCAAGTTGTGTTATGTTGATGTATTTCATTCGCAACACGTACGAAGCACTCGGAAATAGTCAACTTGACTGGCTAAACAAGCATAAATACCATGGAAATCAGAATGACTGACTCGTGAGTCACGTATTTACTGAGTCAACTTGAAGTAATACTAATCTGAAACGGATACTGGGTTCGCTTTTGACGATGTTTCATTTCCCGTTTCTGTTTATTATTTCCTTAAATGATTTTCGAATTCAGTTGTATTTCAGACGTGATCAAATGGATTTATTTCGCGATCGAATAAGGGGGCAATATCGCGAAATTCTTTAGAGTAAATCTAAGCTTGTTTTATGTCAAACTGTTACTCGCGTGGGAGTCTGAAAATATTTTGCGTCAGCTATTTGAAAACTAAAAATTATAATTCCACCTTTTTTACTCATGTACAATACTCAAGGCTACGCAGTGAAACTTTCGAAGGTTTTTTCAGCGCGCTATCATGAAAGCGTTTAGGATGCTTAGTACGTGTCGTACAGAAGTAGACGTCAGTAGACATATACCGACAGAATGAGATAACAGAGTGCAAGGAGTTTTAGCAGATAATGCGGTTCTTGCTTGCGGTCAATTGTGTACCAATTTTTCTCTGACAAGCAAAAGAACCGGAAGTTGAAATGCCAAGGCCATTGTGTACTCGTTGCGCCAGTGCCGGCTCCAAAAACAGCTCTTGTAAGTGCGTTTCCGTTTAAGACAAAAACCGTTAGACTGCGGTTACTTCTTTGAAGAGCGTAAGAATTACTAACGTGACATTAGATGAGACCGTCGCGCAACCTCGTGGTTGGCCTAAAATGTACAATAGCTGTACAATCAGAGTTTTCTAGTCATGGGACCTGAAAGAGTTTCCACCACAAAATGCACTACCAACAGTCATTTGAAACGTGGTGCGTTGCGCAATGTACACCTGTTGCATTTTGATCGATTGATGATAGTAATTTTGATTCACTAATGAGGCAACGTTACAAGCGCCTTCTTATGAAGGAATGCGAAGAGTGGCTTTGACATGACGGTTGTAGGAGGAGAAAGTGAGAAAGACCAACCCACTATTCCTGAGACTTCAGACGACAATGGCCGCTTAGCTGTAGTGCAGTTGTTGCCTAGTAAAGAAGGCTTCATGGAATGCCGTGAGGCTTGTTGGGTTATGGGACAGCGCTGGCTGTGACTGTGACTCGTGAACTTGCAAGGAATTGTCTACAGAAATTTATTACAAGGAGTTTGTAAAGGTAAGTTTTCTTAACTGAAAATACATGAAAATAAAGTCAGAGTGTTGTTGTCAGCCATTAGAAACAAGACAGAGGGTTCTTTCTCGACATTTCAAAAATCACAAATATCCATGCTGCAGGGACACATGTGAGTTTAAATGAAATTTCTTGTTAATCCAGATCCCATGATTTGCAGTATACGACAGCTTATTAGTTTCAACAGTTACCAAAGTTTAATGATGTTTTGGTATTACGAAATTAACTTGGTCTTGGATAGTGTTTTAGGTCTCCTTTTGTCTGCTTCATCCAGTCCTTTCCAAAAATTGTATCACTTGATTGCGAAAAAATGTATTGCTTGAAAAAGTTACCTAACATCAGCGGCGAAGAACCGTTACAGAATCTTTAATACAGGAGTGCTTTTAAATTACTTTGGATCAGTTTCACTGGCCGACATGGGTACTCGATGACCAGGAGTGACTCACAATAACTAAAATTAGTAAGCGTGATATAATGTTCAATAGAGCATACCATTCTACTATCAAACAGAAAAGGAAATATAACATTTACATTAAAGGAATCACTTCCCGCTCTGTTATGAATAGCAAGCAGTGAAAACAAAGGGAAAGTCAGTATGAGTTTTCCGTTTTGGCTGGTGGGGGATTTTTCACAAGTCACGAAAGAGCTTCTAGAGAAGGGAGATTTGAAGTTTATGAGTTTTTCAAGACATTAGAGCCGACTTGCTCAAGAAATACAATTCATTGTATATTTAAAGTTCTCCTAGTAAACGACTTTAATTGAACTTAGCAAAAATGGCCCGTGCCAGTTATCAATGCCTATTGTAATGCTTATGAGATGGTTTACGAATGATTTCAGTCAGTCAGAATGAAGGGAGAGACATTTTCATATATAACCCTGCTTTGAATGAAGATTGATGGACTACTGATCTTTGTAGCCTTACAGAAGAGAAACTCTTCCGAATTTACTACAGTTCGTCGAGCATGAGCAGATCAGATCTTCGCACATGCAGAATAGAGTCTCAATTATACCTATTGCAATTTTATACACTTGCTTTCATTGACCTAAAGTTAAGTACTTGGAGCAAAGGAAAGGAACGGTTTGAATAAACGTTTATTGCCGGGTTCAACAAGTAAAGGTTCCACAAATTTCGTTCGTAGCTAAAAGACTGAGCGAAAAATCTAGTCTGCAGGACTGCCGCACTTTTGCATGATGGTCACTTTGTTTCTCGGGAATTTGCGCCTTTTAAAAGTTTTGAACTCACATAATTTTTTCTTTTCTCATTCATAGATCTGCTATTCAGGGATCAAGTCACTCGTCCTACAAGGTCTAACTATAGCTTTGTAGTGGGAGAATAAAGACTTTTGTTCTAAGGACGTGCCATGACTCATCCATTCCATTGGGATTCTACAAGACAGGTTTTGGTCATTGTGACTTGTGGCAAACACACCCATTTCCTCTTTCTTTAATACGACAATTCAGTTGATGAGCTAGCGCTCTCGCCTTAGTAATCCTTGGATATCTGACTACAAGGAATAGCTACAATTCCTACGTAAATGGAAGAATGAAAAATATCCGCAAAACATTTTGCTCTGTGTCAAGTGCGTGGGCAGTTAGCAAGCGGCTATCGTCCATTGTGGACGACGCTATTTGCGCTTGGAATCCGACGACTAACATCGAATCTGTTGCCCTCCACTCGTATTTTTATTCTGCTACCTACTGGGAGATAAACAAAGTAGCCCAGTTTGCGAAAACGTGGGTGTTCCAGTTAGTCACTTACCTATATTTAACCATATCGTTTAATAGTAGGATTTCTGTTCGAAGTTGATCAGTGTCTCCGCTCGGAAAAGTCTGGTGCGGAACGTTTGCGAATCACGTGTCTAGTTTTAGCTTCAGTCGCGGCAATGCAGTCAGGGTAGCGACATTCCTACATTAAGATGAACTTTGAAGCAAACGACTATTATATTTGTTTTCTATAGACCTGGGGAAGTGAAGCTAAATCTGGAATTGCGCCAAATTGAACGCGAACCCTTCTCTGAACTCTGTTATTTCAAAGATCTACCGAAGCCACATGAGAGAAAACCGGCACGATATACGCCATCGATCACATGGCACGCGAAGTTCTGCTTTTCAGGTCAAAAACCGGCGGCATGTAGTATGCGAAAGGAAAAAGTCCCGCTTCAATTTTGGCTAAAAAGGAACTTCCTCGGCTATACTTTTGTAGTATTGGCCAACTTAAACTTGAGGTCACAGGCGTTTTTCAGAGTGCGAGCCAGCTAAACCGGCGGCACTGCACTGTGCTCACACTGCCGAGTGAGCTCCGAATCTTCAAGGACAAGTGTACATCTTTACCCACGCTCAAAGGATTTAACACCATGAGTCAAGGGGGACCTAAACTCTGTTGAAACTCCAACTGTCCGTGCTTAAACTAGCAGGCTTATCGGCACTTTACCCCTGAGAACTGGGTCTCGTGGCGAGAGGTGACCGTAGCATTCATCCCACAAGACTGCTATTACACTGAAAACACAAAAACACTAAATCGCCATTGGTAAAATCGCGGGGTCTCATGCTGAAATTCCGCCGTGAAACCAGCAAAATATTAAATCATGCATTTAGAAACGCACTGTGATGTATTTTCAGTCAGTGGATGAGAAAGATAGAACGTGGTTCTAACAGCATGCGCGTATTCCGAAAGCAAAAAGAATAAAAGGGGTTTATTTTACATACCTTTTGTGATCCATTGTTCCCCTGCTCATCAAGTGAGATTTCTCCTTCGTAACTGTCCCCGACTTAGAACCTCACCGTTCCGTTCCAACATGGCCGACATTGTGGATTACTTATTCATGACAGGCTTCGTCAGCACATTTAAATATAAGCTTTCGTCAAGTTAAAGAAGTTGGTTGGTCGTTGCAACAGTCGTATAAAATCGACAGCTCGGCGGTTCGGTTGCGATAGCCAATTCCTTTCCCCCTTTTGCCTTGTCTGAATTACACTGATTAACCTTAATTTGTAAACAATTGTCGAGTAAATAAAAAATGTTTACGAGATAACACAAATTGGAAAATGCCTTTACTTTGCAGAATTTACTCACGTGACGAAATCATACGCAATTCGGCAAAGTAACAATATAGCACTACAAATTATATTTCCCAGTACTAATATGGCTGTCTTCGTGGATAGGTGAATATGTAATTATTTTTTAGGAGAAGAGCTTCGGAACGGAATTTAACAGTTCGACATTAACGACTATCAACAAATTGATAAAAGCCAGCTAGATTATGATATTTCCTCGGGGTAGCAGTAGTATTTTTATTATTGCTTATATTAAATGCGGTGTCTGAGACAGCAACTGGGCTAATTTATGGTCTTCTTCCATCTCTTTGTCGGTTCTACGACTCAATCATGCATAATGACTTCTGGACTTTTTTCACCGCTAACACACGAAATTTCTCCAAAACCGTGCATTTTCTGTGGGTATTTTTACTTTAATTTTGGCCGATAATTCCTGAAAAATTCGTTGCTTTAAGTTCTATAGGAATAACCAATTACTATATTTTCGAGTGATTAGTTTCGTCTCATTTTATACACGAGACATTTCGTGCACAGCGAATGGGGAAAATTTAGATTACAAAACCTTATTATGTATAATTCAATATTCAAACATCGCTTCAAGTCACGGATACAGCAAAAAGAAATTACTTATTTTTGTCATTTCTATTTTGTTTTGTTTATTTTTCATTTAATTGTCTCTCTCGTCTTGTCTGGGAATCACGCACGAATCCCGAATTTGCGTGCTGTAGAAAAGGAAGCATTTGTCGAGCAACCGCTGGCCCACAGCATTCAATATCCCGAAATATGATGACGCACAAGACCTGACAACCATTTTCTCAGAAAATCAGATTGAGCTCTCTTTTAAATCTCTTGTGTTTTAATTCTGTGTTGCGGTGAAGGGGAATTATGACAGTGCCTTTTAGAAAATCATCTTGACTCTTCTTCAAGAATTGCGCCGAAAATCACCCAAACAGAAATGCGTTTTAGTTCTACAGTATATGCTGAGATTAGAATTTCCGCGAAAATACCCCAACTGCAACGTTCAGTGACCAGAAAAGCCGTTCTTAAATGACTGCATTGAAACATGCTTTATAGATTTCGCATCCTATACCCCATTTCCCCTTGAGCAACCACTTCAAACCGTCTACATTGTCGATCCAATACATTGGCATATCACTTGTACTGCAATCTACTAATTTGTTAAATTATTGGGAAAAAGCGCTTCATAACGAAATAAAAAGGAATTCTCCTTCTACTGCGCCCCTCCCTCCACAGTGCGCTTAATTAACGCTCCTCGAGGACTTTCCAAGTGATGAGTTTCCCTGGGAGGTCTTTCCTCAACTAAAAGAGTACCTCACGCCCTCTTATTAAAAGCCCCCCGTATGATATCCTCACTACACTCTACTCAAGTCGCCAAACAGCTGTTTTATTCCGTGTTATTTTCTTCTTTGTTTCCGGTTTTGTCTGAGGTCGTGTGCTTGCCTCTCGGCAGGAGAGCTATCCCTCAGGCAATGTCGAGTTCTTTGAAGCCTTGCCCTCGTGCCCCCAGAGAGCCACAAAATTTGAACACATTAAAATACAGTTAGAGATCTCATGCAATCGGCCATGTTATCATCGCGACTATCGCGTGAAAGAATTCCAACATCAGACGAATAATTTGGTCTATTTTTAGCTCAAGACACTGTTTCTCGTTCCCGACTTCCGTAGTTCGTTTCGGTGTTCAGTCACGCGATGTGAAAATTAATGTGTGATCGTTGGAAAACAGTTAAGTGGTTACTTTCACGGTGAAAGATACAATATGTAGACCGGCTAGAAAATAATATGGCAATGAAACCTATGATATATAATGTGCTCTCAAAGCTTGTAAGTTCGGGTGATTTCCAAGTACTCGATTATATAAATGCGTGCATTTGAGTTACA
The DNA here is from genome assembly GCA_033964015.1 of Scolanthus callimorphus. Lineage (NCBI taxonomy): Eukaryota > Metazoa > Cnidaria > Anthozoa > Actiniaria > Edwardsiidae > Scolanthus > Scolanthus callimorphus. The sequence continues at coordinate 12,738,829 of CM066923.1, read as the reverse complement.
ATCTCTTGCGCGATATTTGAACTACAATGTAAATTAAAGATCCAAGCCAAACTATATAGAGGTCGATTTTTATCAACCGGGGATCTAGTAATCATTGTATGTCTCTTTGAAGATATGCTTGCAAACGGTTTCAAATTTCAAGTCGATTAAGAAAGCCAGCGGGGGTGTGGCCTAACGTCAATAAATTTGCCAAAGAAAAGATTGAAACTATACTACAAATTATCTAAAATAACATTTAGAAAATACAAAGAAATACAAGAAAATACTACAGATGATAGAAACCGGAGAAAACTTGGCCGAGCAGAAATGTTATTTTCCAAAAACAAGACTCGTTTAGAGATTTCCCACCGAGCAATTGAAGTATTGCGAACAGTGGTATCCGAGCGCTTTTCAGGGACATCTGATGTTTGTTGCACACCAGGAAAGGAAAATGTACTATTTTCCCTTTTATTAAGCAACATGAATTCTTTGCTTTTATATCATTCGCTGAATGAGAGCATTGTTTCATGGCACGCGACCAAGTCGTTCATAAAATCATAGTACAAACCCACACCGGTTTCTTATTTTGTTCGCTTAGGACAATAAGCCAAATCATAGTTATAGAGTAACTATGGCCAAATGTAGCTTGTTATCACCTCTTTATTGTATTCATGTTGTTGTTATCACTGACTCTCCTAATGAGGAGACTGAATGTGGCACGCGAATATTGTAGTTTCCTTTATTTCACAATCTGCGCGCCGTGTGCGGCAACCCGTCGAAGGCAACGTGATAACCCTCATGAACCCACTATTGTATCCCCCTTCCCTATTGTATGGCTGATGCCCGGTTATTACTCTGAACAAGGCCATTATTCGTGGCACGCGACCAATATACACCTAACAATAGAACACCTACAATTCACCACCGCGGGTACAACGCCCTGAATATATTAACCATACCAGCGAACTCTTTCACCCAAAACACAGGTGGTTTAGTGTTTGAACATTCAATGTAATCACACCATGTGAATTCCGAACCCTCCCAATGCGTGTGCCTTGGGAAATTTAGCTTTTCTCATGGATGGGTTTCTACAGAAATTCCCTGTCTTACATTTAAAACGTAAACAGGTAAACTCTAGTGGGGCTCAGCAAGAGCATTATCTTAGGAACCTAAACTTACGGGCTTAGTTATCCGGCCGAGTTTTTCAAACTACTATACAATACAATGGTTAGAAACTTTTTTAAATCACTATGCTCAGGAGACCATCAGCACGAGCCTCCATTTACTTCACTAGGTCTAGCCATATCCAGACCATATTTGTTTTATTCATTATCATCTCGACTCCTTAGCGCTGGGGGACTTCAAAACATTTTCTACGGGGATGTTCCGCCCTGAGACTGTGGACCCCCTTATACCCTTTTGATCCACGACTCAACGGACAACATTAGGGAAGGACCATTATTTTCTGACCGGGGGGGGGGGGTTGAAAAGTTTTCCTTGTAAACAATTTATTTTTAAGAGGATGTAGATGCAAACATTTTTTTTAGGGTAGCGGTTTATTTAGAAAGCCTGCGAGCCTATCAGGCACAGAGCAACTGAAAGAATGAAATTTGCCTGCGTGAATCGAGACTGTTTTAAGATTATATAGCCAGCCCCAAATCCAATTGCGCCGGCAGCACACGGGCGCGAGGCCCATGCTCAGGGCCATAGATAGGCAATGGCAAAAGAACTATGTTCATGGTTTGGTCGTGATGACGAAACTCCTCGTTAATAGTAGTATTTATTTTCTAACTAAACAGTTTCTTATTGTGAAAGCAGGAAGTGACTATATCAGTCAGTTCTTAGGTTTGTGAGAAAATGAAGAGTTGCGTTATATTTTCCTTGGGGGGTCTGGGGGCATGCGCCCGCAGGGAGAAATTTGAAATTTAGTGTCCCAAAGATGGCCGGCCGGAGAAACGTGATTGCAAAATAACTTCAAAATCATGAGTTGAAAACTTCTCTACAAACTTATTTTTTGTTTACTACGCTTGCCAACAATTCATTTATTTCGTGTGTTTTTAGCTTTGCCCACCCCCCCCCCCCCACACACACACACACACCCCACCCCCACCCCCAACCAACTCTTGCGCGGTACTTTTCACAGTCATACGAAATCTGCTCTATTGAAAGCCTTTTCCGTATACTGTATGCAACGGGGCCCACGGTATTCGGAAAGGCCAGTGTGATTCAACGATTCGTGCCGGTCTTCCTGTGTTACCCACAATTCATTGCCATCTGTGCGCCAGTCCAAAACAAAGATGGAGGACTTACCAAATGAGTTGATAGCAGCGATCTTGTCGTATTTAGATCCTGTCTGTAAACTGAAGACTGCCCTTGTGAACAGAAGGTTTAGCGAGATTGCGTCGGACTCTCTGATTCACAGGTAAGACCTTTCTAATGTTCTCGAATAGAAAACAGATCCCAAAAATGTTCGGGTTGAAGGTTTCGCGCAAGATAGATTTTCGCTTTTAACTTAACTTAAAAACCTGGAAAATGCAAGTTAAAGGCCAACCAAAAACTGTGCGAAAATGCACGCTGCTTTTTAGCAAAAAATACTTTGTCAAGGTTCCACGGGCTTGCTGAGCCATTCTTATGTTGCATTTGATTTGTGTAAAATATAAACAGAAATAAAATTAAACATTAAAGCAAAATCAGAATTAGTGTGACAGTGGTGTGGGAAAATTTGAAACATGTGCCCGGGGTAACAAATCGATAAAAATTGATCATTGAAAACTGATCAATAAATTGATATCTGTCAATAAGACTGACCATTCATTATCGATTAATATCCACAATCAATAAAAAAATTATTATATCCATTTTGAAATCACGCGGGCGTTCTTCAATCTGATTGGCTCTCAGCAGGTCAAGTTATTCCTTTATTATATCCATTTTGAAATCACATGTGTGTTCTGCAATCTGATTGGCTCTCAGCAGGTCAATTTATTCCTAAATTGACCTGATTTATGATTTTTGACCTCGCACGAGCTGAATGGTCTACTTCTAGCGCACACTGATCATTTCCCTTCATTTGATGGGGAAAATATTTTCTATGGAAATGATTTCAACTTGGATATAATAAGTGGTAATTGGCCTTCGTGTCGTGCAATTTTGGTTATTTCAAATCATCCTCGTGCAGTGCAGTCCCCTGTCCAGCCTGTTGTTTGAAGCCAAATTATTTGTATGTTTCAGGTTTGCAGTGTTCAAAAGCAAGCAATTCCTCCCTGAGAAGTTCATCATTTCTTACATCAAAAGATATGGGAGCTCATTGCATCAGCTGAGTTTGCAAGACCATTACTGGGTTAAACTTCCAACTTTGTCTGCAATCACAATGTGCTGTGGCAGTCTAACATGCCTAGATTTATCTGGTTGTGTAGAAATACCAGTGCAAATGGTTTTTGCTATATTCAAACAAAATCCAAATATCAGGCACTTTGGCTGGACAGTTGGTCTGGAATTATTGAAAAATTTAAAGAATTTGAATTTAAATCAAGGAAGACATGCTTTGGAGCAGGTCAAGGCACTTTCCATTATATTTGAAGACTTGGAATCCTTAAAGATCAACCTCTTTGTTTACCCAATGAGTATATATAAAGACGGTTTTGAACCTGAGGCAGTTTTGTTCACAAATGTTATATCAAGAGTGTTGTCGCCAAGATTGCAAAGGTTAAATGTTACATGCCTGGATAGAGGTCTTTTCATGTCACAACCAAAGCTCTCAAGAGTAGTGTTACAGTTTTGTGTTGAGCTCAAAGAATTAATAGACACTTGCAATTTGTCAAGTGTTGAGTTACAGGAGCAATTTGCAGAGGCTCGAATGCAAATTGCAACTAATGCTATTTCTCCACACAGTGGTATTATTAAAGGCTGGATAAAATATCTTCTTGTACAGAAAAGCCATACCATCAAAACTCTGGCAGTCGCTGGCCCTCCTTTTTTAAATTTCTGGATACCACTTCTTGGAAATGGTCTTAGAATGTGTGATATTACAACACTGGATACACTAGACATTAGTTTCTGCCATGATGTCCCAGTTTATTGGATGGCATCAGTGTTGAGGGGAAATTCTCTGAGGATTTTAAATGTGTCCCACATGGAATGTGTGACAGGAGAGCTGCTAAAGGTTCTTGCTGATGGATCACCTCATCTGGAGTTCTTGAACTTACAGGGTTGCCATGACTGTCTTGAACCAGTATGTACACCTAGGGCAGATTTTGTATGACTGTGAAAAGTGCTGCAACACGACGCAGCACAGTTGCAGTCATGGCATGGAACCTGGCCTGCTGTGTAGATAACAATATATGAAATAACATAGTTGCAACGTGGCAGCAGCTCCGTCATGGTCACGGGGTGGCGCAACTTCATCACAGCACTTTTCACAGTCATACGAAATCTGCTCTAATGAAATGTATTATGTACTTTAACAGACATTCCAGGCCAAAACTGTAGACATTTCACAAAGTATTTAAATCCCCTGCCAACTATTGCCTTTTCCCTTCACACTGTTTAAATGTTGTTGCTGCTTGGATGTCATCACTATTCAGGGGCAGATCCAGGATCTCCAGTAAGGGGGAAGTAAAGTGAAAATAATGGAGGCAAAAGTATTTGCTCCAGCAAATATAGTAAATGTATGGGAAAATCTGGGTTTCCACAAAACACTGACCCCGGTCCATGGACCTCTCGTGGACCCCGGTCCATGGACCCCTCGTGGACCCTGGTCCATGGACCCCTATAAAACATAGTATTTTTTCGAAAAAATAAAAGCCGAGAGGAATATAAAAGCGTACACACAAAATTTGTGTTGAATGAAATTGAAAATCGGCGAACATGCGCACAAAAATGAGCCCTATAACAGCACATCAAAATAAATTATGCACAAAAAACCTTCCAGGCCGTCCTTTATTACAGCCATTCTCAGTTACACGTGGTCACCGGGAAAAAAGCTTGCAAGCGAAAACTCGTTCTTCTGTCGGCAAAAGCACGTGCGTTGCCATACAAACTTTGACAAGAAACGAGCTTTTGCTTGCAAGCTATTTTCCCAGCGACCGCGGTAACTGAGAATGACTGTAATGAAATCCGCAATGATGGAGGATTACACAAGTCACACAGGTAAGCTAAGACCTACGGCAAATGCTGTGCCAGAGTCGCGTCGTTCCAATACAAAACAATAGAAATTTCTTGATTATAAAGTATAATGAAGCGGCATCCTTTGAAAAAGGAAAGGTTTGACAGAAGAAGAGCGGCTGAAGTTCGGCGTTTGCCGTACGCTTAAGACCCCGGTCCACACTACACCGTTTTCAAACGCGTTTTCTGAAGCGTTTTCGTATGGATACGCGTTGTAGAGTGGAGGGGCGGAAACGATAAGTGTGGACGCAAATATTTTTGAAAACGGAGCACGAAGTATCCATTTCCGTTTGAAAATGGTTGTATAGTAGTGTGGACAGGTCTAAATTCGCCCCTAAAGACCTTGAAGATGACTCACCTTACGCCTCCTTACCTAATGACTTATTACCTGTCATCCAAGGAGGCATAAGGTAAGTCATCTTCGAGGTCTATTAAATTAAGAAATTAATAAATCTTAGATACTAATACATAAACTTGACCTTTAGCAGTCTTTAGGGGCGAATTTAGCTTACCTGTGTTACTTATGCGGATTTCAATTTCTTTGAGGTGCTGCTATGTGAGAAATCCTCGGCTCATTTTTTTGCGTTCATGTTCGCCGATTTTCCTTTTCATACGATAGAAATTTTGCGTGTCGCTTCTATATTCCTCTCGGCTTTTTTTTTTTTCGAAAAAACGCTTATGTTTTATAGGGGTCCATGGACCAGGGGGTCCATGGACCAGGGTCCACGAGGGGTCCATGGACCGGGGTCCGCGAGAGGTCCATGGACCGGGGGTCAGTGTTTTGTGGAAACCCGGAAAATCTAGCGAGAAAGGAGGATGGGGGGCTGAAGGAAAAAAATCAGGACCCTGTTTGGCAGCACATACCCCTGTAGCTCTTGTGAGTGAGTACCTCCTCACTGGTGTTTTCCTCATAACATGTTTGATCCCTCTGCCTTACACACTGAACAGTGATTTCCCTTTTCAGATTGACGGCTTAAAATCAGTTGCAAAGAAATGCACCAAACTACAACATTTGAATCTTGGTGGAATTCATTTCCATGCAACCAAAGGCAATGAACTTTTAGAAGTACTGTCAACCATAAAGAACCTTCAAGCTGTAAGCTTATCTGGCTGTAGTATGGTACAAAAGGAACAAGATGTTACTTTAAATACTTGTGTTGATAGCCCAAGTGAAGATGGAAAAAAGGACAACGGTGTTGGTGTAGCAGAAGAGAAGGAGGGTGACAGTGACAGTTCTTTTGACGATTCTGATGATGATGATAGTGATGATAGTGATGAATGCGAGAGTGTTGATACCGATATTGATGAAGATGACAGTGATGTTAGTGACAATGTTGATGATGTAAATGTTGATGATGTAGATGTTGATGATAATTTTGATCATGCTGATGACGGTACATATAATGACAATGCCTTTGATGGAGATGAAAATGAAGACAAACTAAAACAATCAAAGTACACAGACAGTCAACAGCCTTCATTTTCTGGACTAGAACTACTTGTGCATCATTGTCACTTCCTTCGTCATGTTGAACTCATAAATCCAGGATTCCATTCTGTGCTGAGGAAAGGATGGATCACAAGTCGGCCTCCACTTGAAAGGTCTGTGATAACATAGCCTGTGTACATCCGCTACTAACCTCCAAGAGGATTAGTAGAGTCTGTAAAAATCCCCGTTACTAATCGTGTTCTGGTCACGCAATTCCTTCTCCAGGATTCGGGGACTCGTTCTTGATTGGCTCGCAATCACGTTATCAATTAGTTACACAGTCATCTGAAGATCGTTGTAAATTACTTCGTTTTGTTTGCTGTTGAATTCTCGCTGTTTATTGGCCAAGTGTAAAACGGATCTCACAGAACTGTGGCGTTCTGTTTGAAATTCGTGCTGCTACCACACCAACACACATCTACAACCCCACATTCTTCCTTTGTTGGCGTGAATTTCAAAGGTCCCCTCCGATTTCACGGGATTTTCTTGGAGCGCTGCAAAATAGCTTGAAATACAAATCTAGTGTAGGAGCGGCTACCGGAAAGACATCGTGTCGTAGCACCCAACGCGCAGACACAGGGCAATAACATAGAAAGACAGGTACATGCCTAAGGTTCAATTTGATCCCTATCGCACAGATTGGCTTGTGGGACAACACCCCGATATTGGGCATTTTGTTCCCCTGCTGCTCATATGTCCTTTGCAAAAAAATGCGAACTTATACGCCTGTAAATCTCTCATTCAAGCATCAAATGTATCCAAAACTTTGCATCATTGTAAGAAATCACACACTTCAAATTCCTAGCTGTAAATCTGCCCTTAAAACTAACTCTAACGTCAGAAACAGATATTAGAAGTTGGCAGCCATATTAGTTCTTTGTTATTCAAATGAGTTGTGCCTCCTCTCCTGAAGACATAGGCTGTAGCGCTACAAGTACAGCGTGCCTAAATGCGTGCGTTGGCAAAAAATATCCCTCCAATGCAGTGAACACTTATGTGGAAATTTTACTGCTGTTATATGTTTTATGTGATCTCTGTTGACATAAACAAAAAGTTATAGGTTTATTAGAAAATACCAAAAACATTTTTCTTTAGTCGAAATTACCCAGTTAAATGATTCAAACAAAGTTGGTGAAGAGATACCAGACCAATAAAACTTTATACATTAGGCCGGGAAAGCTGTACATCGCTGTACAGTCTATGTCTCTCTCGACTTTCCAGACATCAGGACGTGTATAACAAAGGAACCTCCTGAATAACAAAAGGATTCAAAATGGGCGCCGTCACAAATATCTCTTTAACCTTTTTTACAGTACGTACGGAAATTACGGCACAAGTTCATATCTAACCATTTGAAACGCATTTACGTCTACAAGTATGCAGAGTTTGATGTGTTTCTTGATTGATAAGATTTGTAATTTTACAGGCTTTAAATTAGTTTAGAATTTTACAAAGAACATGTGAGCATCTTGTCACAATCGGAATGTTGTCGCATCGGCTCATTTGTAACAACCGGTCTAAATTAAACCTTATACATATACCTATCATCCTATGCTACTTTCCGGGTCTGCGCGGGTGCCACGAAAACCACTTTCTAGGCCTCTTTTCAAGATCTGCTCCTAGACTATAATTATCGATAGTCAATATCTGAAATCTGCACTTAGTAACCAAATTTTGTTGATTGACTCACTATATTCACAGTGTTTGACTTTCGTTTAGGTCACATCTAATATTTGAGTGTCCAGATCAACAAAGTGAGATGCTAGAGGCATTAGCACTTTGCACGAGCCTAGAAAGTCTAACAATAGCTGGTAAGCATAAACACACAGGAACGCTACGTCTCGATTTTCTTGCGCTTACATCTGCGCTTGCGTTCTTATTTTTAAACACTTTAAAAAGCTTTAAAAAGTTCCACTAGCACCTAATTTGCACTTACCTGAAATTCCACCAAATTCCATCAGCAGTTCGGACTCCCTGTGCTGGGATCACGTGTCACACGCGCTGTGTCCCTTTGGGTACTGTATGAATATGAGGACGAAGAGAGCTCATTAACTATGAAATTTGGCGTGAAAATACCCTATTTTCCTTTCAACCTCTGGCAAAACAATTGGCGTAGTGCTAAAGATCATGATGTCTAATATTTGTGTGCCGAATTTGGTGGAATTTCGGGAAAGTGAAAAATTAGGTACTAGTGGCACTTAAAGATTTAAAGGGAGACTGTCACGCAAATGCGCAGCCGTTCTGCGCATCTCTCAAATCAAATAACTATCGTCCCGTAACGATGGCCAGCGAAAGCTCAAAAATAATCGTATATAATCTCGCTACTTTTCAATCCGACCATGCTGTTTAGCTTTACCATCGGCTTTACATACTCTTAAATAGTTTGCTGATAGGATGGTCATATTAGTTTTGCTGATAATTCAGTGATCGCTCCTGGAGCATGCGCGTATCATGACAGGGTCGTTTTAAAGACTAGCGTTCTGATCTAGATTGTCATCTGTGCACTATGCAAAGACACAACCATGTTATTTACACAATCGCGTTATTTACAGGTTATGACATTCGTAGTGGACTCGAGTTCCTTGTCAAGATTGCTTGCTCGTGTTCTGGGCTGAAGTTACTATCTCTTGCTCAACTACGAGGTCTTGAAATGTCGATTCTCCCTACCCTTACCTTAGCTCTCGCACATTGTACAAGTCTCAGGACGTTCAGGTGAGTTGCTATTTTTAAGTCGGAGATCATGCGAAATATGTTTTTGCTTTAAAAAAAAGCTTTAAAAAGTTTAGAAGTTCAAACGTTTTCTGAAAAACGCGTTTACTTTTGTTGGGGTCACATTAAAGCGCGTTAAACCTTTTCACCTTAACCCTTTCCACCAAGGCAACGCGATTATCGGTCGTCTTGGTCCTAACAGAGTATGAGGCGACTCGTAATTGTTTTAGTGAGCACTAGTTGCTCAAGATTATTAGACAACCAAGTTGTTTCTCTTAGATTTAATGTTCACGATCTCAACAAAACTGGCGCCCCGCACTCCAAGAGAAAGCAAGAGATAGCAAAACTCTCGACCAGTTAAAAACATGGTTAAAACATCAGGGCTTAACTTAAATTGTAAAAATATGATCTATTAGCTATGTATTTGGGAATTTATTAATTACTATATTATTTATAACTGTTCTGTACATATAAAAGAATACAAGATGCTTGCGTACCATGTCACCAGGTTCGTCATCCTCATTTGGATCAGTTAGTAATTATTACAATAATGTTGTTTTTTTCCTGTAGGTTCGAGCAGTCGTATTTTGCAGTTCCCGAGTCTTTAATCATGGCGTTGTCGAATGCTGCTAATCTAGAAGCCCTGTGTATGGTGACCAAGGGCGGTAGCATAGCAGTCTCATCGATAATACCGTTATTTGAACAGGTAACCTTTTAAAGCCCATTTCACAATTCACATTTCCATTACGCACCGATAAACAACTTAGGCCTAAGGCATACGTCGAATTAGTGTCGCGTCGATTACATTTTTTTCAAAAGATACCGCCTCATTACACTTTCAAATAACAAATTATCTATTGTTTTAAATGCATTCGACGCGACTCTAATTCGACGTATGCCCTAGGCCTAACTGTACCAACTCGAAGACGGAATGGTCTATTAGAAATCATGGCCCATGAGACCGAGAAGTGTAATTGGTCTAGTATAAATCAACCGAATAGGCGATCACTGACAATAAATGGTGTAATTAGCTTTATTTTTTCCACTAAAATCCACTCGGAAAATCTACAATTTAAACCACTAATGGTCTATCACTTATAGATCTACTAATGCTCTATCACTTATAGCCCTACTAATGGTCTATCACTAATAGACCATTCGTAGCGCAGCCAATAGAAATGGTGAAAGATCTCCCCTCACCCCGACCCGTCACAAATATTTTTTCAAACTTTTTTCAACATCACCATCATCGTATCATCCTCAGCCAAGATCTATATGAACAGTAAATGCTATTAAGATGGTGGTGATAGAAATTGATTTTGGGGATGGAGGTGTGTTGATGATGGTCATATTGATGGTGGTGATGACGGCAGCGGCGGCGGCGGTGGCGTGGCGGCTGCAACGAATTCCGGCGCGCATTGAACGATGTTTCCTTTGAGAGTTCCCTCAAAAACCATTTCATGATTAAAAGTTCAAAATTTGCCTTCCAGTGCCTTCGCCTGAGAGTCCTGCAGGTTTGTGCAGACGCGTCATCTTGTGAGGAGACATTCAGAAACCTCACCAGCATCTTAAACAACAAGTAAGCCTCTAGAGTTAGAGTTACTCAGAGTTAGAGTTAGATTTATTACTCAGTGTTAAAGTTGGAAAAAAAGCGTCCCGGGGAAAGGGCGGGAGAGAGCGCTTTTTGGCGCTTTTTTCGGCCCCGTTCTTGGCCCGGCCATTTATCGAACGACTCGCTCTCGGGTAAACAAACTTCGCTCTCGCCGATTAAATCGTCTCGGAAAACACACAAAACCGTCAGCTACGCAGGCTACTGTTACTCAGAGTTATAGTTATTATTGTTAGAGTTATTTCTTAGAGTTAGAGTTTCTTCTTAGAGTACATATTAACTGCACATATTGACACGAATATTGAACAGCATTGCTCTTGGGTCCACAAAACTATTATCACGTGTTTTTGTTCCAGAGACTAACTTACTATTTTCTTCTTCCATAGATACGCAAGCAAGCGAGCCGGACTGGCTATAAGCCTGTTCCCCTATGATAGTAATACTAGAAACCTTCATGATAAGTTGCTGAACCACGCCCATGAGATGGGATTCCCCCTTGTGCACCTCAATAACCTGTCACTGTTCAGCTCTCAAGTGGCCACCTGCATCACATGACCACTGGTGGCGCGCAGTAAGAAGCTACGTACTGGCAGAACTCTCGCCCTACCTCACCAAAATGTGTCGTATTTCGCGCTAAAGTGTCAACCTCCATAACATGACCACTGATCGCATTTGAGAAGCCACGTAACTGGGACTCTCTCCACACCTCACTAAGGTTTCAGTGGGAGCTCTGATGAGGGAACCCATGACCACTGGTCGCATTAGAGAAGTAACGTATCGGCGAAACTCTCGCCCTAATTTACCATCTGTCAGTATTCAGCGCTGAAGTGGCAACCTCCATATCATGACCATTTGAGAAGCCACGTACTTGGGAAGCGCGTACCACACCTCAGCAACCTGTCGGTATTAAGCTTTCAGCAGGCTACCTCAGTAACATGACCACTGGTCACATTAAAGAGCCATGTACTTGGGAAAATCTCGTTATTTGTACACTTTCTGCAACCTGTCAATGTTCAGCTCTGAAGTAGCCACCTCCATAAAATGACCACTGGTCGCATAAGAGAAGCTGCGTATCCAGAATACCATCACCACACCTCACTAATCTGTCAGCATTCAGCAGCATTCACCTCCGTAAAATGACCACGGGAAGCACTAGAGAAGCCACATTCCACTTGTCTCCATAACCAAGCAAAACTGGTTGGACAATGTAATTGTGGAGTTTGAAGCAAAGAAAGAAAGGGTCATATTTTACTATTACTGGGAAGAGAAATTTTAATATAACGCATGAAAAAAGGAAAAATAAACAAAGTAAGTTATGATTTTACATGTGACAAAATTCGACCATTTTTTTGTAGAAAGAAATCGTATGATATTTTACTGTTTTACTTTTGAGTGCGCGCCGTGCTGTGACTCTCGCTTTTGCATCCTGGAGCTTGGTCTTTCCCTGAAGTGCCATTTAGGGCGCTTAATTTCCGAATTGTTTATTTGGCAGACGGATCTAGAAATCCTCTCTCCCGTGGAGGTCCGCCCGTGGACATATCAAACCAATGATTTCATTCGCGCAAGATCGTACAGAAAGAAAACCGAAGAACAAGCAGCCGACAGCACCGTTTTTTAGCCTTTTTAGCAGTTATGCAATAGACAAAATCGTTGAACGGTGTTTACATCTTATTGCCAACCAATTCAGATCATGTGATGATTCCATTGGGAGGTTAGCATTGTCCATTTTTTACATGTACTCTGAATAATCGTATCTTCGTAAATGAATCATCTATTCTTCTGAATTGGGTGGCAACAAGAGACAAACAAAGTTAGCCGATCAGGTCTATCGAACTGAAAGAGTGAAACGTTCAATCTTAAACAAGATGCTAAACATGGCGCGCCCCTCTCGCGCAGATCACATTTCTTCGTCACCTCGTTTGACGTGATTTGTGTAGACATCTCCTAGGATAGCCCTTGGAAGATATTATCTCGCTGATCAGGAGCTCCATCCCACCACTACCTCTCCCCACCTCTCTCCTCCCCCTCAACCTCCCTTCCTTCATGGAGTGGGCCTTCAATGTTCGATCACTCGAGCTCTGGACATTTCACATCTTCGAAAGTGTAGTGGATTTCCATGAAGTCAAAACAACCCCAGTTCGACGGTGTTTATTTTAAATGTTATAACATCTGGTAGACATGCTTGTGCGGGGCGAGGGACGCCATGGATCACGCGAGTGTTGCACATTTCCAAAGTTTCCCATCGTGTTGCTCTTGTTACAGCCAACTTCCTTGTTTCGCGCTACGCTTTTTCAAAACATCGCTCTGGGTTTGGCTTCTCCTCTCTCGTTTTGACTGCAGTGCGGCTAGGTGGTGCACTGTGCGTACGGTCCTGAGTTCGAACCCCGGATCGACCAACCGTATCGACGTTTCTCTGTTCCGAGTAGCTTGCTTATAGCTTCGAATTCCTTTCACCTTTAGCTCTGATAAGAGAAAGGGGGGTAAAGTGGTGCACCGTCGACCTCAGGTTTGTTAGCCGAAGGCTATTACGAGTTATCGACGTTAAATAAGGACATTTACATGTTTACTTTACTTTTTTACAGCTAGACCAAGAACCTGATTGGCCCAGATGGTTTGACTAGCGGAAACCGGCTTCAAACCGTGTTTTGAAAAATTCCAAGCACGAAACAACGATCGGGACTGTAATGATTTTGCTGGCTCTTGAGGTTGCTCTCGGCTCCCCAACAGGGACCCCTGTAAGGCCTCTTTGTCCCTATTTGCTATTCCCGAAGTTATCAACTACCAGGTGATTTCTCGCTCTCATATAAGCCAATCAGAACGATTTTTGTTGCATCACCAAGCGTTCAGGTTCAATTGGGCAGAAAATCTTGCCTCTTTTTAAAACGGGCTCTCGTACGCTTGCCTGGCAAGCAAATCATTCGCAATCCAATTCCATCCTCTTGATAATAGATATTAAATAAAAACACTACAGATTTGCATTGATTTAACGGTTAAAAGGTCATTTAACAAACCTGTTACTTTGGTTATTCCCGCTAAACTTAAATGTATTTTTGGTGATTAGAGTTAGACCTGTTTTTTGACAAGTTGTACAAAAATTAAGCGTGTGAGTGCCCTGGTTGGACCTTGGAACATTTCGATTTGACAAGCATTCTTTTGCGCAACGTGAGCTGCGAGATCAGCTGGTAGTGTAACCTACTTAAAGCACTGTTTCTTTTTCGGTGATAATGTGTTCTGAAAATATAGAGTCTCTAGACAAGTAAATCTCTTTGTGGGCAGGCTTTGGTAAAAATCGTATAAAGAACGGTATGCATGCAGCCACGAATTCCAGTCCACCGGCAGTGTAAAAGGACGCGTTGTAGGACCCACTAAGATCGGCAATCCAACCTACGAATGCATAAATATTTGCCATAAGCACACAGGGTACCCACTCCAACACGGACATCTGAATAAAAGTTCAAATTCCAGTAATAGGTTCCACAGTGGCTCTCATTTGCAAATCGCGGGCTAATAAAGAAAATTTGTTTCTACTATCTTTTTTTTTTGCTTTGAATGCTCACGGCGATCGATCCTCGGTAAAGGGTTGCGTTTGTTTGTGACACTGTTGATCTTTCGGAAATCCACACAAAGTCTCGTTGAACCATTTTTTTTTCGGACGAGTACAATGGGGGAACACCAGGGACTTTGTGACTCGTCAATAACTTATTTTCTGACATCTGCATCTCGGCTAATGTCGCTGCACATTTTCAAAACGTCGCTTTGTTTAAAGCTTAGTGTAGGGAATTTCGGCAGAAACCCATCCACGGGAAATGCTAAATTTCCCATGGAAGAAGATTGGAAGCGTTCGGATTTCCCATGGCTATCCAGGTGAATTCCGCACACTTCCCATGCTTGTGCCTTGGGAAATTCAGCTTGAACCATAGAAGGGTTTCTGCAGAAATTCCCTGTGTAGAACATTTGCCTAGTTTTCTCTTGCGACGAAACCAAAGTTTACTAGACTAGGCAATTTAAAAAAGCAAAACAACGGTGTTGGCTATAAACACTTGATTGTGGTGTCCAGAAGCGGGGCAGGGTTAGGACAAACCTTCATAATTCCCCGGGCAAGCTAATATTTTTTCTCGGGTTTAAGCTAAAACCTCCTTTTCGATGCTTTTCATGTGCTGTTTCCTTCCAAAAATGAGTAGAAACAGATTTTCCTAATCTAACTTTTACCTGAGATTGAAGGTGCGCTTGCGTACGACAAACCCAAGAAGAACTGATATATCCCCAGTCCCTGACCGCGTCCGTCCACAGGGAGCAGCTCCAGTATTAGTACAGAAGTGGGGCAAAACACGAACCCCTCGCCCAGGCCGTATGCCACCGAGTACAGAAGGAGGAATGGGTACTGGCGTACATGGGGGAGGAAGAGGTTACCGATACATGCTAGAAATGCACCTGGGGGAGGACAGAGATAAGTAGGGAATGTACATTCTCGTACCCAGAGCTCCCCGGCTCGTCTGCTCGCAGGAGAGGCTCTAGGGACATCCATTTAGGGCCGTCGCTGATTGGCTGATTTTGAACGTGAGGACATGCGAAGAAAGTTGTTTCTCTCAACGGCTCTGTAACAAATCTCGCGCATGCGTCAATGGCTGTCACCAGAGCCCAGAGCCTCCCCCGCGAGGAGACGAGCCGGGGAGCTCTGGGTTCGAGAAAGGGAAATGTACGATTATAGATGGAATGAAGGAGAGGGTAAAACGTTCAAAACCCACCTTGAAGAGTAATGAATACGACATTAGTAGACATTGGCAAAAAGTTTGTGCTCTAAAGGTCTGACAAGATTGCTTCAAAGGTCTTACGATGTTGATTTTAAGGTGTTATCAGTTTAAGGTCTTATCAGTGTTCAGATCTTTCAAAGATCTAAAGGTCTTACGAGGCTGTTCTACATACCTTACTAGGTTGATATATATTGTTTCGTCGAGCCACGCATAACCAAGGATTCAAACGTTAGGGTTTATTCCAGGTTGTTCGAATTCTATATAGAATTAGGGTCGTTACAATGTAAAATCATGAATTACAAAATCAGGTGATTTACCCATTGGTGTCTCTGAAGTGTTGGTGATTCGACGAATTCGCTATAGATCTTACTAATTACACATTGATGACGTCATTATTACGTATTCGATTAAACTAAGTGGAAAGCTTTCGTTTCCAACGAAACACTCCGCCTCTCGACAGAAGGTTTTTATCTCGTATCAGTATCAAAAGTGTATAAGTGAGTTGATTATGATTAATGTTAATTTATCTCTGGTGGACGACCTTCCAGTGTTCTAGGGGTTTCAAAGGATCGCTTTGTTCTAGTGCTATTTGGTGTCGTTCGTTTTGTGGGATTCGCTTTTGTGTCCATGAAGTTACTTGTGACTTTCTTTCGTGCCTCTTTCTTTATTGTAGGAGTTTTAGGTTTTGAGGTTGTTTTTGCTGTATGAAAGTGATTTTGTAGAGCGTATGTTCTTGCATCGGCTTCTTAATTTTCCCTTTATATGAAGTTTGCCGTTTTTGCGTCTTTTCAATAGCTTCAAGTCGCTGCCACTGGTTTCGCATTCTTGTTGTGGGTTCTTATTAGATCCATTTCTGAGCATTCATCGAATGTTGTGCGCGCGAGGATTTCACTTTCTGTCTGATCTTGGAATCTTCTATGACGATGCTTTTCTTCTGCTCGTGCGACGACTTTCATGTGGTTATCGATGTAGTCATTGCTTCTCTTTTCGATTTCTTCGTAAACTTTATAGAGTTCGTCTATCAAGAGTTGTTCATCTTCAAACTCTTCATCGCTCATATCTCTTGTGTATTCGTCGTGTGTTACGACTAAGACGTGCCATGTTTCTTTTAGATCGATGGAAAGAAATTCTACGTTCCTGGGTTCACGTCCCTCATTAATTGCTTTCTTCAATTCGTTTTTCTTGGTAATAAATTTTGTTTCTGCTGCCTCTGTCTCTATCAGTGTGATTCTAGTCTTCTTGGTGTGTTCTGCCGTGTTATATCTTTGGGATGTCTCACCCATCTCTTTGGCGTCTGTTGCCATCAATTTCAGTGTATCCGAAAACAGGTTTTCGGCTATAATCCGCGGACGGACTTCGGGTGCGATTCCATCACCTTGGAATTCGAATGTTTCGTCGAGCCACGATTAACCAAGGATTCAAACGTTAGGGTTTATTCCAGGTTGTTCGAATTCTATATACAATAGCAATAAATAGAATTAGGGTCGTTACAATGTAAAATTATGAATTACAAAATCAGGTGATTTACCCATTGGTGTCTCTGAAGTGTTGGTGATTCGACGAATTCGCTGTAGATCTTACTAATTACACATTGATGACGTCATTATTACGTATTCGATTAAACTAAGTGGAAAGCTTTCGTTTCCAACGAAACATCTGGTCTTACCAGGTTGCTCTAGGTTGCTCTACATGTCTTACCAGGTTACTCTACATGTCTTACCTGGTTGCTATACATGTCTTACCAGGCTGCTATACATGTCTTACCAGGATACTTTTCGTGTCTTACCAAAACCAGGTTACTCTACATGTCTTACCTGGTTGCTATACATGTCTTACCAGGATGCTCTTCGTGTCAGGTTGCTCTACATGTCTTCCCGGGATGCTCTACATGTCTTACCAGGTTGCTATATTTGTCTTATACCAGGTTGCTCTACATGTCTTACCAGGTCGCTCTACATGTCTTACCAAAACCAGGTTGCTATACATGTCTTACCAGGTTGCTCTACATGTCTTACCAGCCTTGTTCTACATGTCTTACCAGGTTGCTCTACATGTCTTACCAGGTTGTTCTACATGTCTTACCAGGTCGCTCTACATGTCTTACCAGGTTGCTATACATGTCTTACCAGGTTGCTCTACATGTCTTACCAGCCTTGTTCTACATGTCTTACCAGGTTGCTCTACATGTCTTACCAGGTTGATCTACATGTCTTACCAGCCTTGTTCTACATGTCTTACCAGGTTGCTCTACATGTTTTACTAGGTTGCTCTACATATCGTACCAGCCTTGTTCTACATGTCTTACCAGGTTGCTCTACATGTCTTACCAGCCTTGTTCTACATGTCTTACCAGGTTGCTCTACATGTCTTACCAGGTTGCTCTACATGTCTTACCAGGTTGCTCTACATGTCGTCTTACCAGGTTGCTCTACATATTGTACCAGCCTTGTTCTACATGTCTTACCAGGTTGCTCTACATGTCTAACCAGGTTGCTCTACATGTCTTACCAGGTTGCTCTACATGTCGTCTTACCAGGTTGTTCTACATGTTTTACCAAGTTGTTCTACATGTCTTACCAGGTTGCTCTACATGTCTTACCAGGTTGCTCTACATGTCTTACCAGGTTGCTCTACATGTCTTACCAGGTTGCTCTAATTGTCTTACCAGGTTGCTCTCAAAGTCTTACCAGGTTGCTCTCAAAGTCTTACCAGGTTGCTCTACATGTCTTACCAGGTTGCTCTACATGTCTTACCAGGTTGCTCTACATATCTTACCTGGTTGTTCTACATGTCTTACCAGGTTGCTCTACATGTCTTACCAGGTTGCTCTACATGTCTTACCAGGTTGCTCTACATGTCTTACCAGGTTGTTCTACATGTCTTACCAGGTTGCTCTACATGTCTTACCGGGTTGTTCTACATGTATTACCAGGTTGCTCTACATGTCTTACCAGGCTGCTTTCAAAGTCTTACCACTTTGCCATACATGTCTTACCAGGTTGCTCTATTTGTCAAGCTTGCTCTTAGGATATGTTACCAGGTCGATATATAGGTTTTACGGGATAAGTTGCATTCGTGGTAGTTTCCAAGATAGGGGGAGTTTATATTTTTTCCCAATCGATCTTTGGAACGGCTTCAGTGCAATATGGATCTAATAGGGATCTACCTGAATGATGGAAGGAAAGTTTTTTCGCCACACAACACGATTTAGATACCAGGGTATTTACCTATCTGGAACATCGTTGGCAATGCAATCCATCCCAGGTCACCAATTTTTCCTGCACTCAAGCGAGAGAGCGTAGAGCACAGTCCTATGGTAAAATACAGCCACGAGGAATGGCTGCTAGAGATGCCCAGCTCGGATGCGTGTTTAGCCTGTGGAAACAAAGGGAGAAGGAATAAGTAAGCAGCTTTGCGCCTGCTGCAGGATCTTCAGTACTCTGTAATCGACAACCAATGTTGCGATTGATCTGGCTGTGCGAAACCAAAACACTCCCTACATCTTGTCGCGGATTCTTAGCAAACTAGAAGGGGAACTCTATTTTATAGTCAGCACTATAGTCAACACTATATAATAGTCACGTGCGAAGGAACGGTTTCTATGTGGAATTCCACTTAACCTTGTAACTTCCTTTTATTGGTGTACTAAATCCCCTTGCCCGTTGATGGCACTGTTACTTACCAAGAGTGAATCACATAAGCGTGTTCCTCCTATGACTTTATGTCCTTAACCCAGCAAAGTCACATATTCCCCATAAAATGACACTTTGCCACCTATTTACCAATCAGAAGTTTCCATGTAACATCCAAATTGTAAGATACATCATCAATAAAAAAATTACAGCCTACATAGCACATTGAATTGTTTTTGTGTTTTAAAAATAGAACATTTGTGACTGCTGGGATCCTATCTACACCATAGGAACATTCTTATTTATACCACAACGAAATTATATTAACAGCGCGCGCACTTCAAAGAACAACTGAAAACACGGTCTTGCATCGCGCGCTCGCTGTTTTGCCTTTTTGTTGCGGTAAAAAAACAAATGTACTTTGATTTTCCGTATTATTTCTTCTTATATACCACGGAATAACGTAATAAAGTGGTCAAAATGTACTGCGGACCCACTCGGCTGCGTCTCGTAAGTCCACAACATTTTGACCACTTTAGTACGTCATTCTGTGGTATATCAGAGGACATGCCACGGAAAATCAAAGGAGATGTGTTATGTAGCTTACTCTTGTACTTACCAAATGCACGACAGGCATCAAATGTCCAAAGCACACTGTGGTCACCATCGCTGTTGTCAGCACAAACATGGGATTCCTGAGCGCCGCGAAACTATACGACATGCATTTCACTTTCCTCCAAAAAGCACAACGTGAACCCCTCATCTCCTGGTAAGTGGTGTTACTCATAAGGCGCGCTTGGCTGCGGCGCCTGTCAGTCAAGATCCAGCCAGATGCAAATGGTACCACGGTAAACGCTGCCATTGCGAGAAAACAGTTTCTCCATCCGAGGGTTTTATAAAGAATTTGAACAATAGGGCTCATGATAAATAGCCCTGCCCCAGGTCCCACGCACACGATCCCGGTCACTAGCACGCGACGCTTGTCAAAGTAGTTTGGAATAATCACAACCGAGCTGACGTACACCATAGCAAGTCCAAGGCCAAGCAGCATGCCATAGGAAAGGTACAGCACAAGGACATTAGGCGAGAAAGCGGAAATGACAAGACCTACTGCGCATGTCAGACCACCACTGATCATGACTACCCGGCATCCAAAGCGGTCGCCCAGTCCGCCTCCCACCGGTGCCATTAGGCCGCTATTTGCCAGAGCGATTGCACCGGGTATGGCTGGAAACAACAACAAATGCCAAAGTCTTTAGTTTTTAATACAAGTGTTGTATGATCATAGTATATGCAGCTAGAGCAGATTTCCTGTGACTGTGAAAAGAGTAGATTTCTATGATTGTGAAAAGTACCGCGACATGGCGCGGTACTGTCGCGGTCGTGGCACGGAACCTGGCCTGCTGTAGATACGGAATGCAATCGCGTAGTCGCGGCACGGTCACGGCGCGGCACAACTTTGTTGCCGCACTCTCACAGTCATACGAAATCTACTCTAAGCGTATAAGGAATGTGTAAATATGAACTATATCAGGAACGCGTATTCGTGCAAGTGGTAGCGACTCTATAGAAGCGATCAAAACAACCATGCCAAAGGTGTCGTCGGATTCTTACGACTCCGCAGGGGCTGCCTGTGGCTTTTAAACCTCGTCTCAGGAATTTTGGTCGAGATGTTTCCTGCAATTTTCTGTGTGTTTCCTTCCCTTTTCGCTAAGATAACGGGAAAAACACTTACAGACCTTCCCGAGATTTCCTAATATACATTTTTGCGGGGCAGTTGAGACCCACCACCTTTTTCCTGAAAAATCTCGCGAAATGCATGTATGTTATATTCACCGGCTGGGAGGTCCGTATAGGGAAAAATTGTGACGGAGGGCTGGAAAATGCTGACCGAGGGCGGAGGCCGAGGCCAACGACCAGGCCGAGGTCACAGTTTTCCCTATATGAACCGATATAAAGCCGGTAAATGACTTTTTTCCAACTCAAATTTGATTTTTCCGATGAAAACAAGCGTGCGCAAATGGTTACCGTGACCTACAATCTTGGACAAAAGAGTTTTCTTATGACCCCATTTATCCCCCCTCTCCCCCTAAATTAATATGTTGGTGATGAAGGGCGTCCATCCCTCGACACACTCCTTGCAACAGGGTCCTGAAGGGGGGGGGGGGGGGGGAGGGGGGTCCCAATCCCGTTTCCCGGCCGTTTTGTTTCGCAAAATCCCGTTCCCAGTAGGTAAAATCCCGTTCCCGGTAGGACCAGTCGGTAAAATCCCGGCGCACGAAAACTCTTGGTCCTGTAGGTTTTATTGTTCATGCACGCCGCAAATGACGAAATCGTTTTTATTGCAACCAAATGACGAATTGCTATGCTTATAATGTCGATTATTCTTTCCAACATAGTGATTGTCCGCCATGCCAATCACTATAAAGGCTTTTCGTATCCCCCTATTTGAACATGAGATATATTTTACAGGAATTCCTCTTCTGTTGCGCGTGAAACGCGCCCTGTTTTAATTGATAAACGAATTTCATCAAGCCTCAGAAAAAAGGTAGATGAACATTGCATTTTTGTGTACAGCAAATAAAGCCTATAGTTTGTATTCTTCGTGCACGACACAAATGACGAAATCGTCATATTTGCGGCCCAACTGATGAATTTCTATGTTTGTAACGTCGATCTCACGCTTACGGGCTTCTTTCGAACATAGTAATTGCCTGCCAGGCCTTTCACTGGAGGGTTTTTCGCGGGGAGTTTGTTTTTCCTCGCTAAGATACAAATGTTCTTGTAACGGGCATTCCATTTAAACGGCACGAGCATATTGTCTTTGTTTGCGGGAGATCTCAAACGCAATATTATATGTTTCTTCCTTATGCGAAATGTTTAACGTATTGAAAAAGAGAACTACAAACATGCAAATGATATAGAAATTGCTGGAATGATTCCGCAGAAAATGTCTTGTGATCCCCCCTTCCAGGGCTTCATGTTTCGAGAGGAACCCCTTTCGCCCACCCCAAAATGAAATGATCCTCTACCCGTATGATATCTCGTCCTCAATTTTGATACAAAAGATATATCATACAATTCTATTCAAAAATTGGTTCCACCGTTTTGAAAATGTCTTTATCAAACCATTGACCAAAACCTCGCACATTCCGAGGGACCAAAAAAGCAAAGGGCCTTAATTTAAAAGGGCCTTAATTTAGAAGGGGCAAGAAGTGAAATTCTATTTTCAGGTAGCCTGCTGTTAGGATACTCTAAACAGTCTTAAAATGCGAAAAATGGTATAAATTGATGACTTTTTATTAGGATACACAGGATATACAAGGAGAGATTTGAAAAATCTCGTTCCCGTTGAAGCATCATGATTCCCATTCCCGGTACAAATCCCATTCCCGGTAACCAAATCTCGTTTTCCCGGCCTAAAAAAGGCGAATCCCGGCTCCCGTTTTACCCCTTCAGGACAAAAACACTACCATGAAGACCTTTGAAATGAGACTAAATTCAAAGCAACAACTTTTCTTATTTCGAGTAACAAGATTTTTTGCCGCTTTCTGGCAAAATTGTTTGAAGTTCTAAAATAATCTGTCTTAAAAACACAAATTTGTTGGGATGGATAGTCCGAGCTCATTCGATGCCCTTTCTGAAAGTACAAAGTAGTGAAGCATCTAGTCCTTTCTCGACCTTACCTTATGCAAGCAATTTCAGATGTTTGGTTGTGAATTTTCTCTCAAACTCTCTTCTCGTCAAATTTATAATGAGAATAAAATTTAAAAAGACTCACAGAATCTTACCAGTAATAGCTTTGCCCTCTCCGAACTCTTCTAGAATGGCTGGAAACAAGATGCCATAGGTAGTGGTACACCCAAACGCGACTAGGGAGGACATCAGTAAGAACATAGAAATGATCCATGATCACGGACCATCAGTCCTAGTGAAGCGCTTGTACCATGAACTCTCTTCTGCGCATGCACGCGGCTCGCCTGCACGCTTGTCGCCCCTTCTTACGTACGAACTACACAAACCATTTTCTGTTTTTTTTCGCGCCAAGACCGTGTTTTAGAGCCAAGGAATTTGCGCTTTCGTTTTTCTTCTCCACAAGAGTACGGTTTGCTACGCATAGTTTGGGCTCGTTTAGAAATTCGCGTTCTCTTGTGTAGTGGTGCGATGTGTCTTCAGGCATTGTTCATCGCCTTTCGTCGTTTCCTTCGACTGTAAAAAAAGGAGAGAATGAAAGGTCGTAAGGTATGATCCACACTATGTCGGAAGAGGACCCGATAATAATATGTGATGACTCAATATGTGATGACTCAATACAGTCGCTAGCGAAGCAAAGGTTCATGTAAGTGAAGTCAATAACAACCATTACGGTATTGAAACTACTTTAGCTTTTATTTAAATAATTATTTTAAACTCCCACGGAGCTTGGGGAACCTGTGGTGAAACCATTCGCAGTGATTACACTAATTCTGAATTACTCACTCAGTTCTATATATAGAACTGAGTGAGTAATTCAGAATTAGTGTAATCACTGCGAATATAGTCGACGGTAGGATGGTAGGGTATAAAAAACGAGGATTTTTGGTCTGATAGGGTCAGGTTTTGGAGACCTCGGCGACACACCCCTACTCAAAAATCAGTTGTTTTAACTCAAACTTTGCGCTAAAACAATGCAACATCGAATAGAACAAGAACATGAACTCTGCTTTCGCAAGGTTATTTAGAACTAGAACGCAAAGTTATGTCTTACCGAACAATTGCAGGGATCTCGTGATATTGCGTCCCGTTGTCTTCAAATAGTGCGTTTCTTTGGGAAAATCTGGATTCAGATCGTACAGATTTTTCTTGAACGAAAGAAACTTAATTAAATCTGAAACTGGATTTTTTTTAACAAAACCCAGACAAAGTGGTGCCCCCTGCCCTGTCTGACAATCGGCCAATGGCAGTACGCCTGTAAAGAAGGACTGCTGGTAAAACGCGTATCGCTTTCAGATTTTTCCCCGAAGGAACATCATCATGAATCCGTAAAATTCGGATTAAGTTTGAATTATTGGCGTGGATTTCAAGGTTTCATAACCCATTTTCAGATTTCAGTAAAGAAACGAACAACCCACGCACTTTTGGAATCCAAATCCGGATTTAGATTTTTCCAAAGAAGCTCGCTTGCTCGAGGTCATTTCAGTTTAAGACGGCACACCATCCATTATACTATTTTAGTCGCATGTGGCGAGCAAAGTTAAGCAAATACGTTTCACGTCTGCCAAAGCTGTCAGTTGCTCAGGGAAAGTTTTAGCGAGTTTAGGACTGTGAAATTGCTAGTCAAGTTGTTAAAACTCGTCCAATCCTGTGATTCGTTAAGCAGTAGAATTCCGTTCTAAAAGGACAAAAATTGCCTCGCTTAAATTATCCCTGGCACTTTTTCCACTCAAGTGACCCCACTTGACTAGGGCTGAAGGATAGTCAAACATGCAATGAATACAATTGAATACAACAAACCTTTGCTCTAACGTGCTCCGCGTAGTGCTTTTTGATTCTTGCTAAATTCTACAGCGAAAATACGAAGTACGCTCTGTACAAACTGAACAGCGCCATCCAAACATACCATTATTTTGTGTGCTGGTCATCAGGTCAAAAGTGAATATGCGAAACATGGACTAGATAAATCGTGACGAGGCCTAATGTCACACGAGACCCAACGCCAGCTTGCCGCAGTACTTGGCAAATGCACTGGAATCCGTACAGAAGCGCGCTCTTTCTATTATCTTTCCTGGCGTACCTTATGCAGACGCACTGAACAAATCTCTTCTGTCGTCATTGTGTGCGCGTAGAAATATTCTGTGCGAGCGGTTCGTTAGAGGTATTGTGAGGGAAAATCCCTTGTATTGATATCAACTAATTAACGCCAGACTCGTAGACGCACCTTCTCAGTATAATCTGAGAAGAGGAAATGAACCGAAGCAGGCCCTTTGCAATACTCTAAGGTTAAATAACTTCGTGACCGTTAAACACGGCCGGAGATTAGTTAGAGACTGACCTTATTAGGTGAGAGACTGATAGCTTTACGCCAATTATCTATTTATATTTTGTACATGTAAGTTATTACTATCATTGTTATCTGTTGCAGATCAAGGTCACCTCTAGTCTCCCTGGCAGCCCGTTCTTTCACGGTACACAAAGAACGAGGGAGGGAGACTAAGTCACCTCTAAAAGAGACCAAAACTCGTGATTTTAACCCCTAAAAGATACGACGATCATCCTCTACCAAAAAGTATGGAATTTGTGTTGCTTTTTGAATAAATTATCATCAGAAGCTAAACGGTGACGAGAGGTGATGAGAGCTAATGAGAGATGATGAGAGTTTTCCCGTTTGATCGCGAACTCTCATCAACTCTAGTTCACTCTCATCCGCTCTTATGCAGTTTGAACACTTTGAGTTGTTGACCGTTTGATCGCGCAGACAGTTTTTCAGTCAGCAGCTGCCGCTAAAAGAACTGCAGGTTCATTTGGTTCCTGGACTACAGGCTCTCCTCCGCGGACAGGAACTGGGTGCTAGTGCTCACGCTGACTCTCATCAACTCTCATCACCGTTTGATCGATTCTCGTGAGAGTAGATGATAGTTGGAACTCTCATTAGCTCTCATCAACTCTCATCACCGTTTGATCCCTGCTTTACGGCCTCACCTGATTCTACTTGTCTCGACATTGTTTATTTTGGATATCACAGAAACAGTATTCAATAATTGTTTTAGTTTACATTGGTTCAGTAAAAATACTTATTATATACATACTGAGACATACGCACGGTTTAGCTATAGAGCGGATTTCAGATGACTGTCGTGAGTAATTCGCAATTACTTTGTAATTACTCCTATAGCTTTTGTTCAGAATTTGTGTAATTACTTTGCGATTGGTTTCACTACAGTCATATGAAAACCGCTCTGTCGCAAATTTTCGTTCGGAAATGGCTTCCAGCCAATCAGCAGTCGCGAACGGCATTTTTCATGCGTGACGAAAACGATTCGTCCAATCAGAAGCCGCGAACGGCTTTTTTTCACTGCAGCGGCTTGTGTTTTGGCGGGAGTTCGTTCACTTTTCCAAGAATTCGTTCATCGTCGTCTCAAAATCAGTCGCAGTTTTTGATTTCCCAAACAAATCTTTACAACAACTGGAAGAAACTTGTCAGTCACTCTAAACTAATTCTGTGGAAGACTTCGTTGATTGCCCGGAAAACAAAGACACAAGAAAAAGCTAGTCATCCATTCAAACTGCTCAAGAAACGTTTGCAAACAAAACACGACGAACGTGAAGTTCATGACATTTATCGGAAGGAAATTGTTCAATACATGGTGGATTTTATCCAGCCTGTAAAAGAATGACGGTGGAGAATACGAGCCTGGAAGTCTGGGAAGCTAAATCGCTAGTTTTGAGAGATTTCTGAAGCTGAAATAAACCAAGTCAGTGTCACAAAATGACAACGAATTTGAACTGGAAAACTCACTCAAAGTGCCACCAGTCAAAGCAACAAAAACATATTCAGGCAATGGAAACAGAAAGCAGCATCGTAATAGATAGTGAAGTCGAAATAATTTACGCAAAATCATGACTTCAAGGTAACATTAATTACGAGCACATTTGTATTTAAGTTATGCTTCGTGATTTCTTATTACAGTAAAATGTTGTCAAAAGTTTTACCTTATTCATTTGACAGCATATTTAAGATAAATGGGTGTTGTTGTTTTTTTGTCTCCCTTTTTTTGCAAGATGTCTCAGTATGAATATAATAAAGTAAATACAACGTGGAAAGTGCTTTAAACGGAATTTACGCACTCGTTAAGCCTCACTCGTTCGATTTCTGACACGAACAAACTCGTGCGTAAATTCCGTACGCGCGCACTTTCCATGTAGTATTCTCTATTTCCGCGATGAACAAAGTTTTTTTTTCTGTGAAGCAATTTATTTTATACAAGCGCCTTCTTTAAAAGGGAAAACATCCCCTTCTCTAACCAAGCGCCACAACTGTTGAAGGCGTGCGTTGTCTTGGAAACGTGATGCGTTGTCTTGGAAACGTGGTGCGTTGTCTTGGAAACGTGATGCGTTGTCTTGGAAACGTGATGCGTTGTCTTGGAAACGTGATGCGTTGTCTTGGAAAGGTGGTGCGTTGTCTTGGAAACATGGTGAATTCAGACGTCTCCTTTAGCAAAGTGAGGTGTGATCGAGAGTGAAGGGTCGCCTGAAATTAAGGCTAGTTCATTGTTCACTTACCATTTATCTGTCAATGGGAATCTTGTGTATTGTTTTACCTCTTGAACCCCAGGGAACGAGATTACGTCATGCTTCTTTCTGATTGGCCACTGTCAGTAATTTTCATAACAATTGACTTTCACAAGCTAGTGATATTAAGCAATTATTGGATGAGGTTTTTGTGATTTCCAGAATAAACAATGTCGAGATCGACAAGTGGAGACAAATGATTCCACTTGGCGAGATATTGTTTATTCTGGAAATCACAAAAACCGAATTCAATAACTGTTTTATTATACATTGATTCAGTAAAAATACTTTTTATTCTGTCAAGCAATTTCTTTTACACAAGCGCCTTGTTAAATTGGGGAAACATTCAAGGGCTGTAGTCCCATGATACATTGCGCGCGTAGGATCAAGAATCAGCATGCTGATTCTTGGAGACCCTTAAAGTGCGTGATTCCCAAAGTAAAGCGCGCGCTTTTAGCCAATCAGAATCGAGATAGTGAGTACAATGTAATCAGAATCGAGATAGTGAGTACAATGTATAATAAGATGGATTATTATACATTGTACTCACTATCTCGATTCTGATTGGCTAAAAGCGCGCGCTTTACTTTGAGAATCACGCACTTTGAGGGTCTCCAAGAATCAGCATGCTGATTCTTGAAGAATCAGCTAGCTGATTCTTGATCCTACGCGCGCAATGCATATTGGGACTAGAGCACTTGAATGTTTTCCCTATCTAACAAGGCGCTTGTGTAAAAGAAATTGTTTGACAGAAAAAAGAAGTATTTTTACTGAATCAATGTATAATAAAACAATTATTGAATACGTTTTTTTTGTGATTTCCAGAATAAACAATGTCTCGCCAAGTGGAATCAGGCTCGGCCTCACGGCCTCGCCTGATTCCACCTGTCTCGACATTGTTTATTCTGGAAATCACAAAAACCTCATCCAATAATTGCTTAATATTTGCAAGGGAGGAAACTCAATCGGGCAGCTTGGGATTCCTTTGCTATGAAAATTACTGACAGTGGCCAATCAGAAAGTAGCATGACGTAATCTCATTCCCTAGGGTCCAAGAATTAAAACAATACACATAAAACAACGGAGAAGAAAATATCAAAATGACACATTTATTTTTTACCGTAAAGATGAGCTCCCTGTGGCATTAGTGCTACCTGGGACGATTGGCCGTCACGTGATGCGCTTCTGCATGCACGTTTCCTAGCAACAGAGAACCTGTTCGCAACGAGGCCCTTTTCGGTGGGCAAAGATGGCAATCCTAAGAATTGGCAGCTATAGTGCTATTTATGAACGACATCATCTGTCTAACCTCAAGGTATACCCCATATTTGTTAGGCCTTGCGCACCCCTCCCCCAGCTTACAATCCCAGTCAATATATAGCTGCCATCCCCTCTAGGGCAGACTAAAGGTCCTCCACTATCTCCCCCACAGGCGTCCTTGCCACCATCGGGGAATCCCGCACAGACGTATCTATCATTGATGATGCCTTGATAAGATGCGTTACAAGCCGCATGCGTGACAAAATCAACTTGAACCTCTCGTAGAACAGTTGAATAGACAGCATTGGATGGGTCTGATATTTCCTTCTTGGTGCCCCATCCAGTGGCATAACAAGAGGCGCCTGCAGCTGGGCTCCAATTATCATCCGGTAAGCATACGGTGTTTACACGCTTGTGTAGAACCGCGGGTCGCTTTAGTTTGACCAAGGCAATGTCATAGTCCCCTGTGTAAGTGGCATTGCCGAGTTTGTACTTGGGATGAATAAAGACTTTATCCGACTCAATAACCTCCTCGTAGCCTTCCGTTTTGAGTACATTGTGTTCTCCCAGGCGATAAGTGAGAGTCTGGTTCTTGTAAATATCAAAACAATGCGCTGACGTCACAATCCACTGCTTGGCAATCAAAGAGCCGCCACACGCATGCGCGGTGCCGTTATGTGTCAGTTCCACTTGCCAGGGCCACGAGTTAGGGTGTGTCTCAGTACCCCCCACGATACGCTTCTTGCGTGAGTGTTGTCCCTCTGGAAGGTACCGCACGCCACACTTGGGATAACCTTGGGGAACAAAGCAATATTCGCTAGTTAGACGGTTTGACTGTTACCATGTGCCTTGGAGCGGATTTCAGGAGTGAAAACTAAACGCAAATACAAAACCACTAGCCAATTGTGGAGTGGAACCCATTCAACAACAAACCAATCAGGAGGCGAAGTAAGTCAGACTTGCGTTTAGTAATGACGTCAGCATTGGCACGTTTTGATTTAGTTCGCAATTTTATTGACTGAAAGACGAAAGACTTTGCTCTCAACCAATAGAAACGCTGACTAAACGCAAATAATGTCGAAGTTTTAGTTTATTGTCCAGTGTATACATGTAATAAGTTTCTCAATGCGCACCTGTAATTCAGTTATGCGAATGGGAATATTAAACACATATTATTATCATATTATTACATATTATAAGTCTGGCTTACTTTCGGCGGTCATCTGAAATCCGCTCTATTACATATAGTTACAGCTGTTTCAGGTAACACGCGACCGGCAGCCATTAAAGCATCGAGTGGCCTTTTGGTAGTTGTCTTTTTTCTGTGAAGTCAATCAAGCTATTGGCGACAATCAGATCATTGCCCAATATCGCCTAGTGCAGTCACTTGGCATTTCCCGCAACCGAAGCCAAGCGCTAGATGGAACTGCGAAGATTGAATCTAATTGGCTCACACGGTTGGAAACTGCCAGACTCCACAAAACTGACAACAGCGAGGTCGCGCGTTACCTGGGCATGTTCCCAGGGTTTTGAGTTGTGGATAATCCGTAAATATTGAATACGCTTGACTTATGGATAATGATAAATGTAAGTAGCTTCGTTCTACGAGTGACGTTTATGACACGACGCTAAAGTGTAAAGATTCGGCAAATGGCAAAAAGGGACTACTGGAGCATCCAATGGTAAACAGATCGCTTCTCCTTATGGGAATGCTATATAATCCCTACAGGTCAAAGTAGCTTTAACTTGCACTCACCATTGATGGTTCCATCGATAAAGGGTAGAATCTTCCGGACGTCCAAGTACACCCCATACTTGTCCGCCCGGGCACACCCATACCCCCAACTGACCACGCCCATCAGAACAAACTGTCCGGCCGTATTCGGACACACTAACGGGCCACCACTGTCACCACCACAGGAATCCCGACCACCACCTGGAAATCCCGCGCAGAAATACCTCTCGTGTATAGTGCCGTTATAAGAACGCTTGCTGTTGCAGACGCTTTTGGAGACCAAGTCTACTGCTAACTCGTTTAGTACCGGCGAGTACGAGGCATTCTCAGCGGTCCTACCCCATCCTGTCACGTAACAACTAGTGCCGGCTGTCACGTTATCTGTCACGCCAGGTAGACAGACAGAATGGACACGCTTAGTGAACACGGCAGGTCTCTTGAGTTTGATCAGAGCGACATCATAGTCCCCAGGCCACTTCATATCCCCGGCCAAATAGCCCGGATGTATGACCAATTTCTCTCCAATGATAATCTCTTCGTAGCCTTCGATTTTACGCTCGTCATGTTCGCCCAGTCTGTGGACAGAGAATTCTACAGATAAGAGGTCTATCCATGGTATTTACGAAAATGGTCATACAAAGGATTGAAATAAATACAGTGTTTGTTCTAAGCGCATCGCGTTAGGCTTTGCATGAGTCAACAGCCACCGTGTATGTTTCGCCTTTCGTGACAAATTTATACAGGCAACTGGACTACTAAGAGCAATGCCAAAAAAACGCGCTCAGTGTTCTTAGGTAATGCTGCCGTTTTTTATTCCCAATACCTTACACGATGAAGTGCGCTTTTTACAATCCAGTGAACTGTTACAGAACAGGAGAATACTAACTCACCTGATTTGAAACTGTGTGGCGACATTCTTGTATTTCCAAAAGCAGTGCGCAGATGTCAATACCCAAGACTGGTCCAAGAGAGACCCTCCACAATAATGTCCCGTGTCGTTAGGTACCGTCGTTAATATGTCCACCTGCCAGGGCCATGAATTGGGATGCGCCTCTTTGCCCCCTACGATGCGTCTCTGACGGGAATGTTGTCCGGATGGTAGATAGCGCACGCCACATTTTGGGTAACCTGTGGAAGGTTGAAAGGAATAAATTAAATGCGACGTAAAGGGAAACTCTTGAGATATTACGGCCAAGATGGAAATATAGTCCTAAACGTACCATTGATGGTTCCATCGATAAAGGGTAAAATCTTTCTGACGTCCAAGTATACACCATACTTGTCCGGCCGGGCACACCCATACCCCCAACTGACCACGCCCATCAGAACAAACTGTCCGGCCGTATTCGGACACACTAACGGGCCACCACTGTCACCACCACAGGAATCCCGACCACCACCTGGAAATCCCGCGCAGAAATACCTCTCGTGTATAGTGCCATTATAAGAACGCTTGCTGTTGCAGACGCTTTTGGAGACCAAGTCTACTGATAACTCGTTTAGTACCGGCGAGTACGAGGCATTCTCAGCGGTCCTACCCCATCCTGTCACGTAACAACTAGTGCCGGCTGTCACGTTATCTGTCACGCCAGGTAGACAGACAGAATGGACGCGCTTAGTGAACACGGCAGGTCTCTTGAGTTTGATCAGAGCAACATCATAGTCTCCAGGCCACTTCATATCTCCGGCCAAATAGCCCGGATGTATGACCAGTTTCTCGCCAATGATTATCTCTTCGTAGCCTTCGATTTTACTCTCATCATGTTCGCCAAGTCTGTGGAAAGAGAATTCTATACAGATAAGAGGTCTGTATTATAAACAACCTACAATGTTTTCTATACGCATTATTTGGGTCATCTCCAGTGTAAGAACCATTCCTGAGGACACCTTTGTGTTTAGTTACTATTTAATCATGATCGGTTCTACCTTCGTTCTACCAAACAAAGAAAGCTTTGTGACGCAGCTGGTGAGTTCTTACACTGGAGACGAGCCCATTATTTTGAGCGTTGCGCATCAGTTATTTACAACCGTATTTAAGTTTCGCTTGTTACGACAAGTCTGACTCAAGACGTAACGTAACTGGAATCACAATGAAATTATACAGAAACCCTTTCAAGGGAAAAGCGTAATTTATTATGGCACAAGAATGTGAAAAATCGGCATTTTCCAAGGTTTCTGCACAAATTCACTGTGAAAACTAAGAACAATGCCAAAATTCGTGATCACACAGTCCTCAATGCTGTCAGCTTTTAATAACAATACGTTCTACAATGAAGCCTGCCTTTTGCATTCCAGAAATCTCTTACAGAACAGGATAATTCTGACTGACCTGATTTCAAACTGTGTGGCGACATTCTTGTATTTCCAAAAGCAGTGCGCAGATGTCAATACCCAAGACTGGTCCAAGAGAGACCCTCCACAATAATGTCCCGTGTCGTTAGGTACCGTCGTTAATATGTCCACCTGCCAGGGCCATGAATTGGGATGCGCCTCTTTGCCCCCTACGATGCGTCTCTGACGGGAATGTTGTGCGGATGGTAGATAGCGCACGCCACATTTTGGGTAACCTGTGGGAGATTGAAATGAAGAAATTATAGGCCCATAAGCACCCAAGTCACTTTTGCAGGCTCACAGAGAATAAAACGCAGTTGAAAACTCTATGCAAACTTTCAGTTTGAACTTTTGAAATGCGAAGAACAATAGGAACCCCTTGGGACCTACAGTATCAGCCAATCACAACTGTTGAATGACAATAGATCCAATTGAAAACAAAGCACAAAGGTTCCCGGTAGCGTATGGGCCTTTAAAAACGCGACATGAAATAGAAAGCTCTTGCAATGTTGCGACCAAGATTCACACAAAGTCCTAAGCTTACCATTCATGGTTCCATCGATAAAGGGTAAAATCTTTCTGACGTCCAAGTATACACCATACTTGTCCGGCCGAGCACACCCATACCCCCAACTGACCACGCCCGTCAGAACAAACTGTCCGGCCGTATTTGGACACACTAACGGGCCACCACTGTCACCACCACAGGAATCCCGACCACCACCTGGAAATCCCGCGCATAAATACCTCTCGTGTATAGTGCCGTTATAAGAACGCTCGCTGTTGCAGACGCTTTTGGATACCAAGTCTACTGCTAACTCATTCAGTACCGGCGAGTACGAGGCATTCTCAGCGGTCCTACCCCATCCTGTCACGTAACAACTAGTGCCGGCAGTCACGTTATCTGTCACGCCAGGTAGACAGACAGAATGGACGCGCTTAGTGAACACGGCAGGTCTCTTGAGTTTGATCAGAGCAACATCATAGTCCCCAGGCCACTTCATATCCCCGGCCAAATACCCCGGATGTATGACCAGTTTCTCGCCAGGTATTATTTCCTCATAGCCTTCATATTTGCGTTCATCATGCTCGCCCAGTCTGCATAAAACACGAGAAGCAATGTTACGAAATTTTTCTAGAGGGCACGGTAGAGCGCGCGTGGGGTGGGGGGCGGGGGGACATTTTCCTGTCTCTGATCTAGGTCACGGTAACTATTTGCACGCGCTGGTTTTTATCGAAAAAATCAAATTTTAGAGCTGGAAAAAATAAATAAGTTATTTATCGGCCTTAGGTCGGTCCGTATAGGGAAAAAATGTTACCTCGGCCTGGAAAATGTTGACCTCGGCCTCCGGTCTCGGTCAACATTTTCCAGCCCTCGGTCACAGTTGTTCAGAGTTCAGAGTCAGAGTCAGAGTTCGTAAAATGTTTGATCACCAAGTATGGGTTTAAGAGTTGTATCAATTTGATCAAGTTCGTCTTTCGCTGACTCACCTAATTTCAAACTGTGTTGCGACATTCTTGTATTTCCAAAAGCAGTGCGCAGATGTCAATACCCAGGACTGGTCCAAGAGAGACCCTCCACAATAATGTCCCGTGTCGTTAGGTACCGTCGTTAATATGTCCACCTGCCAGGGCCATGAATTGGGATGCGCCTCTTTGCCCCCTACGATGCGTCTCTGACGGGAATGTTGTCCGGATGGTAGATAACGCACGCCACATTTGGGTAACCTGTGGAAGATTAAAAGGAAATGCTACTTTGGCAACTACCTTGCTTTGGCAATAATCTAGTATCAGTGAATTCAATTTTATGCAAAATGAGGATAGTAACAAACCTTATTATTAACAAAAGTAAACGCTTATCGTGAAGCATATGAAATGGAGCATATAGAAAAGAAGAATATGTTTATTTACACATACTTAATCTGCTGAAAATTCATCAGAAAATAGATTCAGCGACTGCTGCTAGGTATATCGATATCCGGGCTACTCTATCTTTAGTCTTGACAAGCCTGTGCGGGCGGTCACAATACGCATGCTCCAGGAACGATCACTGAGCAAAACCTATTTAGACCATCCTACCAGGAAACTATTGAAGAATCAAAACGGATTGTTTTCGTGGTTTTCAGCCTTCGCTGGCCATAGTTACGGGACAATACCTCTTTGTTTTGAGATGCGCAGAACAGCTGCGCAGTTGCGCAGTCTCTCTTTAAATTCATTCTCGAACCCAGAGCTCCCCCACTCGTAACCTCTGGGGACAGCCACTGACGCACGCTCTAGATTTAATACAGAGCCGTTGAGAGAAAGAACTTTCAGCGCATGCTCCAATGCTCAAAATCAACCAATCAGCGACGGCCTTCAAATGGATGTCCCCAGAGCCTCCCCTGCGAGGAGACGAGCCGGGAGCTCTGGGTACGAGAATGCTTTAAACTTAGTTTACTCTGTCTGTGCGAGGATCACTTATCACAGTACTTACCATATAAAGTGCTTTCTATAAATGGCAGCATCCGACGTATGTCCGTATACACTCCATATTTATCCGGCAACGCGCATCCAGTCCCCCAGCTCGACATCCCGGCAAGCACCCAGTTTCCCTGCTCGGTCTCGCACACCAAAGGACCCCCACTATCGCCGAAACAGCTATCCCGCCCGCCTTGTTTATGTCCAGCGCACATAAACTGCTCGTGGATAACACCGTTATATGAAACGTTGCTGTTACAGACTTGTTTGGAAACCAGCGGCACCTGAAATGAACGTTCAAAGCCGTTCAATCATTACTGCGATTTTCAGAATTCTGCAAACTCTCACTAACGATTTCCATCCGTCAAACCGCCTTCTGGCTTACGCCAATCAAACTCCCAAGTCTTTTCGTCGTTGGCTTTGTGCTTTTTGATTGAACAACATGTAACCGTTGCTGGCGTAACAGGAAGCCATTTTAGCACTGCTTAGGCGCTGGCCAATCAAAAAGCACAAAGAGTAACGACGAAACGACTCGGGAGTTTGATTGACGGAAGCCAGAAGGCGGTATTTACGGCTGGAAATCAATAGCGAAACCGCACTTAAAACAGCTGGCTTCGTTCTCTTACCTCCAACTGCTGTAAAATACGGGCGAACCCTCCACTTCCATTTGGGAAGGTATACCCCCATCCCGAGATCCAACAATTCTTTCCCGCGGGAAACTCCGTCTCTTCCCCAGGCAGACAAACCGGTTGTATCCGGTCATTAAACTGGATTGGGTCCTTTAAATGCAGCAAAGAGATTTCGTAATATCCCGGATGATCTGCTGTTCCAATCTTGTACCCCGGATGTGGGTAAATGCGACCGGGTATGACATACTGTTCGTAGCCGTCCATTTCAAATCGGTCGTGCTCAGCGAGTCGTAGCACTCGAGTACCAATTGCTGCAGGGCTGTAGGGGTCAACACAGTGCCCAGCGGTGATCACCCAGTGAGGGTCGATGATCGATCCTCCGCACCAGTGATTGGTATTATTGATTGTTACCTAGGAAACGGCAAGATAAACTGGCTGTTATCTATCCTATTTCCGTGTTAATTAGTAGCTTGTATGCCACAAGAGACCATAACTATTTTTTACGTTCAGGGACAAAGACAATCATAAGGCCAATTAGGACAAATCGCTTCCATTCCATTCCATTCCATTCCATTCCATTCCATTCCATTCCATTCCATTCCATTCCATTCCATTCCATTCCATTCCATTCCATTCCATTCCATTCCATTCCATTCCATTCCATTCCATTCCATTCCATTCCATTCCATTCCATTCCATTCCATTCCATTCCATTCCATTCCATTCCATTCCATTCCATTCCATTCCATTCCATTCCATTCCATTCCATTCCATTCCATTCCATTCCATTCCATTCCATTCCATTCCATTCCATTCCATTCCATTCCATTCCATTCCATTCCATTCCATTCCATTCCATTCCATTCCATTCCATTCCATTCCATTCCATTCCATTCCATTCCATTCCATTCCATTCCATTCCATTCCATTCCATTCCATTCCATTCCATTCCATTCTAAGAAGCGATTCCTCTATAATTCTATTTTGCAGTAAGCAAAATCTGCTCTATTGCGATAAAAAACTTACATCGACTTGCCAAGGCCACGCGTTCAACGGTGCTGTAGTGCCCGCGACGATGCGGCTAACAGGGTTGTGCAGCGGTCTTTTTCCGCAGTTGGTATTGGCTGTAACACAAGAGCGAGGAAAACGATTAGCAATGCTGTTGACATGCGGGATTTCCCAGCCACATTCCACGACACTGGTTTGACTCTACTGCGATAATCCTATTCTACGTTGGACTCTCAAGTACCATGCTTACACCCGTAGACCTCCATGGTATCACGATAGCCCCATTCCACGACACTGGTGTGACTCTCAAGTACTGCACAGTCCTTACCTTGCTTACACTCGTAGACCTCCATCCGTACCGCCATAGCCCCATTCCACGACACTGGTGTGTCTCTCAAGTACTGCACAGTCCTTACCTTGCTTACACTCGTAGACCTCCATCCGTACCGCGATGGCCCCATTCCACGACACTGGTGTGACTCTCAAGTACTGCACAGTCCTTACCTTGCTTACACTCGTAGACCTCCATCCGTACCGCGATGGCCCCATTCCACGACACTGATGTGACTCTCAACTACTGCAAAGTCCTTACCTTGCTTACATTCGTAGACCTCCATCCGTATCGCCATAGCCCCATTCCACGACACTGTTCTGACTCTCAAGTACTGCACAGTCCTTACCTTGCTTACATTCGCAGACCTCCATCCGTACCGCCATAGCCCCATTCCACGGCACTGGTGTGACTCTGAAGTACTGCACAGTCCTTACCTTGCTTACACCCGTAGACCTCCATCCGTTTCGCGATGGCTCCATTCCACGACACTGGCTTGACTCTCAAGTACTGCGCAGTTCTTACCTTGCTTACACCCGTAGACCTCCATCCGTATCGCGATGGCTCCATTCCACGAAACTGGCTTGACTCTCAAGTACTGCGCAGTTCTTAGCGAGTCTAATTGAGATGTGACGATAGAAGAGCGATCCGTGTTACCAGCTAGCTCCTATAAAGATAAAATTACAGTTACGTATTTTCCGTATAGACGGACAATTCGAACATTTCTTTCCTTGTTTAGCTCAGGAAAGAGTTCAATATAAAGTGCCAATTGCTGCCCCCACGTTCGTCAAAATCCACAAGTGTGGCATGCGAACGAGGCCTACACCGGCTCCTAAAGTCGTTTTTGGGCGACTAACAGCGACTATAGGCGACTTTGAATGACTTTAGCTAAAATGGAGGAACTTGAAGTTCAATAAATTGAGAAAACCTTGAGCAACTTTAGGCGACAAAAGGCAACTAAGGACCCGCAGTAGGCCTCGTACGTCTACCGAATATAGAACTAGTCCTGGTTCCGCAATGCAAACCCTGATTTCATGAAGAAATTATTTCATATTCTACAATCTTTACAATGCGAGCTAAATCACTGCATCAAGGGGATGCGAACGTAAGGGAAAACGTTTTTCATAATCATACCCCCGTTCTATATACGGCAATTCCACAAAATATTGACGGCTAGTTGGGAGAAATATTTTCTTCCAACGCCGTCAATATTTTGGGGAATTGCCGTCTCAAAATCGTAATAAATATTGTATCGCGATTCTTGAAGATTTTCTGGAGGAAATGGCAAGAAATAGTGTTATTTATTGTCGATTGAAATTTTAATTCTCATTACATTTACGCGCGCTCTCACGCAATCACAAGGGCTTTTCGCACGAGCTCGAGCATTTTCTGTTGACATTTTTCCATCTTTTTCGACGAAACAAATCTCTTTCTGCCATAAGATATTACTAGAAATATAGCTAAACGTTATTCTAACTATTGACAATGAAATGAAATAAATTCGTGCGAAAAACGTTGAATTTTGCGAGCTGTTTTTGAGCCGTCAATTCCACAAAATATTGACGGCTCACAACAACACAGTGGCAGGGTGAATCGCGATACTTTAGAGTATTTCGTATAAGATACCCCGTTCTATTGCCTGAAGGGAAAAATCGGGACACCGTTTGGCGGCACATAATGTATAGCTCTTGTAAAGGAGTACCTCCCGGTTCCTGGATGGATCCAATGGGAGATTCTTACTCTTAGTAAAAGGACTCTTGTACAGATAAAGTTTCGACAAGGTAAAACAGCACAACAGAATACGCGTACATACCTGTGGGTATGTTTGCCAAGTTATGCCGTCTAAACTCATCTCAATCCTGTAGCGTGAAACCCAGTAGTCCAGGGTCGGGTGGCCTTGGACAGCAACCGCTGACACGTTAGTATCGCTGGTAAAGTGAATCTGCAGCACTTCACTGGAGTCCTGGGTACTAGGCATCCAGGCCCCGGACGAGTTCAGCCGCGCGCGAGCCGGATCGTGTTCGATTGTGAAGAATGAAGAAGCTGTGACAGAGCGGTCTTCGATCCAGCCATCTTGCATTCCAAGAGCCGTGTTACAATCTGAAGATGAGAAGTGAAAATTGAAGGGAGTAGCTATGCCTTCACACAGAAAAACGTGTATCTATATGCAGAACACTAAAAACTGCTCAAAGATTTTGAACGATGCACTTGTATACCGCAAACTATCAGATATAGATACGTTCAAATGCGGCCAACAGATGTGGATAGATGTCTGATTCCTAGATGCGGCTGCAATTTTATACATACTAGTTTTCGAGTGGCATACTGCAGAATATCCCATGCTCGAAAAAAAAACCTGCTTGACGTATTGTTTTTCGATGCACTCTTCCATGCCCTTTTATATAAAAAAACCCTTCGCAACCAGGGTACCAGCTATCTAATATTAGCAGCCAAGCCTTTGCAACATAAAATCCTTTCTCGGAATGATCAAAACAGACTGCACTCACTAACTTTGCATGAAATGCTGGTTTTATTTGAAAACAGAGAACAGAAAAGGATAAATCAGACAACCACAGGAAGCCCGAAAAAAATCACAAAAATATGGGCATTATGCTCGATGCTCCAACTATAGTATTCTGAGCCTACGCCTTAAGCATCTACTGAGCATAGAAGAACATAAGAAATAATTGAATAGACATGCTGATCTGGTTTGGACCCAGCCTTAGCGTCCACACTAGGGCTAAGACCCCGTCCACACTACACCGTTTTCAAACGAAAACGGATACTTTTTGCTCCGGATACGGCTATCGTTCACAGTACAACGGATCACGAGTGCAAAAAGTTAAAAATCACGAGTCACGGATGTCGAAAATAAGCTTTCACGGATCACGAAAATGGATGCAGGGACATCACGCTCTACTCACTGTTGTTGCTTGCCCGTGACACGATTTAACGCTATAAGGGACCGTTATTTTTATCGCCTGGAGGATCTGAGGATTTTGCGCAATATACGGTAAAAAGAAAGTGATCCCACCTCCCTTATTTGTAGTGGAAGACGTTTTCAGAAAGAGCGGATCGCGCGCGCCCTGATTTTGATAAACGTATTTCACCAAGCCTCAGAGAAAAGATTGATGGACATTCTATTTTTGTGTATTGTAAATAAAGGCTGCAAATTCTTCATGCGCGCAAATAGCGCGCCACAAATGACGAAATTATTATTCTTCATGTGAGTAAAGCGAGGACTGAATGATGAATTTCTATGCTTGTAACGTAGAACTCACGCTGACCTAAAGTGTCAGTTCTTCCGAACATAGTGACTGCCCGCGGGGAGTTATTCTCTTCCTTAGCGCGCGAAGCGCGTTGACATTTTTTTAATACACATCATTTAGAAGTTGCTGGAAGAACTCTTGTGGTCTCCCCTTTCAGGGCATGAGATTTCGAGAGATCCCCCCCTTTCGCTCGCCCAAAAATGAAGTGTGAATTCATTCGCTGTATGCGCAAACTCAGCAGCCGGGACAAAACAGAATCACAAATCACGATTTTATCAGCTCAAAATCACGATTCTCGAGCATTTAAAAACGACTTTCACGGGTCACGCCACGATTCTTGTGCACGAATCACGAAATAGGATTGGCTATTTTCACGGATCACGAAAACGAAAAAGGGCCGATCACGGTTCACGAAAAAAACCCTGTACGCCCCTGATATTTCTATGAAGAAAAAGCGTCGCAGACAGTATCCCTGTGATTTATAATATATTTTACCCAAAAATTTACTCGAGTAATAGACTTTGCGCCGTCAGGCCTTTGTCTCAGGCCTATGAACCAATAACTTTTTAAATGGTTGGATGGCATGGAATAATAGCTTAAAAATAATTGATTAAAAACCAATTGAGAGTTGGTAATTTGAAATTGTCAACAGGAAAAATCCCGCGGTGAAATATCAAGTAGCGCGACAACGGACGGGCGGGATCTTGCTTCAATTATTAACGGTCAAATTATTTAAAACCGAAAGCAACAGGAACACACAGTTGTATCCTAACTGCTTGTATTTTGATAAGAATACCAACTAACTTTGTGCAAATGTTTAATGATTCGCTTGGATTATGAATTTTAGTGCATAACGGCTTACGGCTTACGAAATCTATTTCCGAGCCACCAAGCTTCGCAGAGCAATAGAACTTCGCATAGTGGAAAGCTACGAGAAAAAAATACTTTCTCTAAGTTAATCAAGAGTTCCTGACTAACTAACGTTGCCGACTAGAAAAATTACTTTCTCTAAGTTATAGAGTTCCGATACTAATTTATACGCCGAACTAAGTCAAAACGACGCTGCCCGGCCAGCAAATGGTATCCACGAACTGCACACGAATGGTTTTTCATTGGTAGCAATGAAAATCCCCACAGGGCAGTATAAAATCGATATGCATGCTATAGACAAAATAAAGCCCCCCACAGTTTTTAACTTGTGCTGGAAATGTTTCATTGTATACAGTTGAAGTTTGAAAACAGCTATTTGTTTATAAATTAAACAGTACCTTGGCTTTGAGCGAAGCTGAGTTGAGCTTCGTTCCGGCTTCTTAGGACACCTGTAGGGTAACAAGAACAGACGAGCTTAGTGCTTCGGCCAGCGAGGAAGGGCATAGCCGTTTTACAACGTCATTTCTGTAATAGTCTCAAGCACAGAAATAAACAGCAAAATAATGTACCCAACGCCAAGAACCAACGCCAAAGGTCGGCAATTAAAGGCTTACCACTGGAAAAGCAAAAGACAAGCAGAAACAGCTTTGCATTTCTCATACTGAAGTTTTGCGATGTCGCTTTTTAAAGCGCTTTGACAAGCTAGCCCTTTTGGGGGCCCGTCTTCGAAGAAATGTGGCGATCTGCTCGCTGTAGAAAGCCCGTTTGCTGTACAAGCTGTCAGTTAGCGCTCTCGGATTATCAGAGTCTTATTTACATAAGAAAACGATATTTTTATTGGCTATCTATCAACACTCGACCAGGAGAGCTCGCAATCCAATACAAAATTGATTGAGAAAGACGGGAACACTTTCCCGAAGAAATTGCACTCAAAAAGCACGGAACGTGTTTTGTTCAACTATTCCAGTTTCACGAGAACTTTAATATCAATTCTTTTTTTTGTCTGTATAACTGTCGAGAATATTTAATGAGATTATACAAACTAAGGCGAGAGATGGTCATTATCACCGATAATCGGTCAAAAGTTCAAATCGATTAATTGCGCGTTTTTACTCCATGGAATGGAGCCCGTTGGAAAAGTGACGGACAACGCGGAAGGGCAGAAAAAATCCATACAGAGGAAACAATCAAGCATGCAAGGGAAAAAATACAAAATCTCTCTAAGATGAAGGTTCTAGTTGTGCCGGAAATCATGACAAATCGAGACAGAACTTTATTAAATTGGCACCGTACTCAGCCCTATATAAGAATCTTTATAAGAATCTTTATAAGCCCTTTATAAGAATCTTTTTTATAAGAACGTTCAGCCTGAAATTTATCCAAATTTTAAGAACATGCTAAGAACATGCCGAGGCTCGATCAGATAGGAGCAAAATATATTTTTTCAGTGATGCGTTCTAAAATCCAGAATCAAATGTGTTAATAATAACGACCTTCCATTTGTAATTTATAATTTGTTTAAAACAGTCTTTTTAATACTTCATTGGTATGTATCCTGCTATGAGATCTATCATATTTCAGGTTGCGACGTCACTAAAATTTAAGAACATCCGTAACAACATTTCTAGCCTCAAACTGCTCCAAAAATAACAACGGCCCAGCCTCAACTGAAAATTAGACGTTCTTATATATAAAAAAGAGTGTAATCTAACTAAGGATCCTGGAAAAAATTCTTGCGAGCCAAAAGTTCCCCACTCCTCCCTTCACTTTACCAATGGCATCCGTCCCTCCAACAATTTATGATAATTCGCTAGTCACAAATGCAAACAATGTACTATTTGTGTTTGCTTTAAAACAGGATTCGGTGCCCGGATCCGGTGTAATTGCTTTCAGTGTACACATCTTCGAAGAAGCGAAATCTTTGTCTTCGTTTAATGAAAAGCACCGTGAGATTACTGCACTATCCAGTCGAGATTGGAGCGGCTATAGTTTTGTCGATACGTTTTTTGCGTTTTCTTTTGGCATAGTCCACGCACCAGGTTAAAAAATCTCGATTCGTAGCTCACCCTTATTCCTCCGATAGGAGGCTGCCTACAGTTTTCCTTGTACCTGACCGCTTAACTTTGAACGACCACAATTCTGAAAGAAGGTGTGGTGGACTTTGGAATTTTCCCAGGTGCCTTCCGCTACGTAAATATTTTTTCTTACGCTAATATGGTCAATTTTAAGTTAAGAACGCGAGAACAAATTTACGTTGATGTTCATCAAGGAAAATCAAAAGCATTTCCTGGCATCAAATTTGGCAGAGATGTAGTTGTATAACTTGGCATGAATTTTACGGTAAGTGATTTCGCAGGCTTAAAAAAACATTAAATTTTATAATTATTAGAAAGCAAGTGACAAAGTTTGAATTTCAAAGGCCAAAATGGCGCCTCATGTGGAATATCTTGAAATCGGCTTGATGGATTTTCCCTAAACTTCGTATACAAATAGACTTTTACCTCCCTCAAATGGATGTCACCAGAGCCTCCCCTGCGAGGCGACGAGCCGGGGAGCTCTGGGTTCGAGAATGAGGATTAACGTTTGGTGGGTCATTTCAAAAGTTTAGATCAAATTTCACGTTGACCTTTTGTTAATCAAAAACAGCCCCTCTCCTCCCCTGTTCCGTTGCTATGGAAACTCTAATTACAAGTAAATCGTGCATTATCTTGAACTTTGAACTTTGACACATTGAAAGGAACGCGTCATCCTTCCTTAGAAGTCATCCCTATGGCCTTGTCTCAATTACTGGCGACTTCAATCCTGTTAGTACTGGCCTTAAGGAATCCTTTGTCAAATACAAGACCGGTCTTACACAAATAGTTAAGGTGCCAACGAGAGACACAGGTACCCTAGACTGGTGTCTGACTAACAAACCAAAATTTTTCAAGCCCCCT
This sequence comes from Scolanthus callimorphus, assembly GCA_033964015.1. Taxonomy (NCBI): domain Eukaryota; kingdom Metazoa; phylum Cnidaria; class Anthozoa; order Actiniaria; family Edwardsiidae; genus Scolanthus; species Scolanthus callimorphus. The sequence goes on along the minus strand of CM066923.1, from coordinate 12,694,403 downwards.
GATCAACTATCTAAGATTGGCCGCAGTGATCATCACGCTGTCCTGATTAAACCTTGTGCTGAGACCATGCGCCCTAAAGCTGTCAAGAAAACTATCTGGAAGAGAGACCTGCGCGAAAGTGCCTTATGTGCATTTGGCAGATGGGCGACTGGGTTCGATTGGGGCAGTGTTACGAGCATCAATATTGTTGTGGAGACATTTAAGACCTTCTATGACATCCTAACATCTGCTATTGACACCTACCTGCCTCTGCGAAGAGTCAGACTGTGCTCGACGAGTAAACCATGGATCACACCTAAACTTTTGACCCTCATTTCTAGAAGACAGAGGCTGCTTTCTCGCTTGGGTAAGGACGCTCGTGAGTACAAGGAAAAGGAATCGCGTGCAGCGTGAATGTAGAACCTGTAAAACAAAGTTTTACAAGAATAAAGTTGCTGATCTGAAGGACTCCAACATATCAACATGGTGGAAGAATGTGAAAGGTCTCGGCGGGATGGTGGACTCCTGTGAGTGGTGGCACCAGATGATTGACAGCAGCACACCATCCATCGAGGTCCTCTGTGAGAAATTCAACCAGTTTCTCCTTTCGTTAACATCTAACTTCGTGCCCCTCCAACCAGTTACGGAGTTGTCGGAACCTGTTCCTGAAGAGCTGCTTGTCTCTCCTTGGCGTGCCTACAAAGCGTTGCGCAACATCAAGACCAAGAAGTCATCTGGCCCAGATCCGGTGCCAAGTGTACTATGGAAAGAATTTGCCTTCGAACTGTCGCCGGTCGTCAGTGACCTATACAATGCATCTCTGAAGGAGGGCTACCTACCTGATCTCGTGAAGGAGTCTGTGGTATATCCGATTCCCAAAGTCTCTCCACCCAAGATCATCTCCAATGACCTTCGGCCACTGACTTTAACATCTCAGTTATCTAAAGTCTTTGAGGGGTTTTCCCTAGAACCTTTGTTCAGACAGGTAGCTAGTCAGTTGGACTTGAAGCAGTTTTCAATGAATGGGAAGTCAACAACCCAGGCACTAGTGTACTTTTTACATACGATCCTATCAGAGTTAGACAGAGGTGAAAATTATGCTAGAATTTTCTTCGCTGATTTTTCTAAAGGCTTTGATTTGGTTGACCATAATGTCCTCATGCGCGAGCTTGACCTGTTAGGAGTTAATAAGTATCTCTCGCGCTGGGTGGGAGTGTTCCTCACCAACAGACCCCAAAGGGTTTCAATTGGCGGCACTCTCTCCACAGCTGTACGCCCCAACGGTGGCATCCCACAGGGGACTAAAACCGCGCCTCTCCTTTTCGCTATTTTAGTGAATAGACTAGTTGCTAATTGGCCTAATAGAATTAAATACGTGGATGACACTACTATCTATGAGGTTGTTCCTAGGTGCTCGCCCAGCTACTTGCCCTGCATTGCTAATGAAATCAGTAACTTTGCGTCGGAGCGCGGCATGCGTCTTAATCCGAGTAAGTGTCGGGAGATGATCGTTAACTTCCTTCAGTACCAGCCATCTCCCACTAACCACCTTCAGTTGATGGGAAGTGTCATTAAACGTGTCTCTAGCTACAAAATGTTGGGATTGCATATTAGCCACGACCTCACTTGGAGTACACATATTGAATATGTGTATGGCAAGGCCAACAAGCGCTTGCATGCCCTCAGGCTCCTAAAAAAGGCAGGGCTTCCTACGGAGGATTTAGTACGTATTTACTGCGCCCTCATTAGGTCGGTCGTTGAATACGCCTCACCAGCATGGGCCGCCCTTCCTGATTACCTCGCTCACAATCTCGAGATAATCCAGAAAAGGGCGCTGCGAATTATGCTCGGTAACACCTACGAGTGTTATCAAAATGCCCTTACTCGTACGGGCCTAACGAGCCTAGCCCATCGTAGAGCTGAGGCTTGCTCACAGTTCATACATAAAACCAGATTAATCCCCCAATAAGTAACCTGAAAAAAACTACCACTGTTAAACATGGCTATGGCCTCCGAACGGGAAGTTCCAAGACTATCCCTTATCAAGCAGCCAAAACAAAGCGCCTCGCTGACTTTGCCACAAATAGATTCTGAATTATTAATTTATATTGTATTATTGTTACTGACCCACGCTAGTATTCAGCCTTTCGCTGCAATTGCGTTCAAATAAACTATTATTGATTGATTGATTGATTGATTTGATTCTACAGCAAATGGTCAAAATTTCAAATCCACAAATAAAGATATTTCAGAATTGTGGCCGTTCAAGGTTAAGAGGTCAAGTGCAAGAAAAACTGTGAATGGTTAGGAAACTTGGGAAACTTCAAAGGATGCCCACAAGTACGTGGTCTGAATGTGAAGAGGAGCATTGACAGTCTTCAATATTTTGTCTGAATCTAATATACATGTCTGAGTGCACACTGAATCTTACTGGATGAATTTTGATACCTTTGTACCGTGACGATTCACAAACAAAAGGATTCCGCTGAACAAGTGAACAAAATATGGTAAAATAACATGGTGTTAGGTTTCATAACCATCCCACTCCATACAGTGGCGGATCCAGGGTTGGTGCGTTTGGTGCGAACGCAGCCCCTTTGCGATACAAAATGCAGTCGTAACAACTAGGTTCTAGCACCTCTATTGACAAATCTGGCTCCTCGGACCTGAAACGCACCCCCTTTCAAACAACGCCCAGTTTAGCATTTCTAGCGCATTAGTTGACCGTTTGGCATTGCTATAATGGAATTAGTAGCGATAGAAACCCTTGCTCTTGCCCATGTGGGCACGATATTTTGGTAACTTATTATGCCACCTGCACTGACCTGCCAAGACTAGTTTACACTCTGATCGCTTCGGTGACAAATCGGTGTCGTGATTTTATAACCTTAAAAGTTACGGGTGGCATGAGGGTCGTCACCTGAAATCCAGGTGAACCTCAGGACATTTCTCGTCTGAAATTGAACTAAAGTCAGGAACCTATCAACAGGAGTCTTCGTCACCTCTTAGCTGGCGCAGGAGATTAATCTATTTTTAGATTTTGGAAATTGGTACTTATAGAGTGAGTATATTGAGTTCAATGCGTGCAGTGCGGTGGTGGCACTCATTTCAAACCATCTTAGTTGTTTTTAGAGAGGGGACAAAAATTGTAGCCATGACAACTACTTTTCGCGGGATTCAAAATTTACAATCTAAACTATACATGCCTGCGCCAACTAAAAGGTAATCGAGACTCCTGTGGACAGGCTCCTGACTTTAGTTAATTTCAGACGAGAAATGTCCTGAGGGTCACCTAAATTTCAGGTGACGACCCTGAGTCACCCGTAACTTTCGAGGTTATAAAATCACGACACCGATTTGCCACCAAAGCCGTCAGAGTGTAAACTATTCTTGGCAGGTCAGTGCAGGTGGCATAATAAGTTACCAAAATATCGCGCGCACATGGGCAAGAAATATGCGTTTCTATCGCTACTAATTCCATTATAGCAATGCCAAACGATCAACTAATGCGCCAGAAATGCTAGACCGGGCGTTGTTCTGTGTTTTACTGGTCGGCCTCACTTGTCAGCTCTGTCGTGGGGCGCCGCAGGACAAGAACAGGATCTCCAACTTGAAAGATTCCACAAACATAGCCAACGAGTTTCTAATGGAAATGGAAACTCGAGGGACTAATTTGACTATAGATCAAGCTGAAGCAGAATGGAACTACTACCACGATTTGCGGCCATCTAACAAGGCTGCGTTGGTTTTAGCGACAACTTTAGTGAAGGAATTTACTTTGTCGGCAAGTAAAAATGCGTCGCAAATTCGCGAACCGGATCTTTCCGGCGATATTAGACGAAAGCTAATGCTGATCCGTCGGAACGCAGATCCCAAATCGCAAAAGGACCTTGCAATGTTAGAATCGCTGCACGCTAATATGACTGAAACATACAGCAAAGGAAAAGTGTGCAAAACCTCGAAGACTGCAAATACATGTTTGGAACTAGAACCGGGACTTACGGACGTCATGGCAAAGTCACGTGACTATGATGAGTTGCTATGGGCGTGGAAAGGGTGGCGGGACTCGGTTGGTCCTCCTGTGCGGCGGAAATTTGAGAAATTTGTAAATTTGCTTAACCGCGGTGCAAGTCAGCACGATTGGGGTGACTATGGGCATTACATGAGAAGCGAGTATCAGTTGGGGAATGAATTGAAAAGCGTGTTGAAGAAGTTGTGGGAGAATGTGCGACCTCTCTATGAGGAACTACATGCTTACGTCAGGTATAATGTTCTCTCGTTCTATATCCATCCTCTTAAAGGGCATCCCTGTCACATACCGCAACTTGATAACAGTTTTCTTTAAAACAAATCTTAAGAACCGTGATACAACGAATTGCGATTATTCGATTGTGGTACATTTCCTACATTATTTGGCTTCAAGAGGTACGCACGAGTGTACTAGTGCACATGTACGGGTAACTACGCGACTGTATAATAGTTTCTCCTAACACTATATTGTACCTGGCTAAACTCAGGGCTTGGCACCTGAAAACAAAAAATCATTCAGATTCGTCGCTACGGGTTTGCCGTTAGTGTTTACATCTCCTCTTGCTTCAGGTGAATCGTTCGCATTGTTCTAACAGTATAGTTTATACGTTGCATTTAATTAGACGAATTTAATTGATCAATCGTCTGTGCGACGTATAAAATGGAGGTTCGTTTTATACGACAAATAAAATAAAACGCAGACGTATTACAGACGTTGTATACGTCCGGTATCGACGGATACAACATCTTGGACGAATCTTTTAAAGTTCGTTTTATATGACGGGGTTGTGGGCCTAACACGCCCAAACCTTGTCTTCAACTGAATATAGCGGATTGAATAAAACCCATCAAGCTTTGATGTAACATAACTTCTTGCCCTTGATTTTAGGTTCAAGTTAAAAAAGGAATACCCTCAAATTAGCGGGGATGGTCCAATCCCGGCACATATACTTGGTAATATGTGGGCACAAGACTGGAGTACTATATTTGACATCGTCAAGCCCTACCCGAACTCCCCATCGTTAAATGTCACTGAAAATCTTAAAGCGCAGAACTACACACCGGTAAAAATGTTCGAGCTTGCGCAGTCGTTTTTTGTCTCTCTGGGCCTCGACAAGATGCCAGATTCGTTTTGGAAGAAATCCATGATCACGAAGCCTGCCAACAAATCTGTGGTGTGCCATGCATCGGCCTGGGCTTTCAGGGGGGACGATGTCAGGTGAGTCGTCTTGGACAGGCCATTAGGCCATTTGCACTAACTGGGTCACGTGACCCAAATCCCATAGATTCTGAATAAAATCTTCAAAATTCAACTCGCTGCCATTTGCTCCAGGTTAAAGATTTGTTTAAAGCTGAAACTTGAGTTTTTCACTAATATCAATTGGTTCTTTGTATTTCTGGAATTGATTTTGACAAAACATCTCGTTAAGAGGTAGTTGGGGTCACGTGACCCAGTTAGTGCAAATGGCCTATTCCAGTTATAACGAACGCGCACGCTAAAAGTCGTGTGTAATATTAATATTATGTGTAATATTAAAGATACATGTCGAACAAAATGTTAACAAAATACGCGCTGCATGTTGGTAAATGTACACAATTTGTCGAACAAAATGTTAAAGGCCCATCACCAACCGGGAGCCTTTGCGCCCCGTTTACTTTTGTTTTCAAATTGATCCATTGTTTTTCGAGTGCTATGATTGGCCAAGAGTCCGCGAAGGCTCTCGGTTGGTGATGGGCCTTTAAAAAGGCGCGCGCTACATTCATGAGTTATAGCGGAACTCCCCGTGCCGAAGGCACGGAGTGGAGCCCCATACGTATCATTCAACGTCACATGAGAAAGCAACCCATCCAAGCCAAAACGATACGTTCAGCGGCTTACGGAAACGTCGCGGGCTCTTATTTACGCATGCGCACTTGCGTTAGTGGCGACCCGTTTACATAGCCAATCACAGTCCGTCTTGGATCACTGAGCGCTAGCCTCATTTTGTCCTCCAGCACAGCGCCGCGGTGCTTTGACGCGATGCTTGGCAGAAGTCGCTCCTTCATTTTCCCGCCGAAAAAACTCACAAAACACGCGCCCGCGTCGGCTCACTCGACTCCCTGTGAGTAAGACGTGGGGTGTGTATGATTGGAGATCCGCTTTTAGGCATTGCCTAAATCTATATATTAAGAGACGGCTTGGGCATTTCTGAGTAAAGAACAGCGCGCGCGCTTATTGCTGGAATGGTCCATTTGGGAAAAAATTAACGAAATTGTCGCGTAAGAAAAAAAAGTCCTTATCCGAAAATATGTTGTTTCCATATGCTTATTTTCTGTTTGTTTTGTTGTATAATTTAATTGATCTGTTATGTTTTCTACTTTTAATGGATAGCAACAAAATATTATAACATTTAGAGCGCTTTACAAGACACTTAGACCTCTAACACAATATTTTCATTTTCGAGATACAAAGTGGCCGAGTGGTCAGAGAGTCGTCCTCGTAACAGTGTTTGTACGCTCCGGAAAAAATCCAGGGGCCGGTTCCTGAAAGGTTGGATAAAGTTATCCACGTTGTCTGTTGTATAGGATTTGTTCTAGATTTATCCGTTTGATAAGCGTTTATCTACTGATAACTTTTATCTGACATTCTAGGAACCCGGGCGGGGGGGGGGGGGGGGGGACTCCAAATTTTTTTGTCGGGGATGATCGTCGAAAATTTTCAGTTTCACCAAACCAAATACCAAACATGGCGGGCCATGGCGTGGCTCAAACAATTTATTACCTTAAAAGATACCCTAAAAGATGAGGTCTTATGTACCAAGTAGGCGCGAAGGACACAGGTAACAGGTGAAGGACACCCATCAAGAAATTTCCGAGTTTGTTTCTAATTTAGCGTCTTCTCATCGAATAATCTCTCTTTCTTACACGGTTTTTAGAAGTACCATCATAAGAAAAAGCAATTTGGACACAGTTTCGGCCCTAAAAGATACCAATCTGCCTAAAATTTAGTGAAGATCAAGATCACCCCTAAAAGAGACCAAACCATCGTGATTTTAACCCCTAAAAGATACGACGATCATCCCCGACAAAAAAATATGGGAGTCTCCCTCCCCCGGGGCTAGGAACCGGTCCCAGGAAATTTAAGGAGCCGTTTCGGAAGTTTTACAGGATTTTTCAGGATAATTTCCAGCCTTCCAGCAGTTTATTTTCGACAACGTTTCAATAATAATGTGGTTTAATTCATCCTCTTTCAGTCAAAGCTTGAAAACGGTTTTTATAACGACTACATTCTTGATTTTGTGAATGATGAAGTTCGTTTCATTTTTCCAGGAGTTTTGGCCAGGACATTCTCCAAGAGTACAATAAAAATCCAGGACTATCCAGGTTTCCCAGTAACCGCACGAACCCTGTCGTAACCCAATGACCCGAGTTCGAGTCCCCACTCTGGCTCCTCGACCATTCTTTGTAAATAGCCGACTTGGATTGCCAATTGGGGTTTCTTAAGTGTGGTCACTTTATTTACAATATAATTATTTCGGAGAGCTTTATATTACCGAAGGCAATTTGTCCACAAGAACACAATATTTTTGACCAAATCAATGTTGCGAGGAAAATTCACAAGTTGAACATTTGCCGATGGAATACGAGAAACAAATGCAATTTAGAGTCGCGCAATATTTTGAGCTTGAGTGAATATAAAAGAAAATAAAAATTTCATGAGAACGAGGCCACAAGGACCAGTCAGCCATTTCCGAAGGTGTATACACCGCTTTCAAATCACTCCGCTCCGCTCGGCGGCGGATTAATTGTTACGCGACACATCGGGTGAATTTGTGTCGCGCATTTATCTGCCATATATAACATTATATAATATTATATTATATAAGGTTTTTTCTATTTTAGATTTATTAATTGAAAAACAAACTTCTACTACTGAAAAAGAAACTACTAGTTTTAGGGTATTCTATAGTGGCATTGTTCTTACGGCATGTGATTTGAAAGTCATAAGTGATTGAAGTAGCAAGCGAAGAGACGCAAGCGCTAAGTCATTTGAATATTGACAACAGAACTACTTCCAATTCATTTATCATATGAAACAACCTCTTGAAGATTCACAAGGTTGTGATTGGCTGACGGGGAAACCATTCAGCAGCAATTTGCACATTTCCTTGTTTAGAGCGGATTTCACATGACTGTCAAGACTTGTTATGTAATTGCGATTGCTTTGCATTCTCATTGGCTACTCGTTTTTCTCAGCCAATCAAATTCTGTAGTAAAAACAATTGCGTAATTACTTAGTAATTGGTTTGGCTTGCAATTGGCTGAGAAAAAAGCCATTTAGGAGCAAGTCGTGATTTCTCTCGATTCTGATTGGCTAGTGATTGCTCAATTGCAATTGTTTTCACGATAGTCATGTGAAAACCGCTCTATAATTGGTTAGTTGTCTCCACTGCAGTCATGTTTTGAGTTTTCCTTCTGATTTCTGTATTCAGGATTAGCATGTGCTCGCACGTCACACATGAAGATCTAATCACAATTCACCACGAGTTGGGTCACTGCGAGTATGACCTTGCCTACAGGAATCTCTCCTACGCCTTCAGGGCAGGCGGGAACCCGGGTTTCCACGAGGCGATAGGCGACACCATCGCGTTATCAGTAGAGACCCCGGCATATCTCAAGAAAGTTGGACTGCTCGATAAGCTACCGCAGGGCGAAGGTATGTGGAGAAAACCCCCCGGGGGGGGGGGGGGGGGGGGGGGGGCTCTAAGGTTAAAATGCTAGGGGTGACCGTCGGGAAACTCGAATTTTGACCCTAAAAAATACCTGGTCGGAAAAAATTTCCACCCTCAAAAATACTCCTCAGTCTGAAAATACCCTAAAAAATACCAACAATTTTGACAGATTAAATTTTTTTTCTGGCCGTTTATTTAATATATCAAATGTATCCTCTCGACTTTCAAAAACACTACCTTATTTGCGTGAGAACCCCCTAAAAAATACCTATTTTTCTTACTATACCGTTTTTTATTTTCGAACCCCTAAAAAATACCAGATCGCCGATTTCAACCCCTAAAAAATACGACGGTCACCCCTAGCATTCGAATATAGGGAGTCCCCCCCCGGGAGAAAACCATATTTATGTCTTGGCTTTATTTTCAGAGGTTAGGAGGGAGCGAATGGATGACTTCGTATTTTAGAGTTGGGATATCAGGCCATTGAGCTATCCTACTATATTGCAGTGGCGACTCCCGGATTTTACTAAGGGGGGTTCCGTTTCTTCTTTACTCCTTCGAAGACTAATACGGGTAATATATTAAGGAGAGCTCGTCCACGAGCGGTCTGGGTAACACAATAAATTGTTCTGATGGGGGAAACCGTGGAACCCCCCCTCTGGATCCGCTACTGTATTAAGCTATTAGGCTATATGGCTTTCAAGTTATCAGGCTATAGGGCTTTCGGGCTACAATGGTATCAGGCTATCAGTATCAAGCTATCAGGCTATCAAGCTTTCAGTCATTTCATGAGTATAGGGCATCAAAGCTATCAGGTCATCAAGCTATCAGGCTATAGGGCCTTCGAGCTATCAGGCAATCAAGTTATCAGGCAATAGGAATTTCAAGCTATATTAGCCTAGATGTAAGACCAACACGTTATCAGGCTACACGACTTTCAAGCTATCAGCCTATCAAACTATCAGGCTAGGTGATAGGAGGTGCAAGGAAGACTATTTAAGTTAACTAGTAACTCGACCCAATCGGTAAAGACCCTTTTAATACGTCCAGTCGCGCATGTTTTGCGCGAATAACGTCAAATTTATTCTTTTGAATTTCTGGTCTACTGAACGTACGCTTTCTGAATGACAAAAGTCTCGGATTTTCCAGGATGTTTTTACTTATTTTGCAAGGACTTTTCCAGGAGTTTTTTATGGGGTAGAAATGCCCCCCCCCCCAAGAAAAAAAGGAAAAAAGAACATACACACTTTAAAAGGAAGCTGCTACTATATTGGACCGATATACGAAAATTACGAAATCAAGATTCGCGAGAATGAGACATTCAGCCACATTTGAGTTGAAACATTTTTCCAGGAGTTTTCCAGGATTTTCCTTAACATTCCAAGACTTTCAAGGACTTTCCAGGAAAGAGAAGAAAGTCCAGGATATTCCTGGATTTTCAGAACGCGTGCGAACCCTGTCGAACATCGTCAGATACAAATATAAGAACTTTTGAGTATTTATTGAGTGGTTTCTTTTGTTAAATTGACAACGTAATTGTTCAAAAAGCTGTTTCAAATGTTTTCCCGTAAAACTAGTAATACCATTGTTTCAAATGTAGCTTGAAACTGCATTAAAAAGGAAGAGATCGGAAAACACAAGAAGTATAAATCGAGAAACATCGAGATGGAAAACAATGGGAAAACTCGTATATTTGTATGAAGTTCTGATGCCACTGTCCGAACATTTTGGTGATCGTAATCATAGCATGACACACACCAAGTGCGAGCTGGCGCAAAAACGGCGAAATGAATGTTCCGTATTGCAGTTTTGCTAGCCTACAGCAGATAGCAATCCCTAAGCGCGAGGAAGAAGTCAAACGACAGGACGTGCACTAAACAACAGCTCGGACGCCATGCCTACAATCGCAACACTAATATTTTATGAGTGTCTTACTGCGATTTTCAGAGTCCATAAGAGAATCGGTTGATGCATATACACTTTTCTTTTGTTGTTTCTTCTCCTCCTGCATGTAGCTATGGGGCTCCGCTACGCGGGCGCCTTGGGCGTCCGCGGGAGCTCTGCTAATATTTTATGAGTGTCTAACTGCGATTTTCAGAATTCTGCGAACTCCCACTTTATTTCCGAACGTCAAACTTCGTTTTGACTTCCGTCAATCAAACCTTTTAAGATAGGCATGGATTTGTCTAAGTTTCGTATGCACTTTATGGTGGAAATTTTGTTTTTTTAGCCTAGCCAGTCCTTATTAGCGGAACTCCCCATACGTGGACATTCAACGTCGCAAGAGGAAGCAACCCATCCAAGCCAAAACGGAACGTTCAGCGGTTTACGATAACATCGCAGGCTCTTATTCACGCATGCGTACTTGCGTTTGGGTCGACCCGTGTACACAGCCAATCACAGTCCGTCTGGGATCACTGAGGGGGGACTCTAAGGTTAAAATGGGCTGGGATCACTGAGCGCGCGCTTCGTCCTCTACACATTCAGCACAGACGCCAACTCCCCCCCAAAATACATTGATAATCACAGAGATTGATCTGGATTCTTTAAAGAAGTAAACAGTTAGAGATGCAAGAAGACAAAAGGAAATGAACTAATAGCGAAATGGGAAAATATTTGCAAACTCTTTGCTGCTGGTGTAGCCCGCGATGGAAGAGAGAATCGTTTTCACCTCAATCAATTAATCGGTCATGTACAAGCGTAAAATTCCAGGTTGGGAAACCATAAATTCCAGCGTGCAATCATTTCAAAATCCACTAAATTCCAGGCTGGGCTCCTCAAAAATGGATACATTTGTTATAAGAATAAACCATGCAGTAAGAAGTAGGGTGTGTATGATTGGAGTTCTGCTTTTAGGCATTGCCTAAATCTTTATATTAATTTAAATTACTATATAATCACCAATGAAATACCAGGTGATCTCCCGCGCGAAAACTATCACACTTGCCTTTGCCGAATGCTCGATTTTTAAGCTTAACTCAAATAAAATTTGAATTTGGTATTTCATTGATGTTTATATAATAAACAGAACATTACATGACCGCTTCGAGATACGAATTTTATCTTCTCGTGTTAAAAAATTATCTCACTCGTTCGCTGCGCTCACTCGTGAGATAAATTTTCAACACTCGAAGATAAAATTCGTATCTCTGCGCGGCCATGTAATATCCTCTATATATCTCTCAAAGCCGGCGTGAAATCACCCACAGAGCTAAATCATCCGTTTGATTGACCGAAGCCATTTCGCGGTTTGTTAGTTGACGTAGAGTTGGCAGTTGAAAATTGCATGTAAATGCTGCCGGCGTTTCCCATTAAATTCCAGCGTGAAGCCTGACACATTTCGATAAAGCATAAAAATAGGCGAGGTTGAGTCACAAGCCTTGCTAAAACGGCTTTCTTTTTTTCAGAAGCGACCATCAACTTTCTAATGATGCAAGCGCTACGTCGTGTAGCACCGTTGCCCTTCACGTATCTCGTTGACCAATGGCGTTGGAAAGTTTTTTTGGAAAAAGGTTCCTCCACCAATTACAATTCAGAATGGTGGAAACTACGTAAACGTTTCCAAGGAGTCGAAGCACCAGTGCGACGAGATGAGACGGACTTTGACCCCGGCGCCAAGTTCCACATTGTTGCTAATAGTCCCTACATAGGGTGAGACATGTAACCTTCTTTAGCCCCTTGCACACTACCTAAAGCAGTTGTCAAAACCGGGAAATCAATACCTTAGATAGCTGCTAAAAAAAGAAGTCAAGAGGAAACGGGATGACATAGACATATTATCTTTACAATGTATATATGTATATGTATATTAGTTGGGAGCAAGTTTAATGGTCCGTTTAAACACATTAGATTTTAGCGGCGATTATAGAAGCGATTTCTGTGACGCCATATTGCATGTTTGTTCATGTAATACATAGAGGATATTATACTTAGCCGCTTGGAGATACGAATTTTATCTTCTCGTGTTAAAATCTATCTCACTCGTTCGCGTAAATAAACATCAGTGAAATGGCAAATCGACATTTTTCCTCACCCCTGTACTCAGAGCTAGAAAAAAATAAGTCCGCAACTGTGATACGTCCGCCCGTATCACATGAAAATATATCTAAAAAGATATATGTATCGTAGGGAGTTGTTCTCATACCTCTCGCCGGTTTATAGATGATCCTGTTCGTTTTTTTTTTTCAGCTACTTCGTTAGCCTCGTCCACCAGTTCCAGTTTCATCGCGCGCTGTGTCGTATCGCCAAGCAACCATCTCCTCTCTATAACTGCTCCATCTACAATTCAACAGAAGCGGGAGAGAAATTTAGGTACGTTATCAGCACCCGGCATTCAGGGGCAGATTTAGGGGGGGGGGGGGGGGGGCGGCCGAGGCGGCCCCCTTTTCTCGGGAGATTTTCTCATAGTACTGTATTTGATGAGGGAAATTTGCAAATTTTCGTCCCATGTTTTGACGCCTATACGGGCCCCCCTTGCATTAACATTTTTCGAAAGGTGCCATTCGCGGGTGTCAAACGCGAGAGATTTAACAACTTACTAACCGAGCGCGAGGGCAGTACGGAAAAATTCCAGGCTGAGGGATGAAATTTCTGCTTTACGGGCCGAGCCTCCGGAATGTTTCCGTAATGCCCGAGCAAAGGAAGTTAGTAAGTTGTTTATTATATGGCATTTCAAACAAAGTTAATAAAACAAAAATACTAGGGAGGATACAAAGCGAAAGCTAAACTAAACCAGTCGCACGACTTTACTGGTGAACGACCAACACAAGAACACGCAAAAAGGCATGAATAAAATGAAAAATGAATATATTTTAGCCGGAAAACGATACAAGAGAAAAGAAACTACAGAACAATAGCAAGCAGAATGGTTTGATGGCGAAAGTAGTTTGCGATTTATCGAGCGAAATAATCTTACATGGAATTTTCTTATCGTATTTTACGATCATTTGCTTTCCATCGACGACTAGAGTAAAAGACTATTCATCCAGAGAACCTTTGAGGATTTCAAATGTTTTAACATTAAAATACACAACTTCTCTATCTGGAAATAACCGATGAGCCAGGCGAAATCATTTTCACAGAAGTGTGGTTGTTGTTAGTTTTGTATCCGTGAATTTTGATTCATGTTCACTCTCAAAGAACTAAGTTTTTCAAATCTTCGCTTGCGCGAGTCGACTTGTATCCGCTGTTTGACGCTGTTAGTTGTCCCTTATATGTTACATGTGAGTCGGAAGATTGTTTATGTGATGGAATGTTAATTTCTTGAAATCATTGCTCTTGTCCATATGTTTTATTGTTTTAAAAGGATGTAAATTTTGGATTTTATTCTGTTCGTTTTGCTTTTGTTTTATAATTTTTAGTCCTAGAACATTTGTAAGAGCATTGTGTAATGCTCCTAAAACGTAATTATAAGCAATTATTGGATGAGGTTTTTGTGATCTCCAGAATAAACAATGTCGAGACAGGTGGAATCAGGCGAGGCCGTGAGGCCGAGCCTGATTCCACTTGGCGAGACATTGTTTATTCTGGAGATCACAAAAACCGAATTCAATAATTGTTTTATTATACATTGATTCAGTAAAAATACTTTTATTTCTGTCAAGCAATTTATTTTACACAAGCGCCTTGTTAAAATAGGGAAAGCGCTCTAGTCCTATGATGCATTGCGCGCGTATCAAGAATCAGCTAGCTGATTCTTGAAGAATCAGCATGCTGATTCTTGGATACCCTCAAAGTGCGTGATTCCCAAAGTAAAGCGCGCGCTCTTAGCCAATCAGAATCGATATAGCGAGTACAATGTATAATAATTACTATTATTATCATTATTATCTGTCTTTCAGCAATGAATCTCCACACGAAAACCTGACTAGTCTGCAGAGAGAAATTCTCTGAAACTTCCCCAAATGTTTCCTTGTGTACACCCATCATTTCAATTTCCACTCAATCCAGATGTTAGTTAAGTTTATAGAGGTTTTAAAGTTCGGTACGTCTCCAGTAGAGAAAGATTTTGCTTCCTCACCCACGACGAATGTTTTCTCTGTTGAGGTTTGCTTCGTTTGAATGAACTCTGACAGAGCCATGCGCGCGCGTTTTGTAAAATGGCGGGAAAAAAATTCTGCCCGCTGATTAGCCAATCAAAGCGCGCGTACTATTATTATTATTATTATTATTATTATTATTATTATTATTATTATTATTATTATTATTATTATTATCGAGCGAGCTCTACATACGAAAACGGATGAATAGAATTCAGTACTCTGAGTCAGATAAAATAGCACAAAAATAAAGATAAATTGCGTTCTATTCTTGCCGTGAAGTAATATCGTATCACCTCATTGATACGATTTTTATTCACGGCTTTTATCATATCGATGTCTGTCACAGTGCAATGCATACTCTTTAACAACTATTGCCCCCCGAAGGGGAGGTGAATAGCGGTGGATATATACCAAAAAGCGAAGCGTCGTTTTAGTATATACCAAATCAGAGTAGAATAAAATACGCTGTATTAAGGTTCAGAACGTAATATCGCGCGTAAAACGAGCCTGGATATCTACTATTTCAGGAACCAATCAGAGCGCGCGAAAATGGCTATTTACTGATTTGATATATACTAATAAATAATATCTCTTGATTTTGAACTTGACAGGGAGATGCTCAAGACCGGCCGCAGCGAACCTTGGCCCAAGACCCTTTACCGTCTGACAGGGGAACGCGAGCTCTCAATGGACGCTCTTCTTGAATACTTTAAACCGTTACAGCACTGGCTCAGCATGTACAGGAAAAAGAATGACTACAAACTGGGGTGGAAGAAGAACGTTAAAAAACAAGCTACTTCGACGGCAGATGGCGTGAAAAAGACACTTTCCTCTACTAAATCGGACACAAGTAAGAAAACCCTGCAACCGGGACATGGAAAGACGAACTCGACGAACTCTAAACAAAAGGGCAAGGGTGTGTCGTTCCCGAAAGCTAAGCTTTCTAATGAAGGATTAAATTTGAAGCCAGATTTGAAGACGGCGTTGGAAGCAATGCAACCGAATGCTAAGAAACCGGAACCTTCGAAGTTAAAGGAAGGAGAACTTGATGCCAAGTCGATAATACTGGGAGCCAGGCCTATGTTTGTACCTAACACAGTTAAAGACCAGATTGAGCTTGGCAACAAATTGAAAGACAAAGCGAAACAATAACTAGCACAATTAAAGGGACATTCGCATGCTTAATTTTTGTACAACCTGTCATAAAATCAGTCTAATTCTAATCACCAAAAATACATACCGGGAATAACCAAAATAACAGTCCAAATAAAACAGGTTTGTTAAATGACTTTTTAACTGTTAATTCAATACAAATCTATAGTGCCTTTGTCTATTATCAAGAGGATGGAATTGGATTGCGATTTGAATTATTTGCCTGTCAGGAAAAGCGTGCGAGTGCCCCTGTACAGCTAAAACCGTTGCATCGCGACCCGTGTTTTCAAAACATCGATTTGTTTTTGGCTTTGCTGTTCCGCCAATCAAACTATCTGAGCCAATGAAACTCTTGCCTAGTGCAGTCAAATGGCTTTTCTCTGAACTAAAACCAGACAACGTCGCGACGGAAAGCCAAGCGACTGCAGGCGAAACAGGGCAAGAATCTGATTGGCTCATAAGATTTGACTGGCGCCAACAGAAAAGCCAAAAACAAATCGATGTTTTGAAAACGCGGGTCGCGATGCAACGATTTTAGCTGTAAAGTGTCGAGAATTTGTATTTGAAATTTTTTGTAAAGAAGGTCTATCTAAAAGAGAGTATAGTAATAAAATGTGTCAACTATAAACATTGTTTGTGTTTACAGAAAGGATAAAAGCAAAACATAAAATATGTGCAGACTACAACACGGGCTCTAGGAACAGCGAAAGAGTCCTTGACAGTTACTACTTTTTCGTTGTTTACAATAGAGTGGTTTTCATCCGGCTGTGAAATAGATACTAACAAAATACGCACTGCTATACACTATAGAAATCATTTTTATTGTATTCTCCTTTTTAATAATGACTAGTACTATTAAACGCTGACTTAGTTTTTGTTTCACAGCCGATTTTAATCGAACATGTTATACTAAATGTCATCAATCGGCCGTATATATATTAGGAGACGGCTAAGCCGTCCAGATGGCCTTGACATTTAACGTCTACAGTCTAATATAAATTCGGAGGTGCGTTTAAGACGACTGTAGACTAGCTAAAGTATATAGTTCTCTTGGAAAAGTGAATTAGAAAAAAAAGTGTCGAATTTTGAAATAAGCTGCGCAATTTGCGGTAAGGCCGTCTTGACTTAGTCGACTCTAGGCGGTTAAGCCGTCCGGGAAGATAACGTCGTCTATAAGGGCGTCTGTTGGATGCCCTTAATTTCAGACGGCTAAGTAGTCCGACGGCTAAGACGTCTTCCATATTTCTCGAATCTATACTAGCAAGAGTGGATTAACAAGAGTTAGAATCTTTCCCTACTGTATTTGTCCACATCATAGTCAGAAAAGTGTCTATTTTTAGATTTGAGTTTCGCGCGCGAAAGTATTCGAATGCTCAGGCTCGAATGCTCGTATACCCAATACACAACAAAATAGAGAATATCCTACCTTATCTTTGCGATTTTAACGGCTTTTCCATTGATCTGCGATTTAATTTTAGGCTGGATCTCACAACTGTTCGCGTGGCGAGAAAGTGGGAACCCTGTGGATGACGAATTTTCGCGGGCATCCTAGTTCTAAAAATAGACACTTTTCTGACTGTGATTCGGGCGTACATAGTAAATATGGAAACTCTTGGTAATCCACTCTTGATACTAGACGGCTAAGCAATCTGAAGGTGGCTAAGGTTGTTCAGATGGCTTAGCCGTCTTCTAGTATAATTATGGCCATTGATGTGTTAAGCGAGAGGAGGATGGGAGGGAACCAAAAACTTCAACCCTTTGGATGTCCAATTGAACTAAGTTCCCACAAAAATTGTTTCTTGCATCGCACCGTATAGCAATACACCAAAGATAAACATCGGACTGATCTGAGCTATTGCTGTGAGAACGGTAAGCGGTTTTCTTTCTGTTTTATTAATAATAGTAATAATTAACTTCTATAGCGCCGCTACTACTAAAAACCCAGTGGCGCTTTACAATGGTATATAATACCAATAATTCAAAATGGAATAGTGATAAAAATAATATATACAATTGGTAACAATATGGCCTTAACATGGTATTAACATGACAAAGACATAAAAGCAATTGTCGACAAATAACATCGTCTGGGTTTTGGGTCTTTATATTGCCAGATGCAGTTGAATAACATCTGTGACATTTTACCATATAAGGGCAACATTGAGTGCAGATACTCAGCTGTATTACACGCCAAAAGGCGCACTGATTTCACTGTAGAAAACTGGTTACGATCCGGTTTTGCGCGCGTATTTAAATGCCTACTCGACCACGATCGTGTGGTAGTCAAAACATGCACCTTTTCTAGTGAATCTTGAAAACAAAAGAATATTTTATTTGTCGTATAATAAGTGACTGATGAATATATATTTTTATGTTATACTGCAGGCGGACATTAAAAGTAAGTAAAGAAATAAGAGGCTTGGCCAAACATTCCGTAGTGAGCATCCTGTGGTGTTTTTTCCTGGTATCTTCAACCCCACAACCACCACCACACCACCCGCGAGAGTGACAGCACGATTTCTAGCAAGATAGGTCATGTGCAGGACCAAAGCACAACTCACCCGAGATGTTATGAGAGAGATATAGAGCAAATTTCGTATGACTGTGAAAAGTGTGCGGTACTGTCGCGGTGGCGGTACGGAGCCTGGCCTGCTGTAGATACCGAATGAAATCGCGTAGTCGCGGTACGGTGACAGTCGCGGCGCGGTGCCATTTTGCCGCGGCACTTTGCACAGTCATGCGAAATCTGCTCTAGCTCAACGTTAGCCTGTGAGCTGGCTCTCCAGTTGTTTTCTCGGATATTTGATTTTTTTTTTTGGCACGCGGGATTCCTGTTTCGGGGGGCAAAGAAGTGACACGGGAAATCCGAGTGTCAAAAAAATCAAATATCCGAAGAAAAAAAAAAAGGAGAGCCCGCTTCGCAGCCTAGCCTAGCTCAGCTCAGCTCAGCTCAGCTCAGCTCAGCTCAGCTCAGCTCAGCTCAGCTCAGCTCAGCTCAGCTCAGCTCAGCTCAGCTCAGCTCAGCTCAGCTCAGCTCAGCTCAGCTCAGCTCAGCTCAGCTCAGCTCAGCTCAGCTCAGCTCAGCTCAGCTCAGCTCAGCTCAGCTCAGCTCAGCTCAGCTCAGCTCAGCTCAGCTCAGCTCAGCTCAGCTCAGCTCAGCTCAGCTCAGCTCAGTTCAGTTCAGTTCAGTTCAGTTCAGTTTATTAGCACATATTATATTACATTACAAACAAGGTTATACACTACAAAAAGAAAACAGCTATAATAAAGATTTATGATACAAAGAAACAAAAGCAAAGTGCGTAGTGACCATAGTAGCGCATGGCTTTCGAGATGGTCACTACCACTGAAAATAGAGAGACTAATTACAATTACATTAAGCTTACCTACATGGAAATAATAAAAAAAGTTTACAGTGTAGTTTTTTTTGGGCATATTTTGTCATTTGTTTACTTTTATCAGTATTATATTTTGTGTAAAGAAAAAAGAGAAGAAATTAATAATTTTGGCTGTGAAGGAGGTGCTTTTTATAATGAGAAACAAAATTTTAAATGGCATAATCTTAATGTTGTAAGGGACCATCTCCCAGATTCTACTTGCAATTGCTTGAAAGCGTGAAAGTCCATAGTTTGTTCTGGAAGCTGGTCTGTATAGATTTCCTTTAGAGGCATATCGGGTATAATATTTATGTATTTCTGAGGCCGGGATAATCAAGTTATGAAGGGCAGTTGGGGTTTGATTTGGAAAATGTTTGATTTGATATATGAGAGAAACTATTTTAATGTTGAACATGCTATCAAGGTTATGAATTTCTAAAAGCTTATTTCGCTGAAGAACTTATTTCGCTGAAGAACTTGGAATATTAGAGGGGCTACAAGCAGTCTAGCAGTCAAAGTCCAAGGAGAATTCAGATTAGTTTGCTAAACACAAAGTACACCCTTAGCCAAATGACTCACTGTGTGCTTGTTTGTTTTTTTCGCGTGAACTCCCGGGGGCTGACTAAACACAAGTCTTTGACCAATAGAACGTACTGAACATAACACAAGTCCGATTTTAATACTCTCGCCAAATCGCCATTTTGATGAGGATTACATGTAAACAATAGTTTGTTTCTGTGAAGCCCCTACGCGCGTGACTTCACAAACCTACAGTAGACTCCTTCGCTGGCGCTTCCGTGTTCTTTCCCGGGGGGGGGGGGGGGGAGGGTTCTCCCATGTAAGAGTGATAGGGGTGCTCGTCGGGACATCGGAAAATCTACCCTAAAAAATACCAGGACATAAAAAATCCAACCCCTATAAAATGCCTTATAAAACAAAATGACCCCTAAAAAATACCAATAATTAAACTTTTTTGTTATTGTTTATTGTTTCTCATGGCTCAAAACAAGCTTTTTTAGAGCTATAAATGAACGAAGAAAGAAAGAAAACGTTTTACTGGGTTTGTAACCCTTTCATTCATTTGCGTACCCCTAATAAATGCCATTAATTAGTGAAAGCCACAATATTTCTCCGAAAATACCTGAAACTCGATTTTGACCCCTAAAAAATACGACGAGCACCCCTATCAGGTCGACACCCCCCCCCCCCCCCCGGGTTCTTTCCCTTAATAAGAAAAGTGCTTTTTGCGAAAGAGGCTATCAAATGACCCTGGTACAGTCGACATAGTGTATCTCAAAATAACTCTTGTATTTTCCTAACATACGAACTCGCCTAATAGCTTGTGTGTCTAACAGAAAATACAAATGACGGCGTGGGATATTCTGCAGTATGGCCATTTGGAAGCACTGTATAACTAGCATGTACCAATGTCTCTCATTATGTTATAGAACGAAGATTAGACTTGCCACAAGTCTACCTCTAAAGACCGGTTTACTTGTGATTTTTGTTGCCTTTGTCGCGGCGATTTTTTGAAATTCTAACTCTTTTGTGTAAACGACATGCAAATCCGGTGCGATTTCTGTGCTCTCTTTTCTTCAAAGCGCATCAAGTTGTAAAGAGTTTCGGACATGTTTGAAATCTCCGCGACGACATCACGCGACAAAAATTGAAGTCGCGCCGAGTTGCACTTGGTGTACATAAGTGATTTTGT
Source organism: Scolanthus callimorphus (assembly GCA_033964015.1). Classification (NCBI taxonomy): domain Eukaryota; kingdom Metazoa; phylum Cnidaria; class Anthozoa; order Actiniaria; family Edwardsiidae; genus Scolanthus; species Scolanthus callimorphus. The sequence goes on along the minus strand of CM066923.1, from coordinate 12,673,402 downwards.
TGACGCGTACGTGCGAGAAAAACGCCGCGTCAAACATGGCAAGTGTAAACGGGCCTTAAGGTTACTGAGAACCTTCGCACACGTGCTCGAAAAAAATCATACACGTCCTTAGTTTAACCAAGCTTATAAAATGGACAAGCGGGCTGCGGCAAGAAGAAATATTTTTTTCATAAATAGAATTTTTTTAAGGTTTTATTAACAAATTCGGGTGTGACATTTTCAAGAGATAACGCTGTCGAACTGCTGGACCTTGACTCCCAAGTAATTTAATCGTTAACAGTTAAAGGTGTTTCTCAAAACCCGTGTCTGCGTTTTTTTTAAATTTTGCTTTTAAATTTCGAAGGTCAAATTTTTAAAATTCATCACTTCTGAACTGAACAAAATTTAAAACAACGCAGATCGACACGGTTTTTGAGAAACACCTTTAAGATTAAAACAACATGTTACTTGGGAGTCATGTTCCAGCAGTTCGACAGCGTTAGCTCTCGTGAAAATGGCGCACCAAAAATATTTAATCAAAAAATTAAAAAAAAAATACAGGTATCAATAAGTGATTTCTTTTTGCCATAGCCCGCTAGTCCATTCTATAAGCTTTCCAACGATATATAGGTTGACAAATTTTGGTTAAACTAAGGGCGTGTTTGATTGTTTTTCCGAGGACGTGACGCGAAGGTTCTCAATTAAGGATACTGGCAAAAGCGAGCGAAGCGAGGCCAAGGCCGAACAAAGCAAGAAAGGACTTTGAGAAAGTCTAAACGAAGATGATATACACGACCGAAAGCTCTGGGAACGAGATTGGCAATGCCACAATGCGCCGCGCGCCCCAGGGACGACATGCGCAATGGAACGGCGCATCTAATCGATTTCTGTCATTTCTGTTTTGACAAATAGTCTCAAAATGGTAGGACCAGACGATAATACAAAAGTATAATAAAAATTTGCCGTATGCTATAAACAAATCGCGGAAAACGGGGCAGTAATAAAAAAAGATTTCTATTTCTAAAACAGCAACACAGCTAATCTGGGAAATTTTCAGTATTCAAAGTAAAACTCTGTAATTATAGTCGTGAGATCAAAAGGACCAAAAGGGTTCTACTTTCGGACAATACGTTACGTTACTATATTATAGTGCCATAAGTGTGTTATTAAACTTTCCAAATTAAAATCTTGGTCATTGTTTTGATATAAAATCGCATCGCATAATGTTTATCATTAGCGTAAATCGCATGTGAAGTTGTATTTCGCGCTATTCAGGTGCCTATCAGTATTTTATAGCACAAATTCAGTCTTTGTGGGACCCTTAAAACATCAGCTTTTCCAATGGTTGGGTTTCTGCAGAAATTCCCTGTGTACTCTGTAGCAATTGTTTTAGTAGAAACCTTTATTCGATTTATTCTAATGGTTTTAATACACAACGTTTAACGCTAGCGTTTCCCTACTCACTCACTACGTCATGATAGATCAGTCTCGGCCCAGACGCTTTTTCCGGGCTTTTTAGGGCGCGCAAAGATTTGTGGGAAAGTTTTAGCAGGGCGCGCAGGGAGTTATGGGATAGTTTTAACAGGGCGCGCAGAGAGTTATGGGATATGCGGAAAAAAGCCACCAAAACAATTTCATATAGAAATCAACGAAAGAGACCAAATAAATAAATAATAATAATAACGTCTGGGTACGAGACTGGTGATAGATAGTGTGAGCGGCGGCGAGCCAATCAGATTGCAGATTCGTGATAGTATCCGAGTGGGTTTCTACTAAAATACTGTAACATGAACATTCCGGTGATAGATAATAGCGTTGATTACTGTAATCAAGGGTTTCTTTTACGACAAAATACTTGGCGCTTGGCCTAATATTTGTGAAAAATTGCTGCTTCATTTAGATGCTTCCAAATGTTTTTTTCTGGCGCGGTGTATCATATATCGGAAGCTTTGAACAAATACGATACAAAAACAAGTTCTTAGGTAGAAACTTCAGAAATTTTATAAATTGGAATCACACTGAAATCGTACTTTTAATAGGCCTTATCACGGTTTCCGCCGCCATTTTGTTCGGTAGGCAAGATGTGCAAAATCCCACATAAACTCTGTAAACGCGAAGTGAAATCGTTGCGAAAATATTGCACATATCAACAAAGTACTTAGCGCAAAATAATTCTACTTGGCCAAACAATCACTCTATCAAGTTTAAGCTTCCTACGCTCTCTATAAAGCGAGCAATTGTAGTTTTTATTTTTTCACATCTACCCTTGTATTTTGACAGGCTATTTACGCATCGATGCACACAGATTTTACAGGCGTTTGTATTTTATTTATTTATTTATTTATTTATTTTATTTATTTATTTAGTGGCTTCCATCACGCCGAGCACTATAAACTTATGATGTATAAAATACTGCGACAACACAACAACAACAACAACAACAACAAATGGTCGTGATGCGGGAGAGCTAACGGACTCGCAGTCCCAAGGCGCGCCCCAACACAGTACAGCACACTACAAAACGATTGGACAATTAATTAATATAAATATGTAAATCTTGCTAGGTATCTAGCAACAGTCAATTCTTGTTGCCCTACAGTGGGGACACAAGGACTTCCAAGACCGGACCCGGTCACTGTCAAAGAATAGTTCAAGTTTACTAAAGTACAGACGGTTCAGTTTGTTTTTAAAAGTGCAGAAAGAGGGCGCAGCTCTGGTCTCAGTTGGTAGATTATTCCAAAGAAGTACAATTCTGTTAAAATAGGAATCTCGGAAAAGCGAGGTCCTGAAACGCTGGGGACGGAGATTCACATTTGTTGCATTCCTTGTTCGACCAGAATTAAAAGTAACAAACTCATTGAGAGGAAAATGGTAGAGCCCATGGTAAGCCTTATAGAAAAAACAAAGATCCTTTGCCTCCAGCCAATAAGAAACAGGAAGCAAGCGCAGCGTTAGCAAGCGCGCCCTGTAATTGGGTCTTTTATTTGGGTCTGGGTCGCAGCAAAGTATAAAGCGAGTAGCGCGGCGCTGAACTCCTTCTAGCAGCTTAAGGTCAGAAATACAAGACTGGGGAGCCCAGACTTCGCTTGCGTAGCCAATATGAGAGCGAATAAAGGTTAGATATAGTAGTATTTTGCGGTCAGGCCCTAACTGCGCGCAATGCCGGCGGAGAAAGCCAAGCACACGATTTGCTTTGGCTACAACTGTAGCAATATGCGCGCTCCACGTTAGCGTGCTGGTGACCGTAACACCGAGATCTTTCTGCGTGTTAGCAACCGTGAGAGCATGTTCTCCCAGGGTGTAGGGCCTGACCGCAAGAGAGGGGACTGGGCTCAACCGTTTCCTGGAGATACGCAAGACATCACATTTCTTATGATTGAATGACAAACTCCATTCGTTGGACCATTTATCCAGCGAGTCTAAATCTTTCTGGAGAACGGTAGTGTCGTCTGGAGTTCGCAGGGGTCTGTAACACTTAGCATCATCAGCGAAGAGGGCAACAGCAGTATCAGAGTTGACTGCATCCGGGAGATCGTTGACGTACAGCAGGAATAGGAAGGGGCCTAACAGGCTTCCTTGAGGTACCCCGGAACGGACGACTGACCAATCGGAAGAAGTGCCATCGACAATAACACGCTGGCGCCTGAAGGACAGGTAGTCTGACAGCCATCGATGTAGATTTCCTGTGACCCCAAACAGGGACAACTTGTATAGTAACTTATGGTGCGGCACTGAGTCAAATGCCTTGGAAAAATCCAAGTAGATAATGTCACTCTCAAGACCGGAATCAAGGGCAGTTCCGAGTTCGTGAAGGACAGCCAAGAGTTGGGTGACGCACGACCTTCCACCGATGAAACCATGTTGGATAGACGATAGTAGCTCCCGCACATGCGCTATTAAGTGGTTGAGAACACACCTCTCACACACCTTGCTGACAATAGATAACAGGGATATAGGCCTGTAGTTAGAAACTTCAGACTTTTTCCCCTTCTTGAACACGGGGGTAACATTAGCGTCCTTCCATTCCGCAGGTAGACGACCCGAGCGTAACGACAAATTGAACAACTCACAAAGGGAGGGAGCTAATTGGTCAGCACACTCGCGCAGCAGTCTTGGATGGAGACCGTCAGGACCGGGAGTCTTACTAGGATCCAGACGCTGGAGCGCAGAGATAACTTCAGCTGGAGTTAGCGTTAGATCACTTAAAACGCTCTCAGTATAGGGAGTTGAAGATATGCTCGAGGGAGCCGAGTCGTCAGGGTTGAACGTTGACGAGAAAAAGTTGCAGAATGCACTGGCTTTAGCGCCAGGAGATGAATAAGAGCAGTCATCCAAAACAACTGAGTCCGGCACAGACGAACGTTTGGCGATTCTGTTGAAGTAAGACCAGAAGCGCGCTGGATTGGAGAAACAGTTATCAGAAATATCCTGTAGATAGGCGACGCGCTTTGCGCGGACAAGGTATTTCAGTTCACGTCGCAGGCGTCGAAACTTTTCCCATAATGCATCGGTGTCCTTCTTTAAAGCCTTTCTGCGCGCTGAGTTTTTCTTTTTGATAGCATGAGTGACGTCACTGTCTATCCAGGGAGGTGTAATGTACTTGCGTGGTCTTGAAATAGGAACATGTTTATTAATGTGGTCTGTAAACCACTTCCTCCAGAGGTCCCAGGCTTTCTCTACATCATTAATCCCAAGGAGATGAATGGGGTGTTCAGTCAATGACGACCTAAGCCCTGTATGTAATTACTCGATTCATACAGCAGCTATAACCTCCAAACTTTTAAGGTAAACAGTTTCAGCCACTCTCTCAATGCTACGATTCATATTTTACCGATATGTTTGATATTTTCGCAACGATTTCACTTCGCTTTTACAGAGTTTATGTGGGATTTTGCACATCTTGCCTACCGAACAAAATGGCGTCGGAAACCGTGATAAGGCCTATTTACTGACTTAACTTTTCAATGCACACATTAATATTTCAATTCATGTCCGGTTTCCAGCCACAAAAAAAATCCTATGTTTATTTTCATTTGTAATAAATGGTTCTGACTCACTCGTAAAACTAGTCATATTGTCACTGAGTTTCGAGTGCCCCAGTGCCACTCCATTCTCGCCGTTAAGTTTCGAAAGCCCTTTCAGTGCTATTAACGTGACTGCGTTAAAACATGCTAGAATTTCAATAACAGAAACCTTTCAATTGTTAAACTACGACTAAGCGTCTTACAAAACAAGGATTAGGAATAATTGTGCAATAAAAATTCTTACGAACAAAGCTTTTTAAGTCAAGAAGAAATGTCTCATGGTAGTAGCATGCGAAAAATGCTACCCTCTTACTACGAAAACATCAAACTTTTTCGCCATGTTACATTCTCATGATCCACCTTTGTGGCAGATTTACTTTAACTCAAAATATCATTAAAATGGACAGTCGTTTATTTACATGCATTGCTAAAACAAATATGTCGACAGCATTGTACTTTTTGCGCTATGGAATGTCCGTTTTTCGGAGCTCGGGTTAATGAAGTAATGCCCCAAAATAATACAGAATTACAGTGCAGGGGCATAGCGGAGGAGGCTGGTATAGTAACACTGAGCGCCATGCATGCCTCAATCTCCTCTCAGCGAGTGTCAAATTTTCGGAAATGTCGAACGGAAACTATAAACTACATACATAAGTGGATTAAAAGCCCGGGAAAATTTTTTGGCGCCAATCACAAACAAATATTTACATAAAGTGAGTGAAAATAAATAAAAGAAATTCAAATTGAGGTTATCGGCGATAACTTACACGAAGGTGAATTATAAAGTATGAGTTTTTGCATTTGCGACGACTGTTACCACAGTGGTGTGAGATCCACTTTAGAGAAGTAAATATAGTGCAGTATATTTTTATTTTAATCTGTGTCAATGTACAACTTCCATCGAGTACTTCGTGACTTGGTTCTGCTAGGGTCCAAGAAGGAATCGCTCCAAAACGAGCAATTATATTGCAAGTCTTGTCTAGGTTTGTTTCATCTCGTCTAGACAGAAACAGGCATATTTATTCTACGGATTTATGAGATAGCAGCGAAGAAAGATTAATATTTGAACAAGCCGCGCTCTTCATAGGTTATCAAAATTAATACTCGAGTTTAACAAAATAAAACGAACCGGTTTTGATGAGAAAGCAGGGATTTTAGAGATAGGAGGTCTAGTCTTGCAAAGAAAACCGATCCATCCTCACGACAGGCCACTTACTTCCTGTAGTTCACGATTTAGGAGTGTCAAAATCTGATTGTCAAACGTTACACATTGTTGTCAAACCTCCACAAATTCAACCAGAGTATCACGTCATGCGAGAATATCTTATTTTCTATCACTTTCTTATCTTGTATTTTCGTTGCCTTGGACGTTCTATACATAGCTAAGACGTTTATCTGTGGTCGTGGGAATTTTTGACATTCGGGTCGACTCTAAGCTGAGGGTTATTGTGACTTCAGAAATAATTCTCTCATTCCAATGTGTCACGCCGAGGCGCCAAGAACTGCACATTAACGTTTTGTCTAGTCAAATTCGCACAGCATGCGCTTTTTGTTTATGTGCTAAATGCTTGAAAAACACAATTAACTTGCCTTCGGTCTGTTTTCGAGCGTTTTCGAGCCTATAATAAATAAATTAAGCCTGGTGCACACTTGCGACATAACGACATAAGAAAAATGTCACGCGAACAAAATTTAGTGGTTTCAAGAAGTTGAAGTCGTCAAAAAATAACATAAGATTGCTTTGGTGAAGTAATCTAATAAAGATCCATGGAAAATATTGATTGTTTTAATTATTTTCCCGTACTTTTTTCGTTGCAACATAACGTCCTTATGTCGTTATGTCGCTAGTGTGCACCAGGCTTTACCATTGCTAATTGCCTGACAACTGATGAAAAGAAACTGGGCATTACGGCCTAATCTTGCGTTGAGATTCTAGCGAATTATCATAAGCGGACTATGAAAGGATACTAGGGAAAGAACTCCAAGAATTAGGTGTTTCTTATCGGTTCTCCACTCGCCCAAGCGAGTAGATTCTTTCTGTTGACTATCGGTGCAAGATTTCACGCGTGACAAGACTCGGTGTGTTTCACCGAGCGTGACGCTTTGTTGACACTGGATCAGGAATGCAAATTTTCACATAAGGTTGGCCGTTGTCGTAACTGGTCTGGAACTCACATTGTATAGTTCGACCTGTGACCAACTGCTTGGCGTTTGAAAGCATTGTTGGCTCCCCTCGAAAGCGCCTGGCTTTCATAACATATTCGCCAGTTTATAGTGAGCAACGGGCTAGCGCTTGAGTTAAGGTAAGTTCGGTCACTTCTAAATCGTTGTTTTAAAGATTTGGTTCTTTCAAACTGCACGTTGCACTCTCTAGACAATGTTGTGATTGAATTGCTATAAGTTTGAGTTTGTATCAGAGCTTAATTAACTCGGGAGATGGAATAACTAGTGCAGAATGCCGTGAAAAGTCGCAAATACCAATCAAATTCCGCAAATCAGTCAACGGTTGTTCCTTCTAGTACTCAAAACAAACGTTAAGCGCCATTTATTTTGTCCTTCGATATTGGCGTCGAGTATTCACATACAAGAACCGGTATACATGCTTTAAATCTATAAGTACTGATATATATTCCTTATAAATTTCTATTGTTGTCCATTTCCTAGTTTGTAAAGCGATCGAGAAGTTTATTTGTTTCAAGAACTAACTCTTGCCAACGGAGAGGCAAGCAAGTTGACATTTTAATGAACTTATCGAAAATCCTGCGCCTTTGTTTTCAAACCTATCGTTTGTCGGTGACTAAATAGTATTTTTAGAAGCTCAATAAACTGTTGTTTTCGTCAGACCTCAAGAATTCATCGCCATGAGTCAATATAAACAAACTTCGGATGGTGATTACGAGGGTTTGGAGACACTAGGGGGGTCTAATGAACAGGCAAACGGCAGCAAAGACAATCTCAAATACGATGAGTACAAAACCACCACGAGATCAACTGAAGTTTACGAAACTCGTACTGTCAAGGAGTTCACTAGCGAGGAGCAGAAAGATTTGAAGAAGAAGTTTGACGAAGCAAAGGTTCGTTTGGTTGATCTGGAGTCCGAGCTGCGAAACACGCGCGAGAAACTGGGTACATTACAAGGAGCGTGTGAAACCACGGAAGAGAAAATTGGGTATTTGAAAGACGCTACAAATATCTATCAAGATGTTGTCAGCTCTCACGAATATATTTTCAAATCGATCACGGAAGAGAACCGAATCCTTAAAATTCAAGTCCAGAGAACCAAGGATCTCGAGGAAGAGCTCAGTAAAGAGAAAGAAAATAATAGAGTTTTGGAAGAAAAGATCATTGAGATCAAGAAAGAGCGGAATGATGGCGAGGATGAAATAGATAGGCTCATGTCACAGTTGAGTGACTCCCAAGACGACTCGAACAAGTTGCGTGACCGCATATCTGAATATGAAATCGAATGCACGAAGTTGCGTGACCGGATCTCGACGTACGAGGTCGAGTGCAGCATGTTGAAAGGCGAGCTTGACGATAGAGATGAAAGGATCGATGAGCTGAAGGAGGAATTGACGCGAAAACACGACGAGTGCACAATCTATGTCACGCACAGCGAAACGCTCTCTCAAGAGTGTGACACTTTGCGCAAGGATAAAACCGACGGAGAGGAAAATCTACTGCGCGAGATTGAGTCTTTGAAACTCAAGTATGATCAGATTGAAGGCGAGAAAGGTGTCCTTGAGAAAGAGAAAATGGAAATTTTCGACGAGTTGAGTAAACTCGAAGAAAGGCTTCAAGACCTGGAGGACCTGCAAGCGCAACGCTTCGAGTTACAAAAGCAATATGACGAATTGAAGGCAAAATACGACGACATCAAGGCCGAGAATGACGATTTTGTCGATCAGTTCAACGCTTATGTCGATCTGGAGGAAAAAGGGAGAGCAGAGATAGAGAGTCTTAAAGCGCTGTACGACAAATCCCTCGCGGACAATACAGATCTCGACGAGCGTTGCAGCAAGCTGGAAGACACGGAAGCGAGGCTTAAGAAAGAAATCGACGACTTACGGCAGCAACTCGGCGACAACGATGGCGTCAAAAATGATCTAGAGCGCATGCGCGAATATGAGTCGAAGTACAAGTTGATTATCATAGAAAAGGAATCCCTAGAACGCAAGATCAAGGACGAGCAGCGCGTTGTCTCGGAGTTAAGAATTAAGATCGAAAGGTACACCACAGAAAACGACGAGCTGCAGGATAAGACCAGGGAAATGAGGAACCGGATCACGGAGTTGGAACGGGAAATAAGGGATCTGAAGAGAGAGAAAGAGCAACTTGAGCAAGAGGTGAAAAAATTGAAGGCGCGTGCAGAACAAGACGAAAAGACAATTGAAGATTTGAGAAAACGCATCAAGGATTTGGAAAAAGACCTTAGAGACAAAGAGAACGAGATTAGAGATTTGAAGGCTGAGAATGAGAGATTAGAAGATGAGCTGGATTCTTTGTCAACCACTTTTGAGGCAGGGAAAGTTGAGTACGGAAGACTTCTAAAGGAGCTAGAAGAGCTCCAAGAAGAGTATAACGACGTAAAGGACGAACTCAACGAAGTTAAACCTCTAAAAGAGCAGCTGGAAGACGAGAATAAAGCCTTGAAGGCCGAACTCGACGCACTGAAGACGAAGCCAGAGGAGGTAATCACTGTGGAAGCGGCTCCTATGGCGGCAAGCATGCCCGAGTTCGACAACAGCGATGAGCTTGCAGCACTGGAGAACGACCTCAGAGACGCGAATAGAAAACTCCACGATGTTGAAGATGAGTATAAGAAGTACAAAGATGATACTGAGCCTGAACTTCTGTCGCTTAGAGCCAAAGTGAAGGAGCTGAGGGATTCATTGGATGACGCAAACAATGACAAACGGCGAGTTGAAGAGGATCTGGCTCGGTTGCAAAAGAAGTATGATCGGATGGTGGAAGATTTTGAAAAGAGGATCAAGGTCTTGGAGGATCGCAGCGAAGGTCAGAGGAAAGACTTGATTGACAAGGAGATGGTTATCACACAGCTGCGTCGAGACGAGGCTAAGTACAAAGTCCAGATTGAGGATCTTGAGAAGCAAATCGAGGATAACAAGAGAGACATGGAGAAGGGAATCAAGATCGTCACAGCACTTCGCGAGGAAATTGAAGACCTAAAGAGCCGAGTATCAGATGACGATACGAACAAATACGATGATCTACTAAAGGAGAACGATCATCTTCGGAAGCAAATCAGCAAGCTTGAGGATGACGTGAAATTCCTTAACGACGAGCTCCGACAAGCCGACGACTTATCGATTAAAGAGTCGGATAAACTCAAGAAGCAGATTCGAGATTTGGAAAAGAAAATCAGAGAACTTGAGCGTGAAGTTCGTGACAGAGATGACGAAATTGAAAGGCTGAAGAAAGGAAAAAGGGACGGATCGGATGGTGGAGAATGGAAGATTCAATATGAATCGATTAAGATCAAGTATGAGACCCTAGAGCGAGAGAAAAAGAACTTGCACAAAGACTATACTCAATTGGATGACGAACTACAAAACGTGCGTGCTCGATTCTCTAAAACAAAGAAACAACTCGACGATGCTGAGCGAGACATCAAGAGGCTAGAGGAGTGGCGCTCAAAGTACGAATCGTTAAAGCTCAAATACGAAGAGCTAGATTACGAGAGTGACTCTCTTCACAAGGAGAAAAGTGCACTACAGAAAGAGCTCAAGATATCTGCGGAAAAACTCGCAGAGTTGGAGATAAAGCTGAGCCAAGGCAATACAGATGAGAAGAGACTTCGCGAGGAGTTACACATCTTAAGAGTGAAAATCACCGAGTTTGAGTCCCGTGTGGATGGGGGTGGGGACTTCGAAGAGGTGCAGCGACTACGCATGCGTATCGCGGAGCTCGAGAGGGAAGTAGGGCGACTTAAGAAGTTACTGATGGATGCTTCGGATGACAACAAAAGCCGTGATGCTCTGCAAGGAGAGATTGAAGATCTGGAGAAAGAGGTAAGTGCGTTGATACCCACTATTACTATTATTAGTATTATTATTCAAGGGACTGAGACATTACTTTCGCTGATCGAATTGAGAGTTTCGTTTTCTCTTGGTATAATATCCAACTGGTGATGACTATAACATTTTGGGAGTGTGGGCGCAGTTTTATCATGATCACGAAAAATTTGAAATAAAAACATTTTTTTGACTAAAACTCTTATGAGTCACTTGAGTAATAAGAAAGCAGTTAGTCGCCTCAGGCTCCGTAAACATCGACGCATACACCTAATTAAAAAAACGTTGCTTTGGGAATTGGTCTTTGAAAGCCATTATTTGGTGGTCACTGAGGCAGAGAATCGCATTGTATTCCGCGCTTCCAGGATGAAGCGCGCGCTTTTCAAATATCCCTCATTTTACGATTCAGAATAACCGAGTAGTCAACAAATGTTTTGCCAAATTTTCGGCGTGTGTCTTCGTCACGGCAACTCCTCCTTTTTGTTTTTCAACACTCAGTTAGTCTGAGTTGCGTAAATTTTGTTGAGTCTGAAGAACACAGCATTAAAGAAGGTTTATGAGTATACCTCATTTAACGACATGCGGCGCGCGTGTTATAGCTAGAATGGCCAATTGAAAACACACACCACTCTCACTTGGTAGTCAGTCATGGACCTTCCTTGGCTATCTCAGAATTCTGCGGGAAAAATCGAGGCCAGAGGAAGCCCACGCATGCACAACGCAGGGGTTTGGGATTACCCAAGGGAAGCCTACTTTGATTAACCTCTGGCTAAGTTAAGGAAGAAAAAGAAACATTCTAGGATTATTTCTATACTCAAATATGCAGAAATGTATTTAAGAAGTTAAAAACATCATTAATTAATGTATGGAAACAGGTTCTTATTGATATCATTTGGCCTAGAGCAAACGCGGTCCAACAAAGAGTCGCGTCGAATGCATTTAAAAAACAATATATAATTTGTTCTTTAAAAATGTAAAGAGGCAGCATCTTCTAGAAAAAAGTAATCGACGTTTTTCCTAGACCTTGAATTAATGTTATTCAACTTAGAAATATCACTCTCACTATGCTTGTACGCAGGCACTACTAGTACTCTAGCGATGTTGTGCCGACACAAATCCCTTTAATTCCACGCGCCGCAAGACCTTGGTCACAGTATATCCCCTTTCGGGTCTCGCACGTGACTATCACAACAAAAACTCGGCAATATTAAATGCGTTATCCATATCTTCACAGAATATTTACGAAGTTCGTTTTTCTGCGGATTTTCCGAAATGACTAACTTTTTCTGCCCATTCGAACAGGTGATCATCCTAACACATGAAATCGAGCTCAAGACGGCGCGGCTAAACGAGTCCAAGAAGGACAACGATAACCTGAAAAACCGGATAAACGACTTAGAACACCAGGTCAAGGCAACACCTATTATCCAGCCTCAAAAGGTTGAGATGGTGCAGGCGGTTTTCCAGGAAGCGGCATTACCAATCATCCCACAGGTCCGTGAGACTTCCACGTTAGTGATAGACGTCAAGGAGTCTATGGAAGAAATTATTCTGGGGATACTGATAAAGAGCCGAATGCGGCGCGTGACCCAACGATTCCCAGGTAAGTTGTACTGTTGTGATAGCAATATAACGAAGTCCATCGTCCAGTATATTGTGTCAGGACCCCACGCCATCACAGTAGAAAATCTCTACAGAGCGGGTTTCAGTTAGCTGTGGAAAAGTAAATCAGACCTGCTACGTGTTCCTATTGGTAGAGGTCCTAGGTTTTTGTTTTGTCAACCAATCAGAAAAAAAGAAAAAAAACAAAGTGACTCTTGTTTTCTTTGGTCCTGTCACGGTACGCGCATGCTCCACGAGTGACCATTAATTCATCAGTAAAACTCATCAGACCATTCTATCAGATAACTATTTAAGAATATGTAAAGCTAAAAAACATTGTCCGATGGATCGAGAAATATCAAGATTATATACGATTTGTTTTCGAGGTTTTGTAGCCTCCGCTGGCTATCGTTACGGGACGATACTCTGATTTGAGAGATGCGCAGAACAGCTGCGCAGTTGCGTGACAGGCTCCCTTTAATACGTCCCATGTCTGGTTTGCTGTTGAATTTGCTTCGTTTCTGATTGGCTAAGTGTTTGTAATATGCGTTTTCCACACTCATCTGAAATCCGCTCCATTTTCTGCCAGATGTACAATTTGAATCCCAAAATAAATCTGCGAAAAATGGTTAAACGAACACAGATTCTAGGAGTGCACAAACTAACGAAACATCGAGATATTTATAACAAGGCTAAAATGAAATGCTGTTGCTAAATAACAGGCAGTTTTCTATTGTTTTCCATAGACTATTTGACCGGCAGTCGAAACAAATTTAGTATTTTGAGCGCTAAACCTTTCTCGAATCCTTATCCTAAATAGATTGTTTTGTTTGAAATTCACGATTTTGTGTGCTGTTATTTGACCGGCAGCCGGCCATATAGCCACTTCGAAAATGAAAATGTTTTAGCTCCGCCCATTATCAATACCAATAAATTAAATCGCATTAAGCAAAGAAACAAAAACAAAGCAAACACGAAGATTAGAGCAGGGTATCCACAACAGTGGTGCCAATAAGTCTAGTTGGAGTTTAAATTTTGTGTTTTTTGCGACTTTAGTCCGAATTTCTTGATTTCTTTTGTTTAACAAGAACAAAGAGACGCTAAACAAAAGATTCGGACTAAAATCGCATGCGCACTGAACACGAAATGTAAACTCCAACAAGGCTTATTATTAATTGCGGACCCCATAAACACTCCAATTAAAGCTCAATACATCTCTTTTTGTCTTTCTTAAAGGTAAATCCCGTGAGAAATCCACGTTGGATTTCACAGTAGAACCACTCCCAGGTACCGTTCTTGTCGGCACTCCAGTGGCAGTTAAGGTGGACGCCACGGAAACAGCACCAAAACAGCGGCCAGACGTGATAGACGGTTATAAAGTCGTTGAAGAACAAATCCCGCAGTCTCCATTGATGGCGGAATTTAATCTCGAGTCCGAGCCTTCCGCTCCACAGAAAATCAGAACGAAAATTATGCCGTCCCCTGTGGCAGAAAAACTGAAGGCGATGGAAGTTAGTGCACAAGTACCCGAAGATCCCGGGTATGTCCTAGTTGACGCCTATCCAGCTCAGTATGACAGTCAAGACTACCCCAAGGTTAGTCATTCTTGTTGCATTGTCGCAGTAACCCTAGTTGACGAAAGTTTTAGCAATACAGAGAAGATTTCAGATGACCATCTAAAACTAAACGCAAATACAAAACCACCAGCCAATGAGGAGTGGAAGCCATTCAACAACAAACCAAGTCAAACTTGCGTTTAGTCATGACGTGAATAATAGCGTGTTTTGATTTAGGGGCCGACCATTTAACTTTTGAGGAGGGAGGGAGGATGTGGGCTTTAAAAAAAAAAAATCCTACACGGCCCAACGAGTCGAAAAAATCATACATAGCAAAATGGTGACTAAAACCCTTCTTTCTTATTGGAAAAAATAATTCTCACCGTATAACAGAGGTATGAACAGGTAGTGTGTGCGAGAGAGAGAGAGAGAGAGGCGCCTTTATAGTTATTCCAATAAGTGTGAGAGATAATTGCTGTTGTTGTTGTTCCTGGGAAGGAAGCCTACCACCACTAAGACTGTGAGAAACGGTCGTAGGTGCGAATTTAAAAAAATTGTGTTTGCAGTATCCTGAGCCAGAAGGATTTAGACCATTAACACCAAGAGAACCAGCCTCACCAAGGAAGGATCAAGACACAAATGCCCCTCGAGGTAAAATGGTCCCTGTTAGGGCCATTATGAGGGAGGCACCTATGGTTATGCGCACAGAACGTCCCCCAACCCCACCAAATGTCAGCCACCGAGTCCGTGATGCCCAAACCCCGCCCAATGTCAGCCATGATACCAAATTCAGGTAAGGAAAATGGAGTGTATATTATTTTATGTTGGAGGAAATGATTCTGGAAAAGGCAAGCCTGGAATCCTCACTATAAGAATTCATAAATCCCTAATTCGTTCTCCCAAAGCTAAGAGCAAAGGCCCATTTGGGGTTGTGTTGTAAAAAAAATTCTTAAACACAAGTGATAGAAACCTGGGGGAGGGACTTCCATAAGTTATATAATTAACAATTATTCCTCGAGCCTCGGGCTCCTAAGGCCGAATGGGCTATTGACTCAGAGGCCATGAGGGCAAGAGGAATAATTGTTTTAGTCAAATCACACTAGTAGGTCAATTTGTATTGCCAAAAAATGTTCTTGTTCTGGTCATTTGCCATTTTCTGGCTTTCAAATCCGACACTATTCGATACTAGTAGGCTATAACTTATAGCCTACTAGTAGCTCAACCAATCAGAACGCAGCATTAATAATATACCACTAGTGTGATTTGACTAATACGTTATAGCCTACTAGTAGCAAAAAAGTGTTGGATTTGAAACCAGAAAATGGCAAATGACCAGACCAGGAAACGTTTTTGGCTATACAAATTGACCTACTAGTGTGATTTGACTAAAACAATCATTTGTCAATTGGGGCTCGGGTAATAATTATTAACTAGCTGATGCCCGTGAAAAATTCACGGAGTGTAAGGGGGAAATTTATTTTACTTATTAAAGTGTTCTCTGTTAAAAAAAAAAACGGGGAAAAAATCACAATGGCCATATGGATGTGGGGAGGGGTTCATGATTTCCCCCTTCCATAAACTGCTGGATTTACATTACTAATAACCTCCCATTAGCATGAGTACCCCGTCCCACCATGCCGAAATAAATGAAGTGAGCCCAAAAGGAACTTTTTTTGCACTGGTCTCCCTGATTGGTGCGACAAAATCACGCGTGTGTCCGTCTCTCAAATCGGTCAAAGAACCCGTGAAAATCGAAAGCGCAATTTGACTTCGGAATTGTTTGTATGTTTATCATATCTCAGTGAGGGGAGAGGAGAAACAGGTCAAGTAAAAATGTTCTAAGGAATAATATTTTTTTTAGCTTATAGTATTTATATTTTTTCGGCTTTATCCCTCGCTTAAAAAATAGATTGAATTAGAACTTAGCCCATAGTGAATCTTTTCCAACAAAAACATGCCCACTGGAGGGATTTCCTCCTTCTCTTCGGGATTGTGTCCTTCCTTTTGCGATAGAGGCGTCAGGATTTATACTTAGAGAATATTATTCATGACTCTCACGGACTTTGTTTTGCAAATGTGTCATGACTTAGCGCGTGCTCCGAGGGAAGCAAGGTAGTGTGTACGTTTGTTGAAACTTGAATGAAAATTTTTCTCAGCTCAAATCTTTCAAGTTAGAATTATCCCTGCACATTCCTGTATGTAATCTGTAAGAGAACCATTTAGGTTTCAATTTCTTTGGTGCTTTCGGCTGCGCGAACAGGTCAAGTAAAAATCGTCTAAGGACTAAGAATTTTTTTTAGTTTATATTATTTATATTTTTTTCGGCTTTATCCCTCGCTTAAAAAATAGATTGAATTAGAACTTAGCCCACAGTGAATCTTTTCCAACAAAAACATGCCCACTGGAGGGATTTCCTCCTTCTCTTCGGGATTGTGTCCTTCGTTTTGCGATAGAGCCGTCAGGATTTATACTTAGAAAATATTATTCATGACTTTCACGGACTTTGTTTTGTAAATGTGTCATTTCGACTTAGCGCGTGCTCGGAGGGAAGCAAGGTAGTGTGTACGTTTGTTGAAACCTGAATGAAAATTTTTCTCAGCTCAAATCTTTCAAGTTAGAATTATCCCTGCCCATTCCTGTATGTAATCTGTAAGAGAACCATTTAGGTTTCTATGTCTTTGGTGCTTTCGGCTGCGCGAACCGAGTTCTTTTTTAGTTTCTGTGGGAGATTTTCAACATGGCGGCGATGGCGGCTTTGTCCCTCGCTTAAGAAATCGCTTGAATTAGAACTTAGCCCGAGGTGAATCTTTTCCAACAAAAACACGCCCATGGTCCAGATTTCCACCTTCCCTTCGGGTTTGCGAACTTCTTTTGGCGGCACAGCTTCAGGGCTGAGCGGAGCGAGTGTCGACACGATTTTCCTTACGGTATTAATATATAGATTATACCCTTCATAGGATGATCATACCTGTCTACTTTTAGGGGGATCCCCCCACAATGCTTCTTGCCTGTTTTGTGGGATCTTCAAGTCCAGACATAAACAAGACTATTTCTTCTCCAGGCCAATAGATGAGCGTTCGCACACATTCAGTGGGGGTGAGCTACCTAAGATGAGACAAGACAGATACTCATCTGGAGATGAACGCTTCACAGACAGACAGCGCTATCCCTCCCATGAAGGAATCGTACAAAAAGAGCAATATTCACCCAAGGATAGGTAAGACCTGTGGCTGTAATGATCAAGCCCCACCAAGCAAAGAGGGCCCTAGCTTATACAGAATTTGTACTTTCAAGAAAAATGCGAAAGAAGTTTAGAATTTCCATATAAACCCATACAAAATCAGAAATGTAAACAACCAAATCCCCACTTTGCTGTGCGAAATTTGAATGACCCATATGGCCAGTGTTTCGATACATGAACTAGCTCCCTAAACAGGGTTCCCACGTTTTAGGCTTTCAAAAATCCAGGACTTTCAAGAACTTTTTCAAAGACGTTTGAAAAATTTTAATGACCTTTCATAGTGAAAAATGATTTTTGCACATTATGAGTAATACTTTGTTTCAAAGATAGCACATTGATAGTTTTTATTCAGGGTCCTTTATTTTATTTTAAACAATATACACATTCAACAGCTTGCAAATTCATTCTTCAGGGAAATATTTCCATGACTTTTAATGACTTTGAGATGGTTTTGTAAAGATTCCATGACTTTCCAGGTCTGGAAAAGAGCATTTCTAAAATCCATGACTTTCCAGGTTTTCAAGGACCTTGCTAAAACTCTTCAAAACGAAAAAATTGAACAAATACTGTATAAGGTCCCTTTTGCTTGGCAGGGCCCATATGTCAAAGGGAAAGGTCCATCTTATAATCCTAGCCTCCTCCTCATCAGGCATTTAAACAAAAAAAAATTAAAATGCACTGGCTTGCTGTGCTGGGATGCAAATGTGCAGTAAGACTTGGCACGAGGCAAATTTGTGAGGGAGGGGCACCCATTTGTGAACTTATGCTGTCTCCACCACAGGAAGCCCAAATCTAGCAAAACAGAGGCAATGGGGGAGCCTATTATAAACCCATGATAAAGGTTTTGTGTTTGGCATTACCGTAGATGGAGCTCGATGGAGGACTTTAGAAGCACTTTTCACAAAGTTTTGACACTTTTTTGTCACTAAATTCAGCATCTCCCCCCTCCCCCGAACTTTGCTAATATCACTGAGCCCCTCCTCCTCCACAGCAAACACTTTTCTGCTGTCCATGTAGCAATGATATTAATATCTACTTTGGTTGAGTTTTTCATCATCAAGATTATTAATTTGACTGTTACCTTAATTAATGCTCAGAGTTATTCACAAAACCTAAATAAATGTGAATCAGAGGGAAATTGCTTCTAAATAAAGAAAATAAAGAACAGCTGCTAAGTAAAATAACAAAATCCACTGTCCATGGCAAATTTAAACAGCTCTATGATAGAGATAGATAGATAGACAGATAGATAGTTTATTAAATATGTTAAGCTAAGGTACTGAAACTTGAAATAGAAAAAAATGTGTTTCCTAAATTAATGCTCAACTTTATTAATTAATGACTTGGAAAACGCTGACAAAAATTCACACGACCTAAGTCAATTTGTTTTTTAAGTGAAGTGTTTATTTTGTATATTAAGGTATACTACTTTCCACTTTGCATTTACTATACAGGTATTCACCAAAGGGACACTACTCCCCTAGGGCTGACATTGAACAAAAATCACCACAAGATCGCCGGTCTTCACAAGAGCGTTACTATCCTAAAGAAACCTATGCTTATGAGTCTGCCCCAGACAGCTATAGCAGCAGCTACACCAATGGATACACTGACAACAAGACAAGAGATAACAATAATCGGCTGAGTGGCTACCAAGACCGTTATGATGACTACTCTAATGAGAAATATCGAGGTGATTACTCACGTGACAGCCATGATGGGTATTCCAGTTATTCCCGAGACAGTTATGGCAGTTATTCCAAGGATAGCAGAGGTGGTTACCATGATGACTATACAAGAGATAATCGAATGGGTGGTGGATATGTCCAAGAACCCAAAGACAACAGGTTTGATTATCCAGTCGAGCATGAGTTGATGGGCTATCGTAAGGTATCTGAAGAAGAAAGAGGAAGACAGCCATGGTATGGTTATGGCAAGTATTAAATAATGAAAAAGGAAAATGTTAACTTGAACGTTCCTTAACTATAGTAACATCATATGACGTAAGAATGTAGGTAGGGGACAGAAGCAAATTGTAAGGCTAATGAGTCAGACTCACAGTGCAAATGGAATAGAACACAACAGAATAGAAGGGTGTTGAACCCATAAGGGGTAAAACATATGACTCCAGAAAATATCCATACCTCCCCTACAGAAGGGAATTGGAAATTCCAGAGGAACTGGGGGGGGGGGGGGGCAATGTGGCCATAATTTCTCCTCTCTAAAAAGTCAGGAAATTCCAAAGGGGTTGGAGTGTCAAATCTCAAAACCCTTCTGTGGTGGGGGTACAGATATTTTCTGGAATCACATAATGCATTTTGTACAGGGACGTCAACTCTACTGGTTTTGTTGTAGTCTCAAGATTTTTAACTCCTGTCGCACAGCACAGTATTCTTGAATTGCAATATATTTTACTGTATTTCTCATGGTTTTATTTCTTGGAATCTTCTCATATAACCTGTATTCTGTCTGAAATCACAAGGTCTCTCAAAGTGTCTGAAGTCTAGGGTAGGTACTCCACCATCTGGTTTATATACATGTAATTCCTTTAAAGTATGTGAATACGAAAGGTAAAGCAATAATGTCAGATCTAATGTATCAAGTTGGATAACAATACATAGATTCAAGGGCAAAAGAAAAGTCAGTCTGGCCAAAGATAGATGGAGTTTCCAATGTTTCTAAGGGGTGTTTACAAGAAAATTTTACAGTATTATGATAGGTCATGCACATTTTGTAACTAGTGACCATGTTACCCAAGGCATTTGTTTTTTGTTTCACTGCAATGCAATCTGTTGCAATGCAGCAATGAAGCAAAATTGCATGAAGTATTTTTGGCAGCACAACATTTTTAAATTCTTACATGTACATTGATACTAGTTACGTAAAGCAGGGAGTTCTGAGACAACTTGCTGCCTAAAGATCACATTTTACACTTTACAAAGTGAATGTTTTTTGTGTGAATACCCCCAGAAGATACCATGGAACCTCATTTTAACACCCCAAAAAATATGTGGAGTATCCCTACCCCTAAAATAGGAGAGTAGCCCCTCAGAAAATTAGCCAATAATGGTATGCTTCTCTTGAACAATAAGCTGCTTCAATTGATAGTTTACAGTGACTGGGTTGTGCTGTCAAAACATATCGCAACTGTCAATGCTTTCGGGTTGTCATTAATGGGCGCCGAGTTGCAGTAAAAATTGTCTATTTTAACAATATGTCAAATAGACCTCTTTTGCTTGGGCGTAATGTTGTGCCCATTTCAGATCACGTGGCATTCATTTGAATAATCTTTCTTTGTTTGAGTTGCTTCCATCTTCATATATTCTTCGGTGTGTAGCAGAAAAACAAAGAAAGAATACTCGGGAGAATGCCACGTGATCTGAAACGGGACAACATCTTATGCCCAAGCGAAAGAGGTCTATTGTAGAAGACTATGGAAAGTACGGAATTATAATCCTCTACTAGTTGAATATGACAGAATCTTTTCTAGACAAGTGCGTTCTATTTTTCACTAAAGGAACCATGAAGGTGCTTAGCGTACTTACATCTCTAGGGAATGCGAAGTGGGTGTGGAGTTCAGCTTGGTCTCCCAGTTTTGCAGTTCTTCTTTCGGCGCGTTCCAATGGAAGTAAATCCGGCTTACAATTATTTGTGCCTCTAGCTGTCCAAATTCCAACTTCTCTTTTCACTTATCAAAGATAAATGGATTTTTTAAATGAAGATATCGAGAAGTGGGCCTTGAAAGCTATTAGCAAAACTACAACTTGCGCTTGTGACGACCAATTTGTCAGCCATTTTGATTTCTCGGCCAGGGAGGACTGGACGACACTGAATTACCACAGGCAGTCCATCAAATGGAATAGTCACTAAATATAACGTAGTCACACATTATCATCTTAGATAGCAATATACGCACGCATTTTTATCGTTGTTATAAGGTGTGCAATTTATAGAACACGATGAAATAAAGTAGTTAACTTGAGCCAACTCGTTCGTTTTCTGAAGTGAGGACCACGGAACGAAAATTCCCAGACGGGAGGGGTCTATTATAAGCCCTGGAATAGGGCGAGGACCCCTGGGAAATCCTGGAAATTCCTGGAAGGGGTCTGTCTCAGTTGTGAAAAAGGGGGCAGGCAACTTGAAATTCCAAGGGAGAAGTTGTTGATATTCCAGTGGAGGGGGTGTTGAGGATCCATAGAAATTCCAGGAGAGGGGGGTGTTGAGGAGGTCCTCGACCTCCTGGTGCGAAAAAAATGCGATCAGCCATTGACACATGGCTATGATACAGAGCCGTCACGAGAAATTTCTCTGCGCATTCCCCAACGTTCAATAAGTCAATCAACAAATGATTTCACCAGAGCCTCCCCCACGAGGTAACATGCCAAACACAGCGCGCGCTCTTCAAGCAAGGCTTTGCCCATTCTCGTACCCAGAGCTCCCCGGCTCGTCTGCTCGCAGGGGAGGCTCTGGGGACATCCATTTGAGGGCCGTCGCTGATTGGCTGATTTTGAGCGTTGGAGCATGCGCTGATAGGTCTTTCTCTCAGCGGCTCTGTATTAGATTTCGCGCATGCGTCAGTGGCTCTCACCAGAGCCTCCCCCGCGAGGTTACGAGCCGGGGAGCTCTGGCTTCGAGAATGGGCTTTGGCAGCGTGCGCACGCTATGACGATGATCGTGCGTCATTATAGTCAAATCACACTAGTTGTCTGTCAATGCTGCGTTCTGATTGGTTGAGCTACTAGTATGCTAAAGTTATAGCCTACTGGTAGCGAAAAGTGTTGGATTTGAAAGCCAGAAAATGGCAAATGACCAGACGAGAAAACGTTTTTGGCTATACAAATTGACCTACTAGTGTGATTTGACTAAAACAATTATTCCTCTCGTCCTCATGGCCTCTGAGCAGAAACACATAACGTTTCTGCCCTGAGTCAATAGCCCATTCGGGCTCGAGGAATAATGTTAAATAGCTTTGGCGAGCATTGTGGCGTATTATCCGGGCACTAATGAACATTTTGGCGGGCTCTAATATATTTGAGCGCGAGTCAATCAGCATTATGATGGTCGCCAGGCATTCTCATTTTTGCATTCAATGCTCTACAAAGCTTTATAATATAGCTACGATATAACGCGCGCTCTGATTGGTCCAAATCTCTATTACACCGATAAAGTAATGGTTCTCCCCCGCTATATCATAAAAGCATTTATAGTACAATAGACCTCCTCGGCTTGGGCGTAATGTTTTCCCATTTCAGATCACGTGGCATTCCCATGAGTATTCTCTTTTTCTTTTTCTGCTACGCACCGAAAGATATATGAATATGGAATCATTCCAAACAAAGATAGAATACTCACGGGAATGCCACGTGATCTTAAATGGGCAAAACATTACGCCCATAAAGCCGAAACATCTTGCATAGCAGGAGTGACATTAATGCCTCTAACATCCTGGTATTGAAGAGGAGTGTCAACTTATATTTGCTTGATTCCACGCAGAATGCCATGTGTGATTTCTGAATGACAAATTCCATATTCTGTTAGTCACAGGAGCTAGTAGATGGGCGTTGTCTTTCCACACCCAGTACAGACTCATTTAATCCAGAAAAAAGGAAAGGGCATAGTTTTATCGGCATCACTTTCACGGTAGTAAGGCATGCAATACGTTTGTTGTTTCTTATTTTTCCTCACTTTATTCGCCATATACATAAGTTATCAGCATCCATTAGTAGGAGTTAAAGAATGTGCAATAATATTCCAATAATTACGCGATTTTGCCAAAACATGATGCATTGTGTTCAAATATTCCGCTGACAACCAACTAGACGGCATTTGCCATCGCCAGGAATCGTTTCTCTGCAAACCGTATCCATTAATGAAGAGTAGCTGCGAACTGTGCATACCTCCGCCTGTTTTGACTGTTGCTCAAGTCTTCTGGTTGATCTGATGGGAAAGCTATTTCAAAAGACGACTGGCTATATGTTTGTGAACTTGTGACTGCAGGGAATGCTCCTTATCTATAGCGATGCCTATTACATTGAATTAAAGAGAGTATTGATGGTGAGTAATGGGAGTTTGGTGGAGGCAATGGTTGACTCTCGTCTTGTACTCGGCACTTCGTTTGTCGAGTGATATCGTGAGATGGAGTGACGATGGCTCCATGTCGGCTGAAAGGGGAAGGCATTGCCGTTAATGATTATGTTCCATAGGTTGATTACAAACTATTGAGCTCGTACAAACTAATTACGATTTCGAGACGGCACACACAATATTGACGGCTAGTTGGAAGAACATGTTTTCTGTAGTGGGCACTGTCGCGCGAAGGAGCCAAATGTGAAATAGAGAATAATACTGGGCGCGCGGGGATGTGGAATTGATGTTCGAGTATTCAAATTTTGATATCAAAGTTGAACACGAGAAGATAAATTTCATATCTCCAAGCACTCATGTATTATGCTAGTATTATTAAAGGTTTTTGTGAATATTTTCGATTTGATGAATTCGCGATAGCGGGCATTATCGTAATTTTTCACACGTGCGAATTACGATATTTCTCAGTGGCCGAATCCTGATAAAACACTAAAGTTTATATAATAAAATATTTTCTTCCAACGCCGTTAACATTTTGTGGCATTGCCGTCTCAAAGTCGTAACTTGTTTTCTATCGCGCTTCTTTCAAATTTTCTAAAGAAATCTAGATAAACATTGCTCAAAGGCTTTCTACAAGTGCTCAATTACTTTTCGCTTCACATTATTTCTGCCCGCTTTTCGGGGAAAAAATTATTACTTTCCCATTGAATATTATTATGTTATTTCTAACTATAGACAACGAAATGACTCTCTTCAATAAGCCGTCAACAACACAAAGCATTTGCCCCACAATTGGAATTCACCAGGAGCCTATCAACTATTTCTTTTGTCTGAAACTCCAAAAAGGCCCGAAGAAACAAAGGAACTTGGCACCCTTTACTGAGACAACAAGAAGCAACGTTTAGGTTCAGCAACCTTCCTTTTCTCCAGGGAATGCACTCAAGACCCTGTGTCCGATGGGATGTGACATGAACTATTTGCTGTTTTTATCTCATACCGTGAAACTTTCAAACTAGCACCATTGCATGTGCTGTTCTATTTCTACTTATAATATAACAATGATATAACGCGTGCTATGATTGGCCCAAATCTATGCTCTATTACACCGATAAAGTAATGGTTCTTCCCCGCTATATCATAAAAGCATTAGAGAACAATTTTTTATGACTTTATCGGCAAATAGGGCACTTTTTAAAATCACTCGCCTGCGGCTCGTGTTCTCGTGTCTCTCATCACGCGTGCTCTATTACGCCGATAAAGTCATAGAAGGCTGTGCTCTAATGCTTAAGTATCAAGTAAACCAGGTTTAGACGAAAGGATGGATCGAATTGCCACGAAATTCAAACGGACAGAGTTTACGACTACGTTTACCTTTACCTCATTAATATGGACTTTTATGGGCTACAAAATGTCACGCCCATAGGACACAGGGTAATTTTTTTTGCAACAAAAAACATTGGCGAAAGAACATTGCCTTGATGGAGAGCCTACCGGTGCAATAAGAAGATGGTCTTTTTGCAAATCGCGCTTGAGATTTTCAATCTGGTTCTCCATCTCTGCCGTGGGTGAGGTAGGATGTAGACTGCTATCAACTGAAAAGTCCGCTGTCCCTGTAGTTAAGCTAGATAGTGCAACAGGTGGAATTGTTGCCGGGCGGCCGTGACTACCGCTGATACCTTGGGCGATAAACGGAAGGTTGACTCCCCTTGTGCGCGAAGGGAGATGCCAGTTGAGCCCCCACCTTGGATGAATCCGGCTGTGGAGTGACTGGAAAAGGGAAAACGAAACAGTACATAAACAACGCATCACGTGGTATATAAAAAGTGATCACGCGATCAATTTGAAGCAGTCGCTGGCGTACCGAAAAACTGAGGGTTGCCGCGGTTTACTAAGATGCATAGTATGTGATGCATTTTGGAAATCAACCACTTATAACACACTATTCGGTGACGTTTTTGTGTCCCGCGAGTGTCGGTTTCAGATGCGAATGATCTTAGAGCCATTGTGGATGTCACACAGCTCTTGTACTTGTAGTAGACATGGGAACCCCTCCCACCGTGCGCAAATGTCAAGACAGGGTTCCCACGTTTTCCGGCTTTCAAAATTCAGGACTTTTAAGGACCTTTTCAAGGACGTCTCGAAAAATTTAATGACCTGGGAATCCTTTAATTCAAAATTTTACAAGAAACACACCCAAAATCTTGTAAATATTTCTTCAGGAAAATATTTCCATGAATTTGATAGGCTTTTGTAAAAATTCCATGACTTTCCAGGCCTGGAAAAGGACATTTCTAAAATCCATGACTTTCCAGGTTTTCAAGGACCCATGGGAACCCTGTAAAACACTTATTTTTCTTTGGGAGAAGAGGGGATAGAAATACCTCTTAGTAATGCCTTCGCCCACCATCATGTTACCCAGGTCCTGCATCCTGGCGTCTACATGCAGTATACGGTCCAGTAGCGCCTTCTGCTTCAACAGTTGTTGTTTACGCGTGTATGAACTCGGCTTAGAGCGTTTCTTGGTTTGTTGAGTTTGTGATGCGGAGGGCGTGGCAGGGGTAGGCTTCCGAGCACTGCTACCAGCTATCATCATCATGCCTGAGAAGAGATAAAACTGATATATAACGACACGAGAGATTATGATATTAATGATAATGATACCCTTCGAGCACTGCTACCGGCTATCATCATCATGCCTGAGAAGAGATAAAACTGATATATAACGACACGAGATGATGATATTAATGATGATGATACCCTGCGAGCAGTGGTTTCCTCCTCTTTTCGCCCGGCAGCAAGCGAGTGAACGCATGTATACACGTATATATTACTGCTGGCTGTGCACATGTGTTCACTGGTAAAGCAGAATTTCAAAACGGTTTTACGGGTTCGCGTTCAATTTATTCATCAAAGTTTGTGGACGGCGCTGATCGTTTGTCTGCAGAAGTTTCTCTCTCTTGCTCGCTGCAAGCCGAAAAGATGATGATGGTGATGATGGTGATGATAAAGATATCGATGGACTAACGATAATGGAGGGTAAAAGTGAAACGTTAGTTGTTGTTACTCAAGATGTTATTGATCATAATCACGATGAAAAACAGGTCGCCGGGTTAGCCGACCGACCGACCCCCTGTTGTCGGTTCACCCCCCAGCCAAATTGGCCAAATTGGCCAAATTGGGGGTCTGGGCTGGCTCAGGCAAGGGCTGTGTTAGTGTCTTCCCACATGGAACGAGGAGATAATCGCGAAGCGGTGGTGCGGGAATGGAATGGAATCTACCGGCATCGCTTCTCGGCCTTTTGGCTAAGATCAAGTGTGGTGTTCTTATCAGCTTAATATCTGTTACGCTGCCCATTGGGTAGGTCATATATCTGCAATTTCAGGGCGCGCCTAAGTTCCAAGAAGATTTGCTCTTTGAACAGCTGTTTTTTTTTTCAAGCACGTTGGACAGATACTACCTAAGAATGCTCCGTAGGAGTCCCTCTTACCTGTATTAGAAAGTTTAGCGGTGGAAACAGGTTTGGCTTTCCCGCCAGTCATGTGGATGAGGGGAAACAGCGAACCTTCGTCCTAAAGTCGGAGTGACATTATAAGTCGCAATACTGTTCGGGGTACCTTTTTGTCGGCAGGAATGATGAATAACGCCATCGAGAGTTAAAAAATGTAGGATGGAAAAATTCCTTTCCCATGTATATTACGTTATTTCTAACACAAAGCATATGCCCCACAATTGGAATTCACCAGGAGCCTATCAACCTTTTGTCTTGTCTGAGTACCGCCTTCTTAAAGCTAGGTACAGACAAGGATACGACAGTTCGGTATTCCAGACAATTTAACCTTGTTGTAGGTCCACACGTGAGCTTCACACGCTGAGGGTCCACACGTGTATGCGACGGAACCATAATTCACCTTTTCTCTTTCCACGTGACTAACTTTATTGAAAACACTATACCCAAAGTCGAGTGTAAAACAAGACACAACAGGTTAAATAACATTTCCAGTAGCTAAACGTCTTCGTCACAAGGTGACAGGTTATTTTCTGGTTCAACAAGTGTATCGGGGTATCTACCGGAATTAAACGTATAGGAAAGTGATTTTGGGTTTCCCGTAAGAGGAAGTGCGAAAAGGAATCGGATAGGTCAGAGTTAATGGAGTGGATGGTTGGGAAGCCGGCAAACTTCAAAGGGTCAACACAATAGCGTGGGCTGGATGTTGAGAGGGGCTACCACGTGATATTGACCCTGCACAATCTTTTGTTTTATGCTCATCTAATATACATGTCTTAATGTACACTGAGTATTACTGGCTGAATTTTGGTACTTATGTACCGTGACCCTGCACAAACAAAAGGATTCCTCTGAAAAAGTGAACAAAGACATAGTACAATAACAGGGTGTCAGGTTTCCTAACCATTCCCCTATAGAAACTATGGATAGGTTGATCAAACCTCCTTTCTGTGTAGAATATACTGCAAGTGAAAGCTAATGTCTTGTATTTATTTACCATGTCTTCTATACTGTCGACACGTTCATCCTTCCCCCTTGACTTTGCTGTTCTGAAATAATGAAACAGAGAATTTTGAATGCGCTTTCAGATGATAGTCCTTTTCACAGTTCGTTGCTCTATTGTGATATTGAATTTGATATTCTATCCTGGAATCGAGAGAGCTTCTTCGCACCGTCAAGAGACTCATCAAATGCACGAGGTACTTTCCGGTACCTTACGTTTAGAACTAATATTTTCAAGTACAGCATGATCTCCATTGCGAATTGATGATTATCAGTAAATCTTAATCGCATTCAAATCATCATGGCTTGTAGGTTGCAGTAGGACACTAGGCGCAGTGACTTTTAGTGACTTTGATTTAGTGAGACTGTATCAGTACTTTTTCTGATATGCTGTGTGTTGTACGAATACTGTTGATCAATGTATCACTATAATATTAAAGTGAAGTGAGGTGAACAGTGCAAATGTCTGAGGCTCTCTATCCCGATGTTTGTATGCTTACCTTTCCACAGATGGCACGCTGGGCAGCAACTACAACAAGGAAGTAGGTTCCGTCAGAAGACTTTTGCTTTGTTATCTACTTTGCTTGAGGATTAACGGTAGTTCGACAGAGGCGGATCCAGGAATTTCAGAAAGGGAGGGGAGGATAGTGATAATAGAGGGATTAGAAAACCGCCCTCCCTGGAGATCCGCCCTTGTTCGAGCACCTCTCAATTCAGCAGGCGGACAAAGAACCCTGGAATTTCTACAGGCGTCTTTGTGTTTGACCTGGAATTTCCACAAGGTCTTTCTTTTTACCCCAGAATGTTTCACAGGGTATTCATTTGCAACTTTGCAATAGACCTGTTCGGCCTGTGAATAATATTTTTTCCCATTTCAGATCACATGGCATTGTATCCTCCGGTGCGTAACAGATTAAGAAAGAGAGAACACTCATGGGAGTGTGATCTGGAATGGGAAAAGATAACGCCTAAGCCGAGTAGGTCTATTTCCCCAGGGATCACAAGAGAACTTTGAATTTCCTTAGGGGTTTCTTCAAATTTCCGCAAGGATTGTGCAGGAGCCTGACGTTTCCACATCATTGGGATAGAGCAATTTTTGAAAATTTGGAAATCCTCGATAGGGAAGGTGAGAGGGCCCATTACTGAGAAACAAACAACGACATTTGATCAAACACCGGGAAACCGGTCACTGCGTGCGCCACAAGGATGTTGCAGCGCATGGTTTGGTTCTTTGGGAACCCACACAGGGTAGAGCTTCTCGGGGTGGTCAACGGTCGACCTACATAGACAGCCTAAAGCGTGACACTGGCCTGCAGTCTGCTGGCGAGCTACGGACGCTAATGTTGGATAGGCCGTTGTGGCAAGCCACCATCTGTCCCGAGGAGACTCGACCTGA